>JACEII010000004.1:8034075-8203445 GCA_014332785.1 Antheraea mylitta | reverse complement strand
CAGACGAATCTGCGCGAATCAGCTAGTAATATTTAGTTGTGGATTTCCGTAAAGTAACGCCTTCTTCAATCAAACACAATGTATAACTTATCCCTTTCAAAAATTAGTTCGTCTGTCTTACTATATGAAAATTGGCATTGTGTTTTTGATTATTTTTACAAAGTTCTGTAATAAGTTGCATTAACAAATGTTGGAATTTAATATTGATAAAACAATTTAAATATACGTACCCTGCCAACCTCCTGTTCTACTTTTTTCGACACTCTGTAGATGTCTTCCCGATTTGAAAGGTCCACTACATAACCATAACACTGGCCCCCGATCCCTTTAACTAATTTTACAGTGTCTTCCAATCCTGAAACAAAGTATGCATCTTCTTAAGTAATCTTATTGAGATATAGGATTAATTAAAATTATTAATATGTAATCTATACTAATATACTAATAATATTATAATAATAATATTATAAAGAGGTAGTTTGTGAGTTTGTAACGTTGTAGGGGGTAATCTCAGAAACTACTGGTCCGATTTGAATAATTCTTGAAAGTTATTATAGCTCATCTATCGAGAATGGTTATAGGCTATATATCATCACGCTAAGACCAATAGGAGCGGAGCACCAATGAGGAATAATTCAAAATCGGAGTTTTTTTACTCCTGAGAGCTTCCGCTGCGTGTTAGAAATAAAGAATATCTTTATTCCACGCATACGAAGTCACGGGCAGAGGCCAGTTTAATAATAAAAACATCGTTGTTGTAGCGAAAACAAGTCTGTATGATGTCGTCTTTAATTAAAATTTAGAAGAATTTACAAGTTCATACTATCTAACGATATACTATACTACTACTATACTAACTTCATATTTAATGAAAGCTTAAAAAAATGTAATACGTATATTATATTAGAAACATAGACGCATGATAGTTATGTACTCGTATCCCTAATATTAATTTTTCATCATACTAGGCTAACTGTGGTTATTGTTAAAATTCATAATGTTGTGTACAATTTGTAATTGGACTTCAGACTTATTATGTTATAATAGTTTTGTTACGCAAATAATCTCAATCTGTCATCTGTAATTGTACCTTTTTATAAAAATAAAAATAAAATACTAACTAATTCTATACTAATATCATAAAGAGTTTGTGAGTTTGTGACGTTCTAAGGGGAAATCTCAGGAACTACAGGTCTGATTTGCAAAAATATTTCAGTGTTATTGCTTGTTAATGCTCATTTATCAAGGAAGGTATATATCATCACGCTAAGATCAATAGGAACGGAGCACCAATGAAGAATGTTTCAACATCTGGGTTTGTTTCCTCTTGCGAGCTTCCGCTGCGTAATAGCGTTAGCCTAAAATAAATATTCTACGCGGAAGAAGTCGCTGTCAGAGGCTAGTATATTTTAGATCTGTATTACAAACAACAATGCAAACATGAAAAATATTTATTTAAATGGATTATCGAAATTTAACGCTTTTTACCTTTGTTGTACACAGCGTACATAGCGCATGTTGATTTTTAACAAGTCGATATCTTTAATCAAGTACATCTCTGGGTACAGTCTTGTACAAATTGTAAAATAAGGTTTTTTTGTTATTAAGTTTAATGCATATGTATATAATCCGATTTGCCTTTAGTACACATTTTCTCTGTGTCTGTACATATAAGTAGTAGAAAACAGTACACATCTATTACAAACGTTATTCAATTTAATTTAAAGAAAGCTAGCAATTTGTAAAAAGCCAAAGGTTTTCACCGTTATGAGAAAATGTGTTCTAAATGTGATCATAATTTATTCTTACACGCGATGGTCATTCGTGGACAGCGTTTAAATATAACTATTTTAGCGATCTATTCGAATGTTTTCGTTGTTTAAATTTTTCAACGATAATTTTTTTTTAGGTCCGAAAAAAAAAGTTACAATCTTGTGTAAAACACATTTAAAATGTCAGCATACTATTACGATAATCAAAGATTTATTTATATATACATCTACAAGAATTGTCTAATATATTTAAACGAGCAATTTTTGTATATTTTTATATTTGTATATATTCAGGATCTCGGAAACGGCGTTATCTGTTTTCGTGAAATTAGTATGTAGGTAGTTTCGGGGACGATAAATCGATCTAGCTAGATCTTATTCATAGAAAACTTTTTAACTGAGATTTCAGACAATAAAAAAATATAGATAAAATATGAAGTTAAATTTCGCCGCCGCTGTCAAAGCTCAGGTGGAAAGTGTATCTATTTTATTTTTGAAAAAAAAAATCATTTTGTAAGGCAAACTGAACAATTTATTTTAATTAAATATATAATTTTATTCTTATAATTATAAGAGAGATATTTTTTTTAATATTTTTTAATGTGAAAAATGCTAATTTTGTGAAGCAAACCTAACAGTTTATTTAAATTTAAAAATGTTTTTGATAGAACCGACCTAGGCTCGGTCGCTCAGGTACTAGGCAATTCATTTCTTAAGATAATAAAACTCATATGATAACATTAGTAAATGTATTAATCAAATCTCTTTCCGGAGGAAGGTATGGGTATAATTACCACGCCAATGTACGAAAAAAATTGCACCATCACGGAACACCTGGCAGAAGTAGTTCAAATTTTGGCATATCTTCCACTAAATATTGCAGCCCGTGCTGACTTATAAATGAAAAAAAAAACAACAAGAGTTAAAACTGACTTCAAAGATTTACCTAACTTATCAATATCGCAACCAGTATCAAAATCAAAATCACTTTGTTCAATTTAGGCCCTAAAAAAGCACTTATGATCGTCAGAATTACCACCGCTTCGGAAAACAACGCAGTAATCGAGAAGAACAGGCAATAAACTCGATCTGGTTTAATTTTTTTAACAAACACATATAATATTACATGTCACAAATATTATTAATGGATGCACTGAGATGACTCAATTCCAGAGATCACTATCGTTCACATACTAATCCACTCTATGATAGCCTTTTGACACTAAAACCAGTTTGATATGGCGCTTAAATTCACAATCCGGCAAATCGGTAATATCCTTTGGGACTTTGTTGTAAAACCTCACACTATTTCCCAAAAACCTGATATTATACATTCAATATAATACACATACACATAATATACATTCTCTATACGATTTTTAAGGGATCTCCTGTGTATCTTTGTAATCCAAGATTCAATACTAATTAGATTAAATTGGGAGAATTTCCAGAGAATTTCCCCTAGGAAAATGTCATATTTTCAATAAAAAAATAATTTTTCAAGTCAGTTTATAGAGGGTGTAGGTCAGTGTTTCCCAAAGTGGGGCCCACGCCCCACAGGGGTGTAATTTGATAGTTAAGGGGGACAATTTAAAAATGGACTCGGCATGACTTTTACCCTTTCGCTTTGGGTTATTTAAATGCTAGATATCGGTGACAAATTTAAGCCAAATAAAAAAAACTGTCAATAATTACCAGGTATCCATTTCGTTTGACTTTACCAAAATATCAACTGGGTAATTAGAGTCGTCAGGTCAAGCAAGTTTTTCATTATATGTTTTGGAATTTTACTTACGATGTTTTGTATATAATGCTTTTGTATATAATGGTTTTGTATAAAATTTGTATATAATGTAACAAACATAATAATTACGATTTTCCGATCACCAAACTACAATAGAGCTTAGAGAACTTGTACAAACTGAAAGTTGAATATATAAATATTTTACAGTACCTTTAAGTGTATACACTGGTGAGCTTAATGCAACAAGGAATATTCTCTTAGTTAAGTGGCAGTTTTGTTATTAAAAATAAAAGTGATTGTTAGTAGTGGGAATGTAAAAGAAGCAAAAGAAAATATTAACAAAATATTTTAATATAATGACCTTAACATTGAAACATAAATAAAAATGCATAAACAGTGGATAAATAATACATATAATAATAAAACTAGTTTCACGTATAACTTAAAACAATTAGTATAAAGTGAAAATCGACTCTTATAAAAGTACTTAAGAAAATAGTATTCAAGGTTTTAGCTGGGACTTTGAACCGGTTAAACCAGTTTTCATCATAGTTTTTGCAACATTATAACTGTATACATATTTAATTAAAGAAGCGTTACATGTTAATCACAGTTTTATGAGTAAACGCAAATAAAAACTATAGCTACGATCATTTATTGGGAAAGTTCCTATATTAGGAACTGACTCGTATACCCTGATTCCAAAAACTATACATTTCTCTACTATTTTATCTTCCATTGGGAATTGTACCTTAGTGTGTTAAAATATGAGACAGATGCTACATTATCACGATAACTGAACTAAATTTACTAATACTAATATTATAAAGAGGTAAAATTTGTGAGTTTGTGGCATTGTGACGTTGTAGGGGATAATCTCAGGAACTACTGGACCGATTTGAAAAATTATTTCAGTGGGATAACTCATTTACCTAGGAAGGTTATAGACCAATAGGAGCGAAGCACCAATAAAGTATGTTTTAAATCGGATTTTTTTCCTCTTAAGAGCTTCCGCTGCCTGTTAGCATTAGCCCAAAGTAAATATTCCACGCGGACGAAGTAAGAGCCCAGTAAGTAATATATATATATTAGAAACATTTAGATACGAATAATAGAATGCAACATTGTATTACAGAGGTGAACATAAATTCGTTGATTGCGCAAAGTTACGAACGCCGTGTTCGGTGGATCGAAACATTTAGTAACACGTTCAAGACTATTCGGCCAAGATCAACGACGGCAAACAAAATCAATGACAGCTGTTTACATATAAATGTATTGGAAGACAACTGGGATGAAATAAAAAGAGAAAATTATCACAAGCATAAAAGATAATAAATAACAAACAGTACTCGTAATATAGCAACACTTATGTTGTTATATATACACTAGCGGGTTTGGCGGACGTTATACTGCCTTGACAATAACGAAAACTTTGAAAAATTATATACGTAAACTTTTCTCGTAAATCACTTTATCTATTGGTGAAAGCCGTATGAAAATCCGTTTATCAGTTTTTGATTTTATCGCGAAGAGGCAGACAGACGGACGCAATAGGGGACTTTGTTGTACAATATGTAATGATAACTGAAGAAGTATAGCAAATAATTAGACTAGAACAAAATAATAGAAGTAGACATAATTCATTGAAAGCAAGAAATCTATACTATAATAAAACTGTAACAAGTCGAAATCTGTACATTAAATATTTTTTGAAAATTTTAATCAGGATGGGCTATGTTATCGATATAGAAGCCAAAAATAATCTTTTTACAATTTTTGTCTGTCTGTCTGTCTGTCTGTCTGTCTGTCCCTATGCACACGCATCACTCTGAAACTACTAAACCAATCTTGACGAAACTTGACATAGTGATAGCTAATATTACGAGATTACATCAAATATACTTTTTGTCTCATAAAACGCCAAGGGTTCTCCAGGATAAAGGATTAAAGTCTAGAATATAAACCCGAATTACTCTGAAAGTACTGAACCAATTTTAACGAAATTTGGCACAGTGATAACTAATATTAGAAGACTACATCCAGGATACTCTTTGTCCCATAAAACGCAAGGAGTTCTCCAGAATAACGGACGAAAGTAAAAAATTTGTAGTTCATGAGATTCTTAATGGATTTTGGTAATTTTCCTTTGTGCTATTTACAGCAGACAGATTAGTTAAAAATTCAAGCTATATAGGCTACATAAAAAAAAAAAACAAATAACCAAAAAGAATGACGGGGTTCGAACCGTCTCCCCGTCGGTCATGAGAATAGTATAGAGTCGCCAACTTTACCTCTAGGCTACGATTACGTAATAATTTCGTTCAAAAATTTCAACTGCTTCGAAAACGTCCACAAAATTGTTAATAACTAATCTATACTATTAAAATTGTAACAAGTCGAAATCTGTACATTAAATATTTTTTGGAAATTTTAATCAAGGTATACTATGTTATCCATATAGAAGCAAAAATTAACACAGTGACAACTGATATTACAAGGCTACATCCAGGATACTTTTTGTCCCATAAAACGCAAGGGTTTCAAATTTAGAATACCTGGTTAATACTGTGAAAATTGGTCGATGATAACTGAGTATGTTATAAAAGTATTAGATATAGCATTATCAAGATATATGTCATAGTGTGATTTTACTTTCTTTGTAGAAGGGTGCATACTTTCAGTTCCGAAATTATCGCTGTCCGACATATTTTCAATTAAAACACTGGTTACATTCACAACTGCGAACGGTGTTTCATAATTTATAAATAGCGTTAAAAATGCGTAGTTTAATCCGTGACAGTCAATTGTCTAATTAAATAGTAACAAAGAAATCAGTGAAAGGTGCAAGCGCGGTGTGTTTGGCGGTATGTCAAAGGGCGCAAGGTCTTCTGTGCATGCCGTGTAATACTGGTACGACGAGTGTTCGACAAAGCAATTTGAATGTTATGTTTATACAGATAGAGTTGCAGATGTTTTTGAGTACTTCGTCAATAGTGCAAAGTTCGTATTATAACCTGTAGCTTCGGAAATGTAACGTCACAAAAAACCATAATCTTCATCATCATCATCATTGGCAGCTCTTCTCGACCTAATGCAGAAAATAAGCCTCCTCTCTTTTAAAAATAAAAACATGTAATTGAAATCTATCTAGGTCAGACTTTGGCCAGTGTATATGTATATTAGTAAGATTAAAAAAACCAATTCCGTAATATTATAAAAATATTATATTACACCTAATTTAAAAATATAAAAAATACATATACCTATACATTAAAAAAATTACTGAAGATTAATTTGACCCGTAAAAAGCTAACGTCACGCAATATCTCCAGGCGGTCACCCATCCAAGCACTGACCACGCCCGACATTGCTTAACTTTGGTGAGATCGGACATGAACCGGTCGACGTTGACGACAAAACATTTCTATCCACGCGTCTCTTTGCCATTATTGTGACGTTACATAATATTAAATATAAACAATTTGAATCTTACAATTATACAAGTAGGGTTGTAAAGGTTTTTGAGTAGGTATTTCGTTAATAGTGCAAAGAATGCGTTTTGTGTGCCCGCGTATTTCGTTTAGATTGACATTTTAAAACTCGCAATATCTTTTGAATGTAATGGCCGATTTTAATAATTCAAAAAGTTATCTACAGGTACTGAAACAGTCTTAGTTTAAAAATAATTTATTTGGATATGGATTAATATATAGACATGAATAACATAGTCTTTTACGCATGGTATAGTTTTTATTAAGATTTATTTCAAAAATGTAGTTATAGTGACATAATCACAATAGATAGACATATGGTACCGCGAGGTTATTTATAGATAAATGTTCTTTAATATTGTAGAACATACTTTTGTTCTATCATTCATAGTTATCGGGGCGCATGCGATGAAATACATTTTATGCCAAATTTTTTTCATACCTTTGATTACATTATTGAAATTTTAGTAGAAATCCCAATTTTTTTCTAAAAAATAAATATAGCCTATGTTACTAAGGATTTTTTTCGAAATGTCTACGCTATTGACCCAGCAAGGTCTTAACAGCTTCACCGGACTACTAAGGCGAGCGCTTAAGGTGCTCATCCGATTTTATTTTGGCAACCAGCTCAAGGGTGCACGGCACACCTCGGCTTGGCTGTTGCCTGTTGCATACAATATCGCGACCTATCTTAGCTAACCTAGCTAACTATTTATATATATATGAGTTGTTGAAACGTATATGTGTACCAAGCATACACGCCTCAAGAACTCCTCCATATATATGTTATTGGAAAATTGAGAGTTTTTCAGTTCGATAAGGGGAATAAGTATACCCTTCCACTTTCATGTGTAAGCGTGTAGGCGTGCACGTGTGTGGGGGTGATCGTGTAGTGTTGTAGCAGTGATGTATATTTGTGTGTCACCGTATCGCGTAAGCAACGCACTCAAGGGCTCCCTACCGAGGGATCGAACCTAGGCTTCAGCCACTGCCGTGGGAGGCCTAATCCGGTATGTTACTAAGGGATAATGTAGCATTCTAATGGTAAACGAATTATCGAAATCCGTCCAGTAGTTTGAGTTTATTCGTAATTAACATACAAAAATACTACGATTCCTCTTTATTACAATAGTTTAGAAAAATAATTTGAATCTTATGCTTTACTGATAGGGTCGTTAATAGTGCGAAACTTGTGTGTAATCACCACGAACGTCGCCATGGCCGATTTAAGTTTAGGGTGCGCCTATAGATGTTTTACATAAAAAATCACATATAATCTGGGTATATGTTTGAGTGAGACCGGGGATAGTTAGGATTCACAATTGGAAACGGTAGTTGTGGCTGCAATCGCGTGTCAGTTTTATTCAATTTTATCGCTTTTAAAAATACAATTGAAACCAGTGATAACCAATTTGGTGCAGACGAAGTTGCACGGGTCAGCTAGTGATAAATAAAAAAACTGGACGTGTAGTAAAAAACTACGATAAAAGCGAAACTTTCATTATGTAGGGAAATATTTAATGAAAAATATACAACATAAAAGCAACGTCACGTCACGCGTTTTTCCCAGGTCACCCATCCTAGTAGTGACCGTGTTCGACGTAGCTTAACTTCAGTAATCAGACGAGAACAGGTGTTTTATAGACTCTATCCGACACGGTGTATACCTCCACCATTTATCGTCACACAAAAAGGATGCTGATTAGAATTTCAAAGCCATTCCAATAAGCAGTATCATTTCAAAAATATTTTGCAACAAACAGAATATTGAATATTGAACCATTAAAAAAGTATTGATGTTTAAATGATTTTGACAAAGGGAAAATAATTTTTCTAATGGTTACTGTATATTCTAAATACGAATACAAATATTATAGCAACTCGAACAAAGTCATTTCCATCGCATTGAATTTATGAAAAATGCTTGAAACATGAAAATGCGATAGTGTCTTACTCGTAGTTTCACCACATCTTTAGTCATAGATTCAAGTGGTACAAGGCTGAATGAAAACTGTTCTGTTTTCTTTATATTATTGTGGTGATACGTTTATTAACCTCCATTATCTTTTCTCTTTTTAATATTTTATTTAGCCTTTGGAATTCCTAATTTACTATTCGCTACTCTACTATTTGCTGTACGCAAAATACACGTCGCTCTATAACGCTGTTAGGTCCAAAATGTCGTATATCAAGTCAATGCAATAGCAAGAAATATTTTTACGCAATAACTATGACCTCCAGCAGTTAAGAAATTGGAAGGCCGTTAATATTAGTTAGTGAACGGTTTGAATGGATGATTATAATTATTTTTTAAATAACGTGAAAATTAACTGTGAAGAGCTATGGCCTTTAACACTAAGTTAGACCTCTTAGCTTAGACTTTAATTTTTTCAAGTTAATTTTATTAACAAGTGAATAACAAAAGAGCAGCTTCACACCTTCAAGGTATAACGGCATAACTAAGTCGTTACACAACTGTCACATGACCGAGTAAATTACTACAATGAAGATTTTTGTACTGATGTTTCAAAAATTTATAACTACGTATAATTTGCATAATAATGTTAGTAACCTTCTCACACGTTTGTATGAAGTACATTTACAAGTAAATAACTTTAAGGATTGTTAAAATGTATTAAGCTTGTTACGATACGTTATATGTTTTAAACGAGTATAGAACTATGTTTTCAGTACCTCGTTTGTATCAAACGAGGCGTGAAGAGGCACTCTTGGAGGTCGGTATGGCGTGACGACGGCGACTGCTGATGGAATGTATGTGAGACCCCGTTGTTTTTGTACTATACTGTACTTTCCATAAGGTGAAGTGCACTAATTTTGCTAATAACCTAACGGATAACCTAAATATAGAGTATACGTTCTAATACATGTGTTTGACTATTCCATTTTAAAGAGTATAATTATATTCTACTCGATTCCTTTGGGATCCAAAAACTTAATTTATAGTTTCATGTCAGCAATGTGCACTAAATTTCTTTCGTAAGTACGTATGTCTATTTTATTTGTCTATTGGTATTAAATGAGTCAGCTAGTCACTTTTTTATATCACTTATATATGCTTACATTGTTATGTCTTGTTATGAATTTTAGGATTCCTTTTGTCTCACTACATACAGCAATAAGTAAATAAAACAATGTATACGTTTTAGTTCACAACTTACCACAAGCGACTCAATAATACACTTCACTATCAAGCATTAGCAGCTGACTCTTGTAACCATTTTTTATGAGTGAAAACCAGTGCGCCATTTAAAATAAGCGTATATTTTATGTTTCTTCCTGAACCTAATATGTACATTCTACATTATTGTCGATAGTTACAATTATTAGAAGGGAAACATTTATTTTATAGATATTTTTTTTTATTACTGTATTAGTTGTTAGTCTTAAATTAATACTAAATGATCAAATATACATAATTTTATTAGCATTAAAGTAATAAATTAATTCAAAAGTCGAAAACATCCGCTAGGAGTGCTACAATTCTACCAAATGGCTTCGCGCGATACGCGGATGCACAAACTAATCTACCATAACGATTTAAACCATTTAATGCTAATTGTAATTAGACAACAAAGTTGCTCGTTTAAAGCAATTGCGATAAAGTAAATACCTGCATTATGCTTTCATTTAGTAAGTATATCAATTCCATTGATACTGATATTGGTATAGATACTGTTTTTTTATTGTTTGTTTAAACATTCTAGCCTCTAAAACAGTGTTTCCCAACCTGTTTTACGTCATGCCCCACCTTAACATTTCTAAAATTTTTTAGGCCCCCCCCCATACATAACTTTTAAATTTTAAAAATTGTTTTGTCCCTAAGAAATATAAATGACAAGATTTAGGAATAAATCACTATCAAATTTTTATCAAAACATCAGAAGTAAAATTTGAAAACATAATAAAAAACTTACTTGACGACTCTAACAACTTAGTTGATATTTTGGTACCGTCAAACGAAATTTTACCTAACTTATAACATTTTTTTAAAGAATTTGCTTTTTTGTTAAATTTGTCACCGACATCCAGCATTGCATTTAATTATTTAATGTGTTAACCCAAAGTGAAAGGGTTAATTAAAATAAATTGCCCCCCTTATCTATCAAATTGCCCCCCTGTGGGGCATGGGCCCTACGTTGGGAAACACTGCTCTGGAATTACCAATCGGATTACAAAACTTTCTGTGTATTTCATAGGTTACTAGCTTTTGTTTGTGGTGTCTATATTTTTGTTGACTTAACGTGTCCCTTGGTGAAAGTACATTTTTCTGGATGAATAGTGTACTTTTCTGTATCCCTAACAACATGTATGCACAATTAATTGCACGGTGCCCGGTAGTTGTTAAGCCGTGAAAGTGTATAAAACAATTCAAAGTCGTATTTATTAGTTAGGATTAATAAAGGAAGGTTGTTGGCTATATTAAATCACATGACGATCGTTAGACGTGACGTATTACCATATAAATTTGAGGTTAGAATATTTGTAAGGCGACAACATAGTAATAAAGTAGTAGTGTGGTGCGGGATATCGTGACTTCGGAAACTGAGGGTGATAGAAATATAATACAAGTGCAGTCGCGGAGTGTAGTTAGTCTTCTGCATAAAATTCAATACCTACCGAAATTCTTAGACCTTTTATTAGCAAGAATTATGTCTCTCATTATTAACAATTCACCTCCATTCACTGTTGTAGATACATAAAGCGTAATGAATGTTTGAATCTTTTCGAACTTATTTATTTTTTCACTATAAACCTTTCTGTTTTTTTTTTTTAAATTAGAAAACAATAGATACTTTTTGTCGGTCTACGTGGCGTTTTTTTATTTTTGTGAACAAGTAAAACAGCGAATTCTTTATTAACAACTTAACTCTCACTATTGACAATTAAATGTTTTCATATTATGTGTATCTATATTTATACGTCTTAAGTTTAAACGATTTCTTTACAAGCATGTGTTTAGATAACCAATAATTTTAAATATATTCTATCACCTAACCTATAAGTAAATTGCAGTATAGTGTACAGGCGTGTCTACGTTTATTAATTTTCCTATTATTAACTACAATAATGGTTTTAAACTTTTTTTTATGTGAATCGATTTCAAGTACTATAACAGTATACTAGATTCATTAAAAAGTTTGTCAAAGAAATTTCAATTACGAATTTATATCATTTAAATAAAATTCTTGGTGCATTTTTTTTTAAACTGACAGCTTTTCCGGACCAATCTGACGATTGCTTAGAGCACTCAGCCGCTTGGCGATTAGCTCAAGGACACCAAAGTGGTCGAACCTCAGTTTGGGCTGATACCTTGATTGCAACTTCGCATATTAAACTAAACTAGTTAACCCATCAAACTTGTATGTGTTAGTTAGTCACATGATTATACATGTGTGCTTCACTAACAAGCACATGCATTTTGAATCTGACAATTAGCTGAACTAACTAACAAAGTTCGAAAGATAATTCAAAAAGGAAACCCTTGTAAGGTATGTGTACTTATTTTTACATCAATTTAGTTCGAAAAACTCGTGAACTATGTAACTATTTAATTTTAAAAAATATATGTAAATAACATACGTAATAAGTAGTTTCTGTTCAAAGGTTAAAACACTTCAGTCGAAGCAAACACTTCAGTTAAAATAAGTTTTAGTTTATGCAATATTAAAATTTACACACATAGGATACAATATTGAAATAATTAACAACACGACAAAACATTTTATTAATATTAAAGTGATAAATGTGTTATACTATCGTAATATATCAGAACAGCCAAATTGCAATTACTAATTATATATACTTAGTCTGGCCATAAATACTGTTACAATTAAAATTATTATATCTGATTTTTTTTTTCTCGAACTGACTACGTTATTGACCTAGCAAGGTCTTAACAGCTTCACCGGACTACTAAGGCTTAAGGCAGTCAGCTGATTTTATTTTGGCAACCAGCTCAAGGTTGCACGGCACAACTCGGCTTGGCTGTTGCATGCAAAATCGCGACCTATCTTAGCTAACCTAGCTAACTATTCATATATGTTTGAGTTGTTGAAACGTATATGAGTAGCAAGCTTATCCGCCTCAACAACTCCTCCATATATTTTTGTCGGAAAAATTGAGAGTTTTTCAGTTTGATAAGAGAAAAAATTTTAACAAAAATAACCCTTCCACCAAGATGTGTAGCGTGTAGGCGTGCACGTGTGTGGAGGTGATCGTGTAGTGTTGTATCAGTGATGTATGGGTGTGTCACCGTATCGCGCAAGCAACGCACTCAAGGGCTCCCTACCGAGGGATCGAACCTAGGCTTGAGCCGCTGCTGTGGGAGGCCTAATCGGGTGTGCGGGAGCGAAGTTAACCCCCAGACCGCGGCGGCGCGATCTGTGGTTACGCGGGCGTGGGCGTGAGCACGCTCTGTTACGAGGGACAGGCTGGTACTGATCGTTCGCTGACGTGATATCGTCGGGAGGATCGGTGAAAATATGTCGCGGACGTCTTTTATAACGCCCAGCGTTGGGCACGGGTTCGTAATTCGCGGCGGATACCACTAACGGACTGGGATGAATCGCGACTCGTTCGAAATAGTTAGTCGTGAGTGATTTTATATACGCCCAGATAGACGGCATCTCCAGGTCCCTGTGGAGATCCGCCTTCCGGACGAACCAAGGAGCACCGATGATTTTACGCAGAGCCCGGGTCTGCAAAACCTGAAGCGTATCTATGGGCGAAAACCGGACAACTATACGTCATAACCGGACGAATACAAACTTTATACATTGTGAGCTTATGTCTGAGGGACAGTTTGCTCTTCTGACAGAGTAAATAATGGAGGCGACCCAAGACCATAGCGGCTTTGTCTCGCACTCTCTTAATATGGGGATCGAACGTTAAACGGTTATCTAAAGTGACGCCGAGATACTTGACCTCGGTGGTCCAAGGTATCTCGGAATCGTATAGCCTTATGGGCCTTAATTTGTTAATGCGATATCTAGGATCGAAGAGTATCGCGGCACTCTTATCGGGGTTAACACCTATACGCCATCGAAGAAACCAATCACCGAGTGTGCTAACGGCTTCTTCAATGCGATCTCTGAGAACACTCGGCCGCCAGCCAGAGGCGTAGATGACTGTATCATCAGCATAACAACCTACCTCGACTCCCGGGAGCTTAAGTAGGTCGCTGATGAACAGGTTGAAGAGGGTGGGCGCGAGTATTGAGCCTTGCGGCACACCTAAGCGTATCGGACGGGGCGATGAGAGTTCGCCGTCTACTCTAAAACGGAAGGTTCTATCGGCGAGATAATCACGGATGATGTGAACTAACCTATCGGGTATGCCGGCTTGGTTTAGCTTGTATATGAGCCCTTCGTGCCAGACCTTATCGAAGGCCTTGGCGACATTGAAAAATACTACAATCGTACGTTTCGGATTAGTGTTTCTCACGGGCGGATCCGGCTCCGGATGCGGATCTTTATTAAAATTAGAAAAGATGTATTCCGTGAGGCGGAGTATTTGATCCAGACAAGGGTGTTTGGCGCGAAATCCAAACTGTTCTGGCGGTATTAAGCTACTGTCATTTATCGTGACCTGGAGACGGTTCAGAAGGAGCCGCTCGTAAAGTTTCCCTAGCGTATCAAGCAAACTAATCGGACGATAGCTATCGGGAAGCGTAACTTTCTTGCCGGGCTTGTGAATTCCTATCACTAACGGCCCTCTTCCAGACGGCTGGAAAATGGCCCTGGGACATGGCCGCATTGAAGATGCAGACCAGTAGAGCTATGATGCGGTCAGGAAGGAGCTTCAGAACCTCGTTCCTGATCCCATCGGGACCTGGGGACTTCCTAGGTTTAAGACGCTTGATGGCGGCCGAGACTTCGTCAAACGTTATCGGGGTTAGGGTATCCACCGGAGGAGACGCGAGTGCATGCTCTACGGCTGTATCGATAGACTCTATCATGGAAGGGTCAGTATTATCAGTGTTTGGCGAACACTGTTTCTCTGAACTTGCGGTGAGACATTTTGCTTTGTCAGTGTTATCGAACGCGGGAGGCAACCCTGGGCCTCTGTCGAGAGGGGGCATTGGAATGACCGTATCGGACTTAAACTTTCGCGTGAGGGTCCAGAATGCCAGGTGCGACGGCTGGAGATCCTCCAGAAACCTGTCCCACCTGTCACCCTGGATCTCAGAAATACGAGACTTAACTGCTTTCCGTAAGACACGTAAGTGTTCGCGGTTCTCAGCGGTCGGGTAAGCGTCGTGAGCACGAGAAGCGGCGTTCTTTTCCGTGATCAATGCTCTCACGTCATCAGGGAGTATAAAACGGCGTTCGTTCGCCGCTTGTACCTCTTTCGAGGTCTCCCTGACGGCAGTCTGGAGATAATCAACCTGGGAATCGATGGCCGAATCCGCGTCGGCTTTGGATACCAACACGTCCGGGATTCTGTCTAAACTATTAGGCGACGGATTATTTTTAAAATATTCACTAAGTTTCGCGTAATCGGCCACTCTGATCGGCGTCGGGCTGAAGTCAGAGTTATGTCCTAACTGTAATAGAACCGGGCGATGATCCGAGTCGAGTTCGTGTATGACTGATATGAGTCGTACAGGAAGCGCGACATTTTTTAGCAAAGCTACATCTAAAACTGACGGTCGGCAGTGATCTTGATAGTGCGTGGGTTCCGGAGGGGCTATGACGTCAAATGCGAGAGCCTCACCTAGTTCGTCGAGTATCCTCCCGTTACGAGAGGTACACGGACTGTTCCAGATGACGTTCCCGCAGTTGAGGTCCCCCGCTATAATAACTGAGTTACCTAAATTAAATAGCGCCTGCAGGTCGGATTTGAGCAACACTTTATTCGGTGGTAGGTACGCGGAGATAAGAATAATATCAGAGTGGCCTTTTATACCAACGCGGCATACTGACACTTCCATATGAGTGATAAGCGCGGGCGGATCTAAAGGCATGCAATACAGTGAACACCTAAAATAAATTAAAGTGCCACCCCCGCGGGCGACACGGTCGTTTCTAATAATGCAATAATTCGCGATTCTCGGATTACGCATACTCGGTTTAAGCATCGTTTCCTGGATGAGGAAAACGTCAATCTGTCTATCGCGTAAAAAGTCAGTTACTAGATCGCGCTGTGTCCGAAGGGATCTCGCGTTAAAAAACGAGAGACATAGACCGCGAGGTTTAATTTTATTTAATACCGGGAATTTTAAAAATTATTTAAAGGTGAACGGGCGAGGCGCTGAATAGTGGCTCCGATAGCCGGAAAATGCGCTAGGGCAGAGAGAAGCTCTAGCCCCTGCTTTTCCTCAACTAAGGCGTAGAAAGCGAGAACCTCCTGAATATCGTGTTCTCTAAGTAATTGTTCCATCAAGTCGAATTTGTCCGGAAGGGACGATGGAACAAGATTCGCCTGACGCGGCGACACCTGAGGCCTGGAAGAGGCCTGAGGCTGAGGTCGGGGGGCCCACCCGGGTTGGGCCGCGCGAGAGGGTGGCAAGCGCGGTGAGGTCATGGGCGTGGTCGCTACCGGGACGCGGGAGGTGCCCGGCAGGCCCGGGAAGGCCTCCACGGACATGAGAGGTGGAGGCGGAGGGTGGGCGGCAGCTACAGGCGCCCTGGGCACCTGCCTCGCCTAACGGGGACGTTGTGTGCGCGGCGCGCGGGGACAGCCGCGATAATTCGCGGGGTGACCCGCGTTACCGCGGAGCACACAGCTGGGAGGGTCGGGAGTACCAGGAGTGCGCTCGCACTCCTTCGTGGCGTGGTCTCCCAGGCACTTGACGCACCTGGGACGAAGATGACAGTTCTTTGCGGAGTGCCCATAACTCTGGCAGTTATGACACTGCGAAGGAATGTGGGTTTTGCGTGGGGGCTCAACGGTGACCCCGTTGAGATCACACACCGAAGTGAGTGAGAAGATGGCCTTGCCCTCCTGCGACCGGTCGAGGAGAACAAGAACCATATTGTATGGGGCGCGAGTGCGTGGGTGGTACATACGGTGTACCTCACGCACCGGGTAGTTTTTCTCCTTAAGGGAGAGGGTGACGTCCTCGACCGAGATTTCGGCCGGGACACGGCGAAGCACGACACGCAGGAGGCGCTCGTCCTCTAGAGCGTACGTAAAATACGCGAGTTTGGACTCCGTTAAAAAGTGAATTAACGCGCGGTGATCTTCCGGCGTGGGACATTTAACGCGAATGCCCGCCGGCGTGCTAAGGGCATTAGTGTAGTTTATGTTACGAGTCTTTAAGCTATTAGAGATTGAAGTCCAACGGGACTTGTCCTGTATCGTAACAGGAGGCGGCGGGCGCGGCTTCCTACCTGCGGACGGGGTGAGCGAGACGGAGCTATTTTGACTCGCGTTCGGCTTACGCGACGGTATAGCCGAGGTCGATGGTACACGCGCGCCATCTATATTGGCGACTTTTTGTGGGCCTACGGAACCCGAATTCGTCGGGCTGCCCGGACGACGCTTCTTATGCGAGACGGTCATATAGCCGTCCTTGTCTAACTGCGCAGAAGGCGCGAGAATCGCGGTCGAGGTCGCGGACGCGGTCGAAACGGCGGACGTTGTTTCGTCTAGCTCCATCTCGGAGCCGGACTCCGAGCTGGAGCTCGATATCGGGGCCTCAAATAGGCCCTTATCACGCGCATCGAGAA
Organism: Antheraea mylitta; assembly: GCA_014332785.1. Classification (NCBI taxonomy): domain Eukaryota; kingdom Metazoa; phylum Arthropoda; class Insecta; order Lepidoptera; family Saturniidae; genus Antheraea; species Antheraea mylitta. The sequence goes on along the minus strand of JACEII010000004.1, from coordinate 8,185,741 downwards.
TCGATTGCGGTGAAAGAGACGCGAAGGAATTCGCGGTCGGTAGGTTCGCGACGAGCAAAGGGCCCTCGGAGGGCTGCGACTCGAATCTTAAAAAATCTTCATTTATCTTTTCCTCGTTGTAGCCGCTCGCAACGAGGAAAAGCCTCAACCTGTTTACTTGTGAGTCCATCGCGGTGGACAAGAGGGGGGGCCGCGAACCATCCTCCCTGCCTGAAGGGCAGGGGGGCACGCCAACGGTAAGCTAACGGGCTATCCCGAGCCCGGGCCAAGAGAAACTGTGGGCGAAAGTGCAATGCCTCACAGGGGGGTCCTAACTTGCCTAGGGGGAGGCCTTAACAAGCCCAAGGCCGAGGACGCAGACCGGTAAACCGGGCTACGCCCAAACAGACACCCGGGGATGGAACAAGGGGAAATCGACACCTGGACTAGACTAGGCGACCTCGCCAAGGCCTAGCTACCCAGGCCCGTCTACCAGTGCAGTAGGCCGCGGGGCCTACGGCGAGCGGGTAGGGCGCTCGAACCCCCTTACGTTTACACCGTGAGGTTTCCGAGGGTTGGCCAGACGACTGGACTTTATGCAGCCCGGGTTTGCACTGAAAAGTGCAGTTCGATACGCTCTAAAATGGAGCGCCTACGATTGACGTCACTGTTCCTATTCGAAAACCGGACAGAAACGCGGCGAACTCAAAAGTGACTACGCGCACGCGATCGAAGCCGAAGCACGAAGCACGCAGCCGGAGATCGGACGAAAAAACCCGCGAAAAACTTCGTAAAAATAACTGTCACTTTCGAGAACGGAGCGCACGTCTGACTCGCGCGGCAACACGAATCGGACTCCTACGTCATTATATCTGAATTTGGAATATGTCATTTTTATATGATTACTCATTGAGTTTTTCCATTTTGGCGCCAATACAATGTACAACATTTTGCTATACTAACATGGAGTGGGGTCATAAAGAAAACCGAATCGCTGTGGTTGGATAACACAAAGTAGGTATGGAGCCAAATGCAATATTTAAAACTCTTCACACACTTGGTATTAGAAAATTTTTTGGCTACCGGACTATTAATAGGTACAATGCGTTTCCTCTGTTCTACTCTGTTTATGACAGGAAAAGATCTGGCCGTCCAAGTAGTGTTCGTACGAATAAGGTGGTCAAAACAGTAAGGGAAAAATTCGAAGGAATTCTTTCCGAAAGCAAAAGATTTTATCTCGGGAGATGAAGACAGCACCTAGATATTTAATTGAAGAAGGCGTTACTTTACGGAAATCCATAATTGAATACTAAGGTTCCAGGCGGAAGTGCAAAGTAGCATCCATCCTAGTATTCAATAGCACCTAGAACCATGTCACGTATTTTAAAAGATGACTCAGGACTTGCAGCCTATAAGAGACATACTGGTTATTTCTTAACTGATAATTTAAAAAAGATTAGGGTGGTAAAATCGAATCGACTACTGAAGCGGTATCTACTGTGACCATATATACTTTGATTGTTTGTATATGATAAGGTCATTTGGGCGAATTATTTAGTGTAATTACACATATTTTATCAGGCTTCGATCGGTAGCTACATATTTTCAATTAATATTCATTATAATGTGTTTACTTAATAGTCATTAATTTATACTTTTTACGGATCTCGGGTGCTTGGAGGATACAATAATTTCGTAAATATGTAGGTAGTTTTTGTTTGAATAAATTAAAAAAATATTTTAAATAGATAATATATTTACATGAGTGTATTATATAGGATGGCTGATGTAAAAAAAAGATGCAACAGTATCTACAAACAATCCCAAAACATAACTAACCTGTTGTAAAGGACACATTGCGGTTAACGTTACGCAATATGCGGGCGATTCTTAATGTATTTACGTTTCGCAGCCTATTCGGCCTAATACACGTCATTGCTCATCAAATATAAAAAATCAAGTATACCTATATGAATTTTTTAAATGTATTGTTTTTTTAAAAAGATGTCGTGACCTTATTAAATTATACAGCACGTTTTGCAATTATGCAACCATAATAAACTGTAGAAATTTAACGTAGGCCACAGTAGTAAATTACAGGTAATAAATAATAAACCATATTTTAATTACCAATTAAAATCGATGTAATAAATTACACAAGCTAAATATTACTTAGTTGCCATGGAGAACAAAATTTAAATGTTGTTTTTTTATCTATGTATTTCTCTTGTGTTTTATTAAAATCTTCCTTTATAATACTAATTATAAATCCAAATAATTGTTTGTGTGTAAATCGGTAAGTAAATAATGTAATAAATGTAAATTTATTGAAACACTTGTAAATTATATGAATAAATGAAATGAAAAGGATGAATTAAAACCTTTTTATATATCCCTACTCATATTTTTTATCCTACCGAGAAAGGTCTGGAGTTACTTAATCCATCATATCGATCCACTTCAGAATATTCAAGCGTTGTATTACGTAAGCGTGACAAGTTGCCATTTACTCAGTTGTAATCAGATTTTTACATTATACTTATTGAATGCTTACAAAAATTGAAAATATTGTCATTATGTAACTTTTTTTCATTACAATCAATAAGAACGTCTTTCTGCATATTCATAACCTTGACTTTTCTCCAGTTTTTTTTAAATATTATTATAGACTAGGTACTGCCCGCGACTTCGGTCGCGTGGGATAGTTACTTTAGACTAACGCTACCATGCAGAGGAAGCTCTCAGAAGAAAAAGAAGCGTATTTGAAACATTCTTCATTAGTGCTCCGCTCCAATTGGTCCTAGCGTGATGATAAATGAACTACCTAACACTGAAATCGTTTTTAAAATCGGACGAATAGTTCCTGAGATTAGCGCGTTCAACCTACTAATGTTTGTTCACCCTCCAGCTTTATAATAGTAGTTTGCCGTAGCGCAATCGACTGTATATGGGCATTTTACGTACTGACGGAGACGTTGGTTCGAGTCCCACCCAGGGTGACCCTTTTTCCTCCCGATAAAATAACGGTAGCGAACGATCAGTACCAGCCTGTCTCTCCAAACAGAGCGTGTTCACGCCCACCCCCGCGTAACCACAGATCACGCCGCCGTGGTCTGGGGGTAAATTTCACTCCCGCACACCAGATTAAGCCCCCCTCGGCAGCAACTCAAGCCTAGATTCGATCCCTCGGCGGAGAGCCCTTGAGTGCGTTGTTACGCGATACGGTGACGAAAAATTTACATCACTGCTACAACACTACACTGTCACCCCCACACACGTGCACGCATACACGCTTACACTTAAAAGTGGAAAGGTTTTGTTTCCTTCCTTTATCAATCTGAAATAGTTTAGAAAATTATCCAATACGAAATACATATAAGAGTTGTTGAGGTATGTATGCTTGGTATACATATATGTTCCAACAACTCGTATATGTATGAATAGTTAGCTTAGGTCAACTCAGATAGAGCGCAAATTGCATGTATCAGGCAACAGCCCAAGCCGAGGTGTGCCGTGCACCCTTAAGCTACTTGGCAAATAAAATCGGCTGAGTGCCATAAGCGCTCGCCTTAGTAGTCCGGTGAAGCTGTTAAGATCTTGCTGGGTCAATAGCGTAGTATGTACGAGAAAAACAAAAACTTTATAATAGTAGTATAGATTACTACTCTTCTTTCGTACTTAATTCCAGTCGTCATTACAATTACAATAACTTCTGATAGAGTGGACCGATTTTAATGAAACCAAAAATTAGTTACTCCTGAGGATATGCTTTATGATTAACTTGCTGATGTTTTATTGTGAACACAGTGCTTAAGCAGTGATGCGTGATCATACAAACAGACAGACATTTCTTAAAATGATTGAAATGTGTTCTATTACTTATTTGTGACACCTGCAAAAAAATTTCTTTCACGAAAATCGAAAAAGTACAGACACGTTAAATTTACATTCTTATTATATATAGTATAGATATATATGTCGGGGAGAACGTTATTCTCGTTGACATCGTCATTAGTGGTTACGGGTTTAGTGGGCGTCATTCGGGTAAAATGCGAGCACAAAACACAATTATCATGGTTTCACATTGTTTTTATTTATATTTCACAATATTTCATTGGATGACAATAATACCGTTGGAAAGATTAACAACTACGACCGAGCAGCGAGTTCGGGGCACCGATCTTACTTTAACCACCGAATATAATCTATCAATCTCAACAACGATCCACCTCGACCCGTTGCTATCTATCAAACGAATGTGTCACCAACACTGTCCGTCCTTGTAAAGTAAAGATGGCGCCTCGACCCCGCTCGAGGCGTTGGCTCTGCTCTGATTGGTCGCTACGTAAATTACAATATTATTTATTTTTAACACATTATTAAGGTTTTAAACTATAGAAACATGTAACATATGAAATACAATAAAAATTAGGTATTTTGAAAGTAATAAAACTGTCCGCCTCTTACAGTAAAGATCTCTTCAACCCCGCACGAGGCACGTGCTCTATTCTGATTGGTTGTTTCGTGAAATATAGTATTCTTAACATTTATTTAATATTAGGGTTTTTAAATTATAGTAAAACGTAACAAATCAAATAAAATTAAATTAAGAATTTAGAATGTAGACAATATCATGTATGCAAACAATAATCGACTCGACTTCTAGCTTCCTCCGACTTATATATATAGATACATCTTTAAATTTAAACACTGTATTAATTAAATTGCTCTATAAAAGATAAAATAATTATTAAAATGTGAACAATTTTTCTATTATAAGTATTTTTCTATAATTTTTTATGAAACTCAAGTATGATCCTATTTTCATTTTCATAGATTACTTGTCTAGTTATTGTATTTTTTAAAATTAATGGTTATAAATTCTGCTCTAATACATATGTACAAAATTGACGGTACATTGAAAACAAAGTTTAAAAGGCTTATTGCTCGAATGATATTAGAAGTAAATTTTTTAACTTACTAGCTGTACCAATAGACGATGTCACTCCCTGATTATGATAAAAAAAACTTGATGAATTATATGCCTAAACCTTCCAAATGAATCACTTTAAATACTGGCAAAAACACATGAAAACCCGTTCCGTAGTTTTTGTGTTTATTTTGAACAAACAGACAAACAGACGACTTTGTTTTATAGTATTCAGTGATAATATCACTATATTGTACGGTAATGACTATAATATTGGACAAGTAGGGAAACATAATTTTATTTTAATGTCAAATTTTATAATTTCATATATGTATTTAACGAAACTACATGAATTTTGCATTCAATATAAATGATTTCATATAGTATTGATTAATTGGAGAACATACCATAGATTAAAATCTATTGTGTGTTACTAAATCTAAGTAAGTTGTATTTAAAACATACATATTTTACTACCCAATTTAATTCAATTTTTTATTTATTTTTATACCATAGAAAACAATCAGTGGGTCACTTGTTGTTAAGTGATCACCACCAGAGGAGTCGCAAGTGCGTTACCAGCCTGTATTAGTGGGGGAGGGGGAGAGAGGGAAGGAGAGGTGGTCTTTCGGCGCTTTACTGACTGAACGAAACACAACCATGCAAGCACTGTTACTTTACGTCGGTTTTCTGTGAGAGGTTGGTACTGCCCCGGGCGAGCCGAGCCATTCATGCTGAAACCAGTTTTAGCTTCAGCGTGCCTCTACCACCTTACAGCTAGGTATATATTTAAAAATTGCTGTTCATTAGTCTCGCTAAAACTCGAGAACAGCTGACCCGATTGATTTTAGTTTTGAAATATTCGTCGTAGTCCAGGGAAGGTTTAAATGGTTTAAAATGAGAAAATATGGAAAAATTGCGAGGAAGATAACAACAATTTCATTTTCCCATATAAGCTGTTCTTTCTAGCCACTTACCTGTTCAACTTTTGACTGTCAAACGTCAGACGAAAGGTTATAAAGTCAAATATCATTCTGTCACAACTATACCGTTATTAAAAACTTCTATCATAAGTTTGTAAGTGCGTGAAAAATTTATTTACCGTTATTGTTTGAAAATGCCAAGGAAAAGATGAGCTCAAATAGATTGTCGAAGTCAATGAAATGTGCTACGAGCAACCTCACGTGTAAATCGCACTGATGAACACCGGGAGACAGATAATGATAACATTGGTAACTGAGTTATGGCAGAATTGCGTTCTAAAGTGAATAATAATTACGTAGACTAGCTTAGAATGGAACGAGTTTGAGCACAGAAAACACAAAAAAGCGAGCAAGATGAAATGAAATCAAGCGTTATCGCAAAAGAAGTGCTCCTGTGAAAATGGAACGAGTAGCATTCAATTAGTTTCCCGATTTCGAGCATGGAAACTATACTATATATATGTTTCAGTGAGTCCGTTGATAGTTTGGATTCACAATTGGAAACGGTAGTTGTGGTTGCAATCGGGTATCAGTTTTATTAATTTTTTTTGGCGTTTAAAAATACAATTTAAACCAATTTGGTGCAGACGAAGTTGCACGGGTCAGCTAGTCTCAAATATATATATATAATTTTAAGGGCCCTAATTTGGTTTAAAGTAATTTTAGGTAAGGAAACAAATTTATACAGCTGTAATAACTACTTATACCTACGTTAACTTGTACAGTATACTTATATTTACATATGTGAATGACCAATGTTTATAAATTTGCAAATACGACTATTAAAATCTTACGTAACTATGTAATTTATTTATTTCACATAGATTTGTTAATTTCAATATAAATATCATGTTCATTAGAACTATTGTGCAATTTTATTACGATTTATGATGTTCAATAAAATTATCAAGATGACTACTGAGAATTAAAAGTCGAGGCCGTCGTAAGGATTGCCGACAGAAGTGACAAATCAAAGAATGGAAAAACTGAATAATTTAAATTTCATAATTCAAAATTAAGCCATCACGGGACGCCTGGCAGATGTGAAACATCAAAATTGTCCTGTATAAGTTACAAGCGTAAAAAATAGATTAAGACAGGAATCAGCTATGGCATAATGAATGTTAATTTACTTTATTATATAAATAATCATTTTTATTAAATACAAAAATTCAACTAGGCGCGGTGTGTTTGACAGCATTGTCAAAGGGCGCTAGGTCGTCAGCGTGTGCCGCGTAACACTAGTAGATCAAGTGGCCAACAAAACAATTTCAATCTTTTGTTTATACAGAATGGGTTGCAAATGTTTTTGAGTATTTCGTTAATAGTGCAAAGCTCATGTTTCGCGTCGCCACGTCATAAAATCAGATTTACCCTCCGCCTAAAGATGTTTCACATCAATAATAATACGGTTTTGAGATATATTGACCACTACAAGCAATAATTATGTACACGTTTATATATTTTAGTAATTATTCAAACATACGATGGGCAACACAAGCTCAATATAAAATATAAATATTACATGTACACAGGCCGCTATACTACGCGTTGCTAGTCTGCCGTAAGCGCACGTCACGAGCATGTTGAGATCATCGGTGACGCGAACACATAATTTTCTCCCCTATTAAATTTTCTCAACGCGGCTAAGGAAGTTTTTACTTCAAAAAATCGATTAATTATTAATTAAATGCAAAAATTATAACTTTCATGAACTAGAGTAGTATGACCATTTAGAACGTATTAGCATAGGTGAAGGTTTATGCTACCATTTCTTTATTAGTAAAATGAAAACTTATTATGGATGCTAACCCTTCAGATAGGACAGTGGGTGTTAGGTTTAATTGAACTAACAATCCCTCAATCATCTCAGCTGCGACCGAACCAACCGAAAATCATATCATCTACATCTAGGTACAAAGGCACCGACTTCCAATACATCTCTAGGTAGCACACATATTCATATGTTTCATTAAATTTCGTTAATTTGATAAACTATTTATTTTCCGGTTTTTAGTGCCTTATTTTTATGCCTCTGATCAATATTGAAGTCGGTTAATACTTTTTTTTGAAAATTTACTTTATTTAAGGGGGCTAATCCTAAATAGCCTCAGCATTCTACGACCAGTAACATAGTAGGTTATGTGCGGACTTAAAAGCTGATTAAAACCCCAAGGAGTTCCTTCGTCACCTTTAGGCCGGGGAGTGTGAACTGCTTTTGGCTTTCATCCATTCATCCAAAGAGGTAATTTACCCAACCTATCATACATACTCTTACGATTGGCAGATAATCCTTCAAAAATATGATTTATCTCTGACTGTATTACTAATTGAGCCGAATTAAATCTATCTTCTATCTTCTATACTATAATAAAACTGTAACAAGTCGAAATCTGTACATTAAATATTTTTTGAAAATTTTAATCAGGGTAGACTATGTTATCGATATAGAAGCCAAAAATAATCTTTTTACAATTTTTGTCTGTCTGTCTGTCTGTCTGTCTGTCCCTATGCACACGCATCACTCTGAAAGTACTGAACCAATCTTGATGAAACTTGACATAGTGATAACTAATATTACGAGATTACATCAAATATACTTTTTGTCTCATAAAACGCAAAGGGTTCTCCAGGATAAAGGATTAAAGTCTAGAATATAAACCCGAATTACTCTGAAAGTACTGAACCAATTTTAACGAAATTTGACACGGTGATAACTAATATTAGTAGACTATATCCAGGATACTCTTTGTCCCATAAAACGCAATGAGTTCTCCAGAATAACGAAAAACAAAAATTTGCAGTTAACGTAACTAGACTTTTTTGCGACACCTTAGTACAAGAGCCGGCAACGTTAAAAGAACAAGAATTTTAGAATACCTGATTCTTTAATACATCAATATTTTTTTTTTTATATCATAAGAGGCAAACGAACAGGTGGGTCACGTGATGTTTAGTGACCACCACCGTCTATAGACACTAGCAACACCAGGGGATTTGTAAGTTCGTTTCCAACTTGTATATGGGGGAGTGTAAGGGAACCTCCGGCACTCTCACTGACCGAACGAAACATTACAATGCAAGCACTGTTATTTGACGTCGGTTTTCTGTAAGTATTCTGGCAGTATTAGCCCGAACGAGCCGACCCATTCATACTGAAACCAGTAATAGCTTCAGCGTGGCTCTACTACCTACAGAATTTATCAATATATCAATAGACAGAATTTAGGACACTTGGTAGCGGGTTAACGTTGTATTTTAAATAGGCATTTTGATTTATGATTAATCAATAATAAGTTTAGGAACATTTTTTTCAGTAACTTTTAAACGCAATTAAACATTCAGACACATTTTTTATAAACAATCATATATATACCCGCTGATATATTTTTTAAATAAAAAAAAGAATGTGGTGTCGTGGGACATCAGGTAGGAACGAAGTTCTTTCGGCTAATGTAGAATCGACACTATTTGGAAAAAAAAATCGTGCTCAATTTTATGTAATCGTAATTCAAATTATCAATTAAAATAACAAAATATGTCTCTTTATTTTTGTTTGACACAGAAATAATTAAAAAAAAAAGAGAAAGAGAAAGATATTATACACTACTCGCTTGTGTATACGAATGTCACGCCTGCGCACGTCTTATTTAACTGTTTTATTCCATGCACTTTTCGTTACGGTTTTACTATCACATTTTTTTCAGTTCAGTCGCGCAGCAAAATCCCTATCTCCTCCAAGCCTGCCGTAAGGAACTTCGTTCCAATAATAAATTTCAAATCAATTTTTTTTTTTCATAGCAAAGAACCAATTTCATTTTATTAAACATTATTGACCACCATATACAACGATAAACGTAAACGTATGGCTTAGGATTGACGCCATCTCAAATATATGCGTCGTCGACCATCAGGCTATACAAAGCCGAAATACCTTGGGCCGGCGAGGTGAAATATCTTGGTATTACTTTAGATAAACACTTAAATTTCGATTCACACACAGAAAGAGTGCGAAACAAAGCCGTATGGTCTTAGGTCGTTTCTATCATTTGCTTTGTCATAAGAGTAAAATATCCCCCAGACAAACTCACTTTATACAAAACTTGCATCCGTCCGATTATGACGTACAGTTGTTCGATCTTTGCACATGCGCAAAATCGTATTCAAAAGTTGCAGGTTCTCCAGAACTGAGCCCTACGTAAAATCACCGGTGCCCCATGGTACGTCCGGAATAAGGATCTCCACAGGACCTGGAGATGCTTTTTGTCTGAGCGTATATAAAATCACTTACAGGTAGTTATTTCGAAAAAGCCGCGAATCATCCCAGCCCGTTAGTGGTATCCGCCGCGAACGATGAACCCGTACCCAACGCTGCGCAGTATAGAAGACGACCGCGACACATTTTTACCGACCCTCCTGATTCAATCACGTCAGCGAACGATCAGTACCAGCCTGTCTCTTCAAACAGAGCGTGTTCTCACCCACGCCCGCATAACCGCAGATCACGCCGCCGTGGTCTGGGACTAAATTTCGCTCCCGTACACCAAATTAGGCCCTTCTCGGCAACGGCTCAAGCCTAGATCTGTTCCCTGGGCGTGGAGCCCTTGAGTACGCTGCTCACGCGATACAGTGACACAAGAGTTCTACCCTTATTTTTCGTTATCCTATCCTACATAGTTTAGAGGATTTTTTCCTACACAAAATACATATAGAAGTTGTTGAGGCACGCATGCTTGGTACACATGCATGTTTCAATAACTTATATACGTATATAAGTTACCGGACTACTAAGACGAGCGCTTAAGGCACTCAGCCGATTTTATTTAGGCAACCAGTTCAAGGGTACACGGCACACCTCGGCTTGACTGTTGCCTGTTGCATGCAAAATCGCGACCTATCTTAACTAATCTAGCTAACTATTCATATATGTATGAGTTGTTGAAACGTATATGTATACCAAGCATACACGCCTCAACAACTCCTGCATATATTTATTATCGGAAAATTGAGAGTTTTTTAGTTCGATAAGGAAAAAAGTAAACCCTTCCACTTTCATGTGTAACATGTTTCATTCATCATCATTCAGTGTTTCATGTATTTCACGTGTGTGGGGGTGATCGTGTAGTGTTGTAGCAGTGATGTATATTTGTGTGTCACCGTATCGCGCAAGCAACGCACTCAAGGGATCCTTACCGAGGGATTGAACCTGATGTATAAAACTGGCTTGATTTGAAGGTGATAGGTACTATGTTGTGAGTGGTACAGAGATTATTTATAAAAATATATTGGAAATATATTTCAAATACGTTTTTGAAACAGTTTATAACTCTTAGACAATAGTTTCAAGCAAGTGACATTTGACGTTTTCGGCGGGATGTTTGACGCTTCGATACGGTGTTCATATATTTTTCTTTAATACAATGGAGTATAAAAAGGTTTTAATACAAGTCGAAGATAGTTATGATAAAGTAAGTGGTAGAGATGTTTATTCAGTTTTATGTAGGTTAGTTTTTATTTTAATTGATCCTGGTAGATGACGCTACGAATGGGTACTAGGTTTATTTAAAAAATGAATACATGTAATCTGGGTATATGTTTAAGTGAATCCGTGGATAGTTTGGATTCACAATTGGAAACGGTAGTTGTGGCTGCAATCGGGTATCAGTTTTATTTGCGGGGTGGTAGGTCTTTACAGCCTGACTGGGTCACAACCACCATGTACATGACGAAAAAATCCGTAATAGTGATTCGCTTCTGCGCGTCGCGTTTCGGGATCAGCCTGTGCATATCCAGCTTTTTGTAGGCCGGCATGATAGTGGCGACCAGCGATGGATAGTGTGTCACTCGGTGGTCGCTATTGTTTTTGGATTGTGCTGTGCTTACCATCAGGCATAGTGTAGGCATTTTGCCGTGCTACGATAAAAAAAAGAAACAATTTTTTCGCGTGATAACCAATTTGGTGCAAACGAAGTTGCACGGGTCAGCTAGTAAGCTAATAAAATAATGAAATTTAATAATATAAATAAATTTAAAACATTTGAAATATTTACATAATCAATATATTTAATACTACTTTTGTTCAGTGTTCCTCAGGAACAAACGTTTTCTGGATGATAGCATAAATTGTAGGTGGTAGAGCCACGCTGGAGCTATAACTGGTTTCAGCATAAATGGGTCGGCTCGCTCGGGATAGTACCACCCTTTCACAGAAACCCGACATGAAGTAACAGTGCTTGCATTGTTGCGTTTCGTTCAGTCAGTGAGAGCGCCGGAGTATTCTGGTGTTGCTGGTGTCTAAGGACGGTGGTGATCACTTATCGTCAGGTGACGTTAACCTCTTCGTTTACCTCCTACGACATAAAAAAAAACTATATCATACTCTGTACCCCTGAGACTGTGTATGCAAATTTTATTATAGTCAGTTGAATCACACTATATATATGAGACTCAGTACGGAAACTACGAACAAACGATCGAAAACGACACACTCACACAAACACGCGCATCGACGAGAGTGTTTGAAAGGAATTCTATGGACAGCACCGCGAGCTTCGCTTAGGGGTCGTGTCGAAGCACATGTTTGTGTGATTGTTGAGTGTGCCGGTGCGAGCGTTTATAGGGAGTTTCCATACTTGGTGTTATGTGTAATGTGGTTGAGTATTTGAAGCCTGCGTATGTAATAAACAAATAAATTCACATTCGTATTCGCATCATAATATTAGTTAGGACTAGTTAGGATTCTCATCTTTACGTGATTTATAGTTCAATATACAGAGAAATTGGTATTATGCTGACAATAGAGCAGAGTCAATTAGCAACATCAGCTCTTATATTCTCATGGGGTACTAGCATGTTTTCCCTTTATTATATGAACTAGTTATTTATTACTAGGCAGTAAATTTATATCAGATATAAAAACAAGTACGTGTCTAACAACAATAAACAACTAATTAATGACAGAGTATCAATCTTGTCATAGATTAGATTTTAATTGAAAATGGCCGCGGTTCGTAAACAGCAAGATTCTATCGTTATTAAAACCCTTAACCTTAATTACTTCGTACTAATTTAACTTAATTGATTATTATTATTGCCTATACATTAGTTATACGCTTAGAGGACAACAGAGTAGTAAAAAGATATGAATTATTAAATTATTTATAACTAGCCCCTACTCACGACTTCGTCCGCGTAGTAACAGTTACGTTAGGTTAACGTTAACAAGTAGCGGAAGCTCGCAAGAGGATAAAATCCCGATTTGGAAACATTCTTCATTGGTGCTCTGCTCCTATTGGTCTTAGCGTGATGATATATAGCCTATAACTATCTTCGATAAATGAACTATATAACATTGAAAGAATTTTAAAATCGGAGCAGTAGTTCCTGAGATTACCCCCTACAGCTCCACAACGTTACAAACTCACAAACTTTACCTCTTTATAATGTTAGTATAGAAGTATCTATACTAATATATAAAGCTGAAGAGTTTGTTTGTTTGTTTGTTTGTTTGTTTGTTTGTTTGTTTGTTTGTTTGGTTGAACGCTATGATCTCAAGAACTACAGATCCGATTTAAAAGTTTCTTTTAGTGTTAGATAGCTCATTTATCGAGGATGGCTATAGGCTACATATCATCACGTTAAAACCAACAGGAGTTGAGCACTAATTAAGAATGTCAAAAAAACGGGCTATTTTTTAAGCTTCCGCTGCGTGTTAATGTCAGTATTATATGCGTTGCCATGGTAACGCGATAACATTCTATCGGAAATATTTTCATGGTTTATTTTGTGTTCCTACTCAAAAAGTTTGTTCTACGTTAGTTTTGTTTTCAATTTTTAATTATACGTGGTACGTTTGTGTCGGAAACATTTGTAAAGTTTATTTTGTGCTGATATTCTTAAAGGTTAGTAGTAATAATATTCGTCCATCACAATACAGGCGAAGGAATTAATCCATACTGCCAATTCTGAAATTGTCAGTATAGGTAGTTCTTATGTATTCTCTATACATAAGCGCCAAATCTTTCTATATAATATTTCGTAAATTTGTATCTTCTTAATTTCAAGCTTACAGAATACATGCTCCATGGCATTAGTTTTCATTTATTTCACTCATGCATAATAAACAAACCATATTACATAAAACGCCGCCAATTTAACACAATATAGAGTAAAATAATACAAAATTATGAATAAAATATAAAATCCCTACATAACACTGACTGAAATCCCATCAAAAACTCCTCAAAAAGTTTATTCTACGTTAGTTTTGTTTCTAATTTTTGGTTTGTGATATATTGCGTATTACGTATTATAAGAGTAAAGCGTGTGTATATAATATTCAAATAAATACTTTTTGATGAATACATATATCTGCGGTGCTACAAATATCAACATTTTTTTTTATTCTATCGATATATCTGTTTGTTTATTTGTTCCGGGTAATCTCCGAAACAGCTGGACCTATATGAACGGTTTTGTTTTCTTAGAAATGATTGCGCTATTAACCTAGCAAGGTCTTAACAGCTTCAACGGACTACAAGTAATATTTGAACGGAAATTTTACGGGCAAATAACCAACTAATAGCTGTTTTAGCGAGCGAAGCTAGCGAGTTCAGCAGACGATACCTGATATTATATCTATACAATAAAAGATTGAACACATATTGTTCGATAATGTATAGCTTAATATTTTCATTACTTTCTTATATAGTGTAAGTGAGCAATGAGGCTGATACATAGATAGTAGTTTAAAGTTCCAGCTATGTATGTGGCTTATGATAAATCTCATCCCATTCGATACACTATTAGTATTTACATATATAATGTACATATTACCTGTTACTGTAGATGATGTGCGTGTCATACTTACAAATATTTTTGAAAGAATATTATTGTTATTTACACATCTAATAACAATTTTACATTTATTTAATACATTCAAAAAACGCGTGCGGAGCCGCGGGTAACAGCTAGTAGATTATATGGTTATAATATTTACAGAAACTAGAGAAAAGTCAATCCTTCTTATTTAAATTGAAAATATTTTTAGAACGCCTACATCACTGACGCTGATGAAGCCTCGTGAATTCCATAAATATAAAGTACTGCGAAATTCGTTATTATAAAAAAAAATTGAGACGACACGGGACGCCTGGCAGATGTGAAACATCGAAATTGTTCGAATCAAATGAATCTCAAATGACACTATACGCATATAAGCTCAGCGCGACAAGAGAAATTGCGCATGGTATCGCGTCGCCACTTCTCACACACTCGCCACCCCAACAATCAGGTTTACCCGCGCCTATAAATGCTTCACATCAAAAGCGCCATTGATAAGTCTAGCATGTTGTATATCTATCTCCTAAGGATAAGTCACAAAAATGGGCTACTTCCGAAGGTTTACTGAGTAATACATTATAATTTTTATTCGTTTCCTTAGGCATTCTATAGAGATCGAAATTGTACTTTATATTGTATCGTGTTCGTTTGTATCATTTTGGCCGCTCTGTATATAACTGAAAGTTGGGATTTGGAAACTCTAAACTATGAGTTTGATACAAAGTTAAAATATTATTATAAGAATTTAAAATTGGCATTTCTTTATCCTTAAGTTGTCTCTTTATACCTAACTCTGTGTTCTAACTATATTCAGAACGCTCAAAAACTTTGCGAGGTCTATAAATCGCTTTATGGATATCACATTAACACAGCGCGAAGAAGTATATTTTTATATATTGTATTTTCCTCTCTGCGTATCAATGCCTAGGAGGAATATTGGTTTGAAAAATAAAATAACAAATAACCATTATAAACTCAATAGGTACAATTATGTACTGTATTCGTGTTGTGTTAAACTTATGAATATTATTTGACTTATACAAACATATAAGACATAATATATTATTGATAATTAAGCACATATTACATTAATATATACAATAAGGTGATTTAATTAATGATGATTAAATAATAAGAGAAAAATATATCTTGAAAAAAAAAACTTCTCGAACAATCACAATTAAATTTTCCGAAAATAAATTCCTCTATGTAAGGGAAAAGGGACCTTTTCAGAAGACCTTTTTGTAGATGATAGAGCCACACTAAAGCTATTACTGGTTTCAGCATGATTGATTCGGCTTGTTCAGGGTAGTACCACCCTCTCACAGAAAACCGAAGTAAAGTAACAGTGCTTGCATTGTTGCGTTTCGTTTGGTCAGTGAGAGTGCCAGAGGCCCACCTCCTCTAATACCGTCGTATATAATGAAACTAGCAACAATTTACGTGTTCCGATACGAGGATGCCTATAAATCCAAGAAGCAACAACCAAATAAAACACAAGGTCAAAACGAGGCATTGCGTTGAGGTAAACTTGTACAATTTAAACTTATATCAAATCAGTCAACACAGACTGGCCACACAGTAGCATTTCGCGTTGAGATGATATATTCAAATGAAATCAATATCGTACGTTTATTATTTCTTGAAACTACTTACTACATTTAGTACAAAAATGAATATTTAGGTAAATTGTTCTTATTCCTTTTTCTATCACTGTGTCTTTTATTGCAGCTTCACAAAATTACGGATGACGGCATTGTACCCGATGATATGCATAATGAAATTCAAAAACAAAGACAACGACCATCGATAGATTTACAATCCATTGGCAGTTCGGTAGTCATCACCTTCATGTCGACTTGTTAGGTTTTTTGTTTTGCTCAAACGCATTAATCGCTTTTGGCCTCAAGGACTTTTACAACTTCATCGGTGTTTTTAAGCGAGTATTTAAGACACTCAACAGAATAGCAACTAACTAAAAGCACTAATCTTGTTTTTTAAAGAACCGAGCTAGGTTCGGTTGCCCAAGTACTAGTTTATAAAGCTTATAGTGAAACAATATTCAAACGTCCATGAAAATCAATTGAAAAGTATAACAAAATTAAGTAAGATAGTAAAGACAAATTAACTTTTCATTTTTGTAAATATAGGTAACATGGTATTTCATTTCTTTCATATAATTATTTCCTTTATTCCTTGTATTAAAAAATTTAATCAATATTAACAATAAGTAATGTTTTTTGTACCTATAAATATGTACATTGATATATTAAATCTCAATGAGTTTATTAGGGGGAAATAAAATTACTTATAATATCTTACGGATCGACAAACAACAAAACTATACATACTATTCAAACAGGTTAAGGACAATGACCTCGTGTCGACTTCTACTGTTTTGATTCTCTTAGCTATTCTGGGATGTACAGAGTTATGATAGCTATTAATAACTGTGACTGCGGTTTGGATTTTATATAGAAAACGACACTAGTTTTTGTTAATTTTTATAATATGGTTATATATTCTATTTCATATGATGTTAGTGTGCCTATCCAATATTTGTGATTTATCATTTTTTGTAGTCTATGAAGCAAATCATTAGAGAATGAGACATTTTTCTTCCTATCAAATTGATTTATCACAATGTTTTTATTATGTATTAATTAATGGCACTACGTCTTTCACACAGATGTTACATTTAAAAAAATTCCACGCAAAATTTGAGTTCGATTTTTAAACCTACATTTGGCTCACTCAATACGGATTAAATATTATACATATACGTATATCTGCACATATAAAAAATACGTAAGTCTAACGTGACTGTATTTTTAGATTTTTGTGAAAAAAAAAATAGTCGCAGATGTCTAGGAATAAGCAATAAAATACATTTGAATCATTTTAGAATTATGTCTGTCTGTCGATTTGTTTGGACACTCATCAATATTAAAGTACTGCGTTCACGATAAAACCTCGGTCTAGGTCATTGTAATTTTAATGACGACCCAACTTAAATACGAGAAATAAGTATATAAGCAAATGGACTTAATACATTCACATGACTTTATTAATTACCGTTTTTATACATTAAAGTTCCAGTGAAAGTCGCGGGCACAACTAGACCAATCTTTCAGATTATTACCGCCATTGTCATGTAGTTAATAATATTACTAGTGTCGTGTGATTATTTCAATATTTTAAAGATGGTGGCTCCCTTGTTAGAACCTTCTAAGGAGTTTTTGGCATCTCGGAATTTCATGCTACGTGGTATTATTTTCCATTCTATTCACTTATGTACAATGAACTAACTATATTACATAAAACACCGCCAAATTTACATAAAGTAAACACTTTTTCACACTTATACGGTTTTACAGTGGATGCCGTTGTCAGAACTGGACTAATTAAAATGGGAGCACACGGAAAGCACCAGCTTTCAAATAAAAAAATAATTATCAAAATCGGTTCACCCAGTCCAAAGTTATGAGGTAACAAACATAAAAAAAAGATACAAATGAATTGAGAACCCCCTTTTTTTTGAAGTCTGTTAAAAATATAGAGTAAAATAACACAAGATTATAAATAAAACATAAAATCCACTACATGACAGACTAAAATTCTGCCAAAAAGTCCTACTAAGTTATTAATATATCATATTGGAAATATGTACAAGAAATAAGAAAAGCATAAAATCCAACTCCAAAAACAGATAAACTTAAACGAGTTGTTTAGTTGAGGATTGGTATGGAAAAACCTTATTATTATTACTTCTCTTTTTTATTCACAGACGTCACCTCTAACTAATATAAATATAACCTAAGTCACTACTACAGTCGAGATGTTTCGATGTCGAGGTGTCACGGGTAAAATCTATCATACCGTTTAGATTACAGAGCGTACTTAAATCTATACTAATATTACAAAGAGGCCTGTAAAAGGTCTGTGAGTTTCTGACGTTGTAGGGGGTAATCTCTAGATCTACTAAACCGATTTTGAAAATTCTTTTACCAATAGAAAACCACGTAAATTAATGAGTGTAAATGACACTGAAAGATGAAAAGGGTTTTTTGTGGTAGTCGGATTTGCAAAGTAAGGTGGAGAAAAAACTGTCGAACAAAAAAGTTTCCTACGATCGCTGTCCTAACGTAGAGAGATATATGATTGAGTTCTAGAGAAAAGTTGCGGAGCTTGATAATGCCTACAAAAAGTCAGCAACAGCATATATCTAACTTCAAGTTTTTTTTTATTATTAGGGCGGAACAACGTTCGTCGTGACGACTAGTATCTTATATATTAATACGTGAAGCGGAAACTTTGTGTCCCTTTTTAAGCGAATTGCGCGAGCAGGTGAACGTGAAATATGGCGTGATTAAAGTTTATATGGAGGATAGGTGCACAAAGTTATTTTTTATATAAAATAAATTAGAAATACATAAATATAATTTGAAATAGACATTACTCACACTATTGCTTGAATGACACAACATATACACACCACAACGTTACTTACGTGCCATGCCTTACATACCCTTTGAAAGTAAATGGTCAAATTTCAGGTTAATTGTATAATAATATAATACGTAACTGTATAATATATATTCATAATTAATTGATAAATAATTTGACTTTAGTAAATGTATGAAACCACTGAAATAATTATTATTTTGTTTGGTCTTATTGAATATCACAACGAATTATTGTCGAATTTCGACCACTAGGAGAACACTAGTATAGACAAATATATAATACCATACCCAAACACATACACGTGTTTTTAAACACTACCTGTCCTTTTGAAAGTCGTGTGAAGAGTCTCTTTCTCAAAAGAACATACAAGATTACCTACTCACTACATTAATTGTTTAATAGCCACTCATGCATACTTGAAATTTCAGCTGTCGAGAAATCTATATCTAACTAAATAATTATTCTGCAGTAATTACATAATAAAAGACATCTTCTCGCCTCTTTCTAGGCTGTTACTAAAATTGCTAATTCTATTCAAAATTATTAATGCTCAGGAATATCGGAGTTAAACTGAATAGACATGGAAACCGATACTATGAAAATATCAGCGAAAACCAAAGGAAGTTATATGTATTCTTTTTCTAAATTTAAATTGATGGAAACGACTAGTTAAGAGCGCTCGGTTGATACTACTAATTAAAAAAATATAATAAAGAGAGATTTGATGAGGTCTCTAAAATTAGATCTTTCTATAATTTGAGTGAGAATAACGAAGCATTTGCAAACGATGCAATAACGATATTAGAACTGGAGCAATGGAAGCAACTTTTGTATGTGAATATATGCGATAAAAATAATTAAGTTGATTAAAATTAACAATAATATTTTAATAACAACTTGTGCTTGTAGCGGAAAAGTACTGATTATATTATAAATCGACAGGCCGTTAGTGGTATCCGCCGCACAATAGAACCCGTACCGAACGCTACGCATTATTATAGACGTCCGCGACATATTTTAATCGACCTTCCTGATGTAATAACGGCAGTGAACGATCAGTACTGTCTGTCTCTCCAAACAGAGCGTGCTCACGCCCACGCCCGCGTAACCACAGATCACGCCGCCGTGGTCTGGTGGTAAATTTCGCTCCCGCACACCAGATTAGGCACCCCTCGGCAGCGGCTCAAGTCTAGGTTCGATCCCTCGGCAGGAAACCCTTGAGCGCGTTACTTGCGCGATACAGTGACACAAAAATTTACATCACCGCTACAACACTACACGATCACCCTCACACACGTGCACGCCTACACGCTTACACATGGAAGTGGAAGGGTTTTATTTTTTTCCCTTATCGAACTGAAAAAACTAATTTTCCGATAAAAAATATATGGAGGGGTTGTTGAGGCGTGTATGCTTGGTACACATATGCGTCTCAACAACTCAAACATATATGAATAGTTACCTAGGTTAGCTATTTTTTTTTTTTTTTTTTTTTTTTTTTATTGTAGCTCAGCAAAGTGACTGCACTGTGCCTGATGGTGAGCACAGTACAATCCAAAAACAATGGCGACCACCGAGAGACACGCCATCCCTCGGCGGACGCCGTTGTCATGCCGGCCTGCGTAAATGTCTCTTCACGTTACGCTTGAAGGACCCCATGTTATAGGAAGGAGGGAACACACTAGCCGGGAGACTGTTCCACAGCTTCACCGTACGGCAAAGATAAGAAGTTGCGAACTTTTTAGTTCGTGCCCAGATAGGATTAACCGTAAAACAATGGCTCCGAAGCCCGGCGCGAGTGGTTCGGTTATGAAAAGGAGAGGAAGGGATTAAATTAAATAGCTCTGCAGAACATTCGCCATGATACAGACGGTAGAACACGCTCAGTGAGGCAATATCTCTGCGCAACTGAAGCGACTGTATTTGATTGAGTTTGCATGTAACAGGCAACAGCCAAGCCAAGGTGTGCCGTGCACCCTTGAGCTAGTTGCCCAAATAAAATCGGCTGAGTGCCTTAAGCACTAGCCTTAGTAGTTCGGTGAAGCTGTTAAGACCTTGCTAGATCAATAGCGTAGTCAGTCCGAAAAAAAAAATTATAAATCGTACATCCGTGTGTAAATATTTAAAATAATAATTAGTTATAATTTGAGGCAAATACTAAAAATCATATGGTAATATTTCACTACATAATAACAACAATAAATTAAGAAAATATATTATAAGTGTAATGCACAAACAGGAAAAATAACAATTGTATATGATATGTGAAATAAATTTAAATATGAAAATGTAAAATAAAATTATAAAGCAACAACATTTACCTGTTTGTGAGCAAAAATATTTTAGGTAATTAAAACATGTTACTATATTTCTTTCGTCGCGGTCGAGTGGTTTCACTAGTGGAATGTATTTTGCACAGATTCTATCACTTTTATAAATACACCACCTGGATGACCGAGCCTAGCTTTAAAAACATTTTTAAATTTTACCTTTATATTCTAGGTATATTTTTTTATTGCCTAAAAACTCAAAAAGTTTTCTTTGAATGAAATCTAGCTAAATCGATTTATCGTCCCCAAAACCACCTACATACTGGTGGTAGTTTTTGACGTTCATAAGCGCCTTATTAGAGCCTAAACTGAATAAAGTATTTTTGATTTTGATACTAAGTTTCACGGAAATCGATAACGCCGTTTCCGAGATCTATATATAACAATATTAAAATGTACAAGAATTGCTCGTTTAAAATTATTAATATACATTATATTACAATAAATCATATGCATCTAAAGGTAAATTCAATAAATAAACTAGTACTGTTAATAGTATATAGAGTTAAAGTGAAAATGAATATTATATAACCATAACTATCCGATATCCGATATTCCGATTACAAAAGGCAGGTTAAAGGTAGATTATAAACAGCTTAAAATCTGACACTTAATTTTTTTAATCATTTTTTACATCTTCTGTATTACAACCCTTTGTACCTACTTGGCGTGCAAACAATTTTTATTTTTAATATAATTTAGTATTATTATTGATACTGTGAGCCTTAAATATATAATTTGATAGACCGATTAAATTTAGATTAGTTAAGAACCGGAAGTATTTACTTTTTAAGTTACCTAGCGAGTTCCTTAATAGACTGGATAATGCCAGAAGTCAATGGCATGGACAATTTTAAATAGATAATTGGACGAGTTATACACAAATATATAACAAATTTAATCCTCAATAATATTGTATATGCAAATATGAGTTTGTTCGTTTTAGGTTTATTATTTTTATTTTTAAGTATTCACGCAATAACTATTCAACCAATCCTCAAGAAAATTTGCATACATCTTTTTAGGCGTACATAACATGACATAGTTTATATTTCGTCTAGAACAAAGCTACTCCTGAGTGATAAAACAAATCTACATTAATTCTAGCAAACCCATGAGCATAAGCTAGTATTAAATAAATCTAATGCGTGACTATTGTGATCCATCATATAGTATAAACTTCAAATAACTAGCTAATTTTTGCAGCACTACGCGCGAAGCATCAAGGTCACTAATAAACTCGCTATTTGATTTACATAATCCACTATGTATTTGGCGCATGAGAAATCATTATCATTTAGATTAATTTTATTTTAACGTGGAACAATTAAATTTCATATTCATATTCAAGAATTATAAGATTAAATTAGAAAATCCGAAACCTTCTGAACCATTGAAACCTACTCTTAAACCCCGTAAACTTTAGGTACCTATAAGGCTAATATTCCAAACATTTTAATCAAGTATTGAGATTTTACAAAATAAAAAATATCACCAACATTTTTTGCTTGAATTGATTTGTTTAATTGTTAATTTTATTGATATTTTGGGCAAAAAATCTGAATAGTGAAAGTAATCTATTCTAGTATTATAAATCTGGAGCGTTTGTTTGTTAGGTTGGACGCGCTAATCTCAGGAACTACTAGTCCGATTTGAAAAATGTTTTAGTGTTAGATAGCTCATTTATCGAGAGAGGCCATATATCATCATGCTAAGACCAATGCGACCAATATAATCACGCGGAGCACCAATAATTAATGTTTTAAAATCCTTTTTGATTTTCTTTTTGAGAGCTTTCGTTGCGTTTTAGCGTTGGCCCAAAGTAACTATCCCAAGCGGACGAAGTTGCGGACAGAGGATATATAGTATAAATATAAGATAAATTAGACACATAAATACTTAGTACTTGAGCGACCGAGCAAAACTCGTTTTTTTAAACATTATTAAATTAAAATAAACTCTTAGGTTTGCCTCACAAAATTGCTGTCTTTTCAAAAAAATATATATATATATAAAAGATGTATATTTTACTGCCACTCGGATTCGAACTGGGGTTACACGGATTTACGAGGCAACTGATTTTCATTTGAGCTATTTTTGTTTTGACAGCGGTGGCGAAATTTACCTTCATATTCTAGCTATATTTTTTCATTGCCTGAAAATTCAGTTTAAAAAGTTTTCTATGAATAAAATCTAGCTAAATCGATTTATCGTCCCTGAAACTACTTACATACTAAGTTTCAAGGAAATAGATGACACCGTTTCCGAGATCCTGAATATATACAATTATAAAAATATACAAGAATTGGTCGTTTAAAGGTATTACATAGATATTATTATTAAACTATCTCTTCGTGAAACATTAGCTATGACCTCAATTCTACTGTAGTTACACACAATTCTAATGTGAACAATTCAAACATCTGTGTACAAAAAATTCCTTTGTAATACGTTTAATAAATTATGTATTTATTTGGAGACTATTAACGATGGAAATCTTATTTGAACAGTGAGTATATTATTGTATAAATAAAGTAATTGTTTTGTATGATTACGTTGTTAAGCAGAAACAAGGTCGATAATACATTTGAACAATACGTTTTAACAAGAATCAGACCATACACTGCTCGAACTGTTGAAGAAGTACGAAATCAGACTTCTTACACCTATGTATATTATAAACAAACTAAGATAAATCAATACCTTTACCTATAAAAAAGACGTGTCGTAAAGATACATGATAGAAGTGAAACTTTTATATGACAGTAAGATATTTTAATTAAAATGTACAACAAAAAATTAATGCAACGTCACGCGGTGTTTCAAGATGAGGTGCAACGTTGCTTAACTTCGGTGATAGGACGAGAACCTGTGTGTTCAACACTCTATCTGACACAGTGTTTACCTCCACAACTTTTTGTTATACAAAAAGTTTGCGGATCAAAATTTCAAAGCATTCTCATAAGAAGTTTCACAGTAAAAATGTTAGAAATATCCAATTTTTTTTTAAATCATTCTCTGAAGAGGTAGTCGAAGCCTTTATTTATGTCTCTACCAGCTTTTGCTCATGGTTTCGCTTTCAATAATATAAATTCCACCCTAACCCTAAGGAACAGTACTTTTTTCTCTATCAATGGTACCCTATGTCTTTTTTGTACATATGACAGCTTGTATAGAAATTGTCATGATGATTGGTGAAGAAATTAAGGCGTCTAAGCGTTAAAAAAAGTGATGTTCGTCCTTATAATATTAGTAAGAACCTTAATTACAATTTGCAATATTTGTACAATACTCAATACATTACCACTTTGAATTAAGCACTGTTTCGTAAAAAAAACTAAAACTTCAATAATGTTAAAAAAAATGTATTTAATGGACGACTGGACGAACACTAGACTGTATGGTAGGTGGCCAAGAGTTTCCTATTTTCCGTTTTCTAGGTTCGAATAATTTTTTTTTCGAGAATAATATATGGATTTCATTTGTGGCTGAATATTCTTCTACTTTTTATCATAATTGGTGGCATAATTAGACTTCTTTTATTCTAGTTGTTTTATTATTATTATTAAATACCTTAGTCTTCAATTTAAAAGTGATAAATATTAAAATATTTGCCCTGATATCATTGTTCAAGGACAAAACAGAGGAATACGTTTATAGGAAGTTAACATATAGTAATTCTTCAGTTTATATACTAACTAACAAGTGTTCGCGGCTTCGCTCGTCTTAAATTAGAATTTACATATACTTCGGAAACAGTACTTATTTTCCGGCTTATGAAATCTTTAGAACGTACGTATTTTAAAAGAGGAAGCGAGAAAAGACGACTGTATAATGCCTCCAAATGAAAACTTCTATTTAGAGTACTGATTTAAAAGGTAACACACTATCTTTGATTTTTTTTTTTACATTTTGAAGGGTGGTCTGTGTGCCCGATTTTAAAGTTTTGTTTTTGTTTTATCGTGATATAATAAATTAGGGTTATTAATTACCAACTAGTAAGTGAAGTTAAAGGTAATTTAGTTACAATTTGGTAAGTCGTCATAAGAAATGGCTTTAATTCGCATAGATTGTTATTCTTTTGAATGTCATCTATTACGAAAAGAAGTTTAGTCCGTCAGTCAGGGAAACTAACACTCTACAGATAGTGTAACTATTTATTCGCACAGAGCTTCGCCCTACAATAACTTCGACATAGGAGTTAACCTCCATAAATGACATCTTTCCTTTTATAATCCCAACTTTGTACTAGGGTGGTCCTAGTGTTAATCTTAGATGCGACATCGCGGTAGCGGAAGTGATTTAAGTCCGTTTAATCACTGGGATATCATTTTAGTTAATACGAATATTATAAAAGCCGTGTTAAATCATTCAAATTTATCATAAAAATATAAATCACGGCACATTTTTAATAGCAGTAGAAACATCCGTGTTGAACAGTTGATATTCTGTTAGCTAAGAACTTATGTTTGCTCCGGTCTGCCTTTCTCCGATTTTTATGCACGATATTACTTATTTTGTGTATACCAATATAACATTGTGTACACATAGGCATGTGCGACCTCTTACTTAAGATAAAAAAAATGTTTATTTAATTAAATCTCTGAACAGATAACATTTAACTTAAAAATAAAAGTAGATTTTCGAGATTAACATACTCAACGCCATTTAGAATAACAAAAAATGTAACTGACCTTGTTTGTTGATGTCCCACAGTACAATAGTACAACCGAGTCTCGACAACCTTAAAGCAATAAGACTGCCCAGTCCTCCGCCACCTCCAGTTACGACGGCGATACCTCCCTTCAAATCCTTCTTAGGGTAACCGACTATAGTCCTATATATCGCTTGAATTATATATCCGATAACGACGATGACAAACACTATAACATCTATAATTGTTTGCACGACGGTGAACTTCTCTCTCATGCATTCTGGAATCTCCCTCGTTAGCGGTCCCGGCCTCATGCCATTCATATACTCTTGAGTTTCCGCGGACATTACGTACAATTTATTTAAAACAGTCCACTAAGCATCGTTTGTACCTCTTTTAATACACATGGGCTTGTGTTCGCCGTTAACTTATACCTGCAACAATAAATGTAACTATTATTTACATTACAATTACTTGTGAAGATATTTCATTCGTAATGGTTCTTTATAAACCGTTATTGTTTCAAGCATATCTGATGTGATATGATGTCATTATAGAAGCGCAAATCATTCTCATAATATTTAATTCAAATGTGTACGGAACCTAAATACTTTTTGTCTAAGTTATTATTAACCCTTGTATTCATGACTAGAATATATTAATCGATCGTTGTAATTTTGTAAGTTTAAAGCAGTGATTAGATAACAAAAATTATGCTGTTCATTATTTATGAAATGTGTAAATACTCTTTAGTAATTTCATAATATTTATAATAATTATCTGGGCAATTAAGTAATTTATCATAATCAAAGCTAATAAAATAAATGACAAATAAAATGAATATCCAACCGTACATACATTGAGTCATTCTTACTGAATACGTATTTGTTAATACTGTATCTAAACACGTTGAGCTTATTGCTACTATGCAATTCCAAATACCTTCACAAGACCGATATATTTGTAATATCGATACGTATTACTCAAATCCTTATCATATTTTAATAATTACATTATATTAAAATTACAAAATTATTTTTTAGCGTATTCGTAAATAGCAACTACAACTTAAAACTCATACGATTCTCAGATACTTAGATATATGTACGTTATTCTTCTAGAAAAGTAAAAAATTGAGACAAATTTTCTATGTCCATTTAAATTTACGAATTATACCAGGTGAATGTCTATACAGTAGCAATAAGTATATATATATATATAGAGAACTTTCTGCATTCGATTCTTGTTCTATATTAATTAAAAAATAGGTGCTTAATATTTGACCTAATTATCTAGAAATATACATTAATTATACTCAAACCTCTAAGCGTCTATGTTAGAGCACAGTGTCAATGATCGTCGAGCGAAGTGAAAGTAACCAATTAACAAGGGATACTTTTTCGAAGTTTGAACAAACAAAAGAGTTTATTGTCCGTTTTCTTATCAATAGTTATTAACTTCGGGTCGCTCACAGATTTTATCACCAGTTAGTTATTCAACCTAGGTTTTTTTAAATTATTATCCATACTTCTGAAATCTTAAAACAAAAACTTTACCTACGGTTCTCTTTGTTGTCTATTAGTATTTGTTTTGATATTATTATTTTATGTGTTAAATGTGACCATGAAGTTTCATATCGTAGAATATTGCTAGTTTTTAACGTTTCATCTGGTATATGCACATAAAATTAATCCAAAAATATAATCCCTGTGATAAGTAAAACTTTTAAAATAAAGAAACAGATAAGAAAAAAATGATAATAAAACTATGAGGTCAATTGTTTATATTGTTAACCACAAAGTCGTTTCCACTGTCAAATGATTTAGCAATAGTGTCTAAATAGTAACCTTTTCGTCTTAACATTAAGCAACATAATCTGTATTCAAAGAAAAATATCCAGCTAAGTTATTGAAATTGTGAATTAACATTTTTTAAATAAAGCAAATAATAATAATTTCAATTAGAATATTATTTTCTTTACATTTCCAATGATCGTTAATGTAATTTTCTCTTAAGACAACTTTGTGATTCTATAATACTATCGATAGGTAGGTTTTATTTTTCATAGTTAGATGAATAAGAGTTTCTATTTATTATTTCCGGTATGGCTTCTGCCTATGTAGGCAATTTCGCCAATATCAAGTGTGACAATTACACGTTAAAAACTTAATGCCAAATATTCAATGTAACAACGTGGAATAATCTACAATAGAAACATCAACATAGATAAATCACCAAAAGAGGATAGGTACTGTCTTGTAAGTGGCACAGAGACTATTTAATTACTACATAATTATATAAACTTAAATAATATTACAGTTTAATATTATTAATTTGCACATTTAACAAAAAAATAAAATTAAAAACACTAAATTATAAAGTATTTAAGTACACACATCTTTTGTAAAACCATTCATCGTTTTAAGATGGCCATTAAAAAGTAATATTAAAATTAACTCATCCGAATATGAAAGAACTTCCAATCGTTTATGCAATTTTGTCATATACTTTCTATAATTTAAACACTACTTTCTGTAGTTATACACTTCGTAAAGGCTTTCTATAGGGTTCATTATAGCTTGAGTCGCTAGCTCACTCTTAGACATCCAGCGTGTTGTAACATCGACGACTGGTGAATGGCACTACAAAACTACATTGCACAAACTAAACTTTAATACTATACTGGTATGTGTGCATATGTATATGTTTACTTTTAAAATGATATAGAATCTACAGTTTTCAATTAATATCAGTATAGAAAATGTAAGCTGTATATAGTGGAATTGTAAAATACTGGCTTGATTTGAAAATGCACCATACGTACAATATGTCCAACCTAGTGTTGGATTTTCATAAACCTATCTATTTTATATCATAGGAGGCAAAGGAATAGATGGGTCACCTGATGCTAAGCGATCACCATCGTCCATAGACACTTGCAACACCAGGGGAGTCGCAAGTGCGTTGCCAGCCTGTGTTAGGGGAGGAGGGTGGAATGGAAGAGGAAAGAAGTAAGGTGAGGCAGTTCAAGCACTGTTACATCACGTCGGTTTTCTATGGATCGGGTGGTACTACGCCGGCTGAGCCGACCCATTCTTGCTGAAATCTGGAA
Source organism: Antheraea mylitta (assembly GCA_014332785.1). Classification (NCBI taxonomy): domain Eukaryota; kingdom Metazoa; phylum Arthropoda; class Insecta; order Lepidoptera; family Saturniidae; genus Antheraea; species Antheraea mylitta. The sequence continues at coordinate 8,156,445 of JACEII010000004.1, read as the reverse complement.
TAGCTGTAACGTGGCTCTACCATCTTCAAAATCAGTATGTCAATTACAATACATTTCTTATTCGATTTTGAAGAGTTCTCTGGTGTATTTTCAAAATCCAAGGTCAAATGCTAATAAGATTTCAATTTCAAAATCGGTTGATTAACGTCTAAGTTCTGACGTAAAGCATAAAAATAATTGTAACCTCTTTGTTGTAACTTTGTTAGTAAATCAAACCTCGATAAGTCAATAACAAAAACCTCTATAAAGAAGGAAATTGTTCTTTCCTTCAAGCCCTATATTTCGATTACTCGAAATCGAGCCTTTGACAAGTAACAAAAATTTGTATTTCCGTATAAGGTGAAATAATCAGAAAAAAAAATGCCTGTTTTATGTAAATTTAACCTTATTAATTATCGTTCGTCTATTTTATATTTTTACTGCCTTAAATTTTATTGTATATTAACTTCTTAGATGGCGGCGCGGATTGTTCTCTGAGAACTACTTTTTTTCTGTACTTGCTTACATGATTTCTGAGTACAACAATTGCTTGTTGCCTTTAACAAAAAATATATTACCTCCGTATTTCGAACTTTTTTTTTCGAAATGACTACGCTATTGACCCAGCAAGGTCTTAACAGCTTCACCGGACTACTAAGGAGAGCGCTTAGGGCACTCAGCCGAGGGTATTTCGAACTTGTCAATGGCCGTCTCTGCTACATCTGCAACTCAGTGATATGAACCATTTTAACATTTAACCTTAATGTGTAGTTTTATTAAAAAATGAGTAAACTAAAAAGAGACTTTAAAATATTGCTAACAATATGCAGCATTTACATACTTCATCACAAGTAATTTTTACATTAAACATTACCTCTGTAAGAAGAATTATGTCATCTCTATAACACAATATGAATTAGAATAGTATCGTAAGCTCTACAAGTCGAACATATATTTACAAAAACTTATCTTAGTTGAGAGTCTTTATGACTCGGAACCTCTATTTATTCGCATTTCTGTCGAAGTTTTACTTAACAAGGTCCAAATGTATATAAAAAAAAAATCATTCTAGTCAATATTATTTGTTCATTATAAAACCAGTTTCACTAAACAACTTTAAAAAAATAAATTGGCTAGTCACATTATACTACAGGATATTATAATCGAAATGTGGAGGTATAAATCTATACTAATTTTATAAAGAGAACAGATTTTGAATTCCCGGAACCTTTTTTTTTAACTAATTAACACTATTGGCCTGTTTCGCAGCTTCACCGGAATAAATTTCCATTACATCGATTCGATAGATTCTATCACTATGTAAAAAGTATGTAAAGACTGTAAAAACTATTCCAGATAGCCTATCTATTACATATTATAATGTGCAGAACATGTAAAGTTATAACGATGTGTATAAGCTAAGTCGGAAAAAGTGGTGCATTTTCAGAACTATCACATGTGCCGCGTTATTAGTTAAGTTTACGCGATAAAAATCTAAAGCTAAATTGATACTCATAACAAAATCTATAGAAAAGACTTAGATATCATCCGTGTTATTGCAAAAAATACGCATTGAGCACTTCCTTTAAAAAAGTTTGGGTACTTACGTAATACGTGCGCCGAGCTCGCCTAACGTTCGACGAAGAAGTTCTCTTGTGATGAAGAAGCGCGGGATTTTCGCAAGTCTAACCTTTTTTTTTATAGTGATGAAATTCTGCATTGGATACCCTCTCATTGCCTGCGGACAGTGAGAGGGTTATGTCGGACTCCTACCGGCTAAAACTCCACTGCCGCTTAGCGCATGTGTGTGAACCAGGAAACCAGGGTGGCGGAAGCAAACTCCGACGCCCTAGTCTCGCGCTGAGATTGCCCGCTGATGGAAGTGCGGGAATCATCCTCTCGTGGAAAGACAAGACTTGCCTTGGCCTCATTCAGAGGCTACGGCTATCCCGTGCTTCTTTGTCGCAAGTCTAACCTAACCTAACCAAACAGAGATAAAAAAGCAAGATATCGAACGTTCTGCGAGCCCGGTGCATTTAATACGTAAGTAACCAAAATTTTTTAAAGAAAGCACTCAATACGTTTTTTTTTTTTTTTTGTAATAACACCGTACATATTTATTTACTAAGGATAAAGCCACGGTACCCATTTTTATTTAAAAGAATGTGACTAAAAGTAATCAAGCCAAGGAAAATTTCATGGTTCTGCTCATACATGTTTTTCATAACAATTAAAGAAGTAATCAGTTTTTGCAGGTGGCAGAGCCACGGTGAAGCTATTACTGGTTTCAACATGAATGGGTCAGCTCGCCCCGGGGTAGTATCACCCTCTCACAGAATACAGACGTTAAGTAACAATGCATTGTTGCGTTTCGTTTGGTCTGTAAGGGCGCCGGAAGCCACCTTCCCTCTCCTCTCACCCCCTTCCTCCTTCTCCATTCTTCTCGGTACTGCCTAAAGACAGCTGGCAACGCACTATCAACTCTCCTGGTATTGCTAGTGTCTATAAATGGCGGTGATCACAACACCAGGTGACTTGATACACTAGGGAAACTATACGAGCGGCTCCTTCTGAACCGGCTCCAGGTCAAGATTAACGATCAAAATTTAATTCCACCCGAGCAGTTTGGATTTCGCGCCAAACACTCTTGTCCGGATCAAGTGCTCCGCCTCACGGAGTACATATTCGCTAATTTCAATAAAGATCCGCATCCGGCGCCGGATCCGCCCGTGGGAAACACTAATCCGAAACGTACAATAGCTGTCTTTTTCGATGTCGCGAAGGCCTTCGATAAGGTCTGGCACAAAGGGCTTATATTCAAGCTAAATCAAGCCGGCATACCCGATAGGTTAGTTCATATCCTCCGCGATTATCTAGCCGATAGAACCTTCCGTTTTAGAGTAGACGGCGAACTCTCATCGCCCCGTCCGATACGCTCAGGAGTGCCGCAAGGTTCTATTCTCGCGCCCACCCTCTTCAACCTGTTCATCAGCGACCTACCTAAGCTCCCGGGAGTCGAGGTAGGTTGTTATGCTGATGACACAGTCATCTACGCCTCTGGCTGGCAGCCGAAAATTCTCAGGAATCGCATCGAAAAAGCCGTTAGCACACTCGGTGATTGGTTTCTTCGATGGCGAATAGGAATTAACCCCGATAAGAGTGCCGCGATACTCTTCGACCCCAGATATCGCGATAATAAGTTAAAGCCCATGATGTAGAGGAGTCCGATTTGTGTAGCCGCACGCTTCGGACGTACGCACGGAGCTTCTAAAGTGACCGTTATTTTTTTTTTTTTTGTTTTCGACTTCGGTACTCGCAGATTAGTGACGACCCGTTGTTTTTTGTGTTTCGTTGTGCTTTGTGTTTGCTATTAATTCGACAAAGCTGCGCCGCACGTGTCCAACATCTACCTGAGTGAGTGAGACATTCCCTTACTTATATATTTACGCCTTTATTTATCTATTTATTTGTTTAACCACTTGCCTATACAGTTAATTATTTATCTATTATCTTCTTATTACTATTTATTTTTCTATTATTTATCCATCAATTCTATCTTTATATATGTAACTATTTATTTATTTATCTACTTAACTGCTACTTATTTATTTTATAGTGTGTTATTTACGTAGTATATGTTCCTTTGTCTCGCTCACTCATTTACATGTTTTGTGCCTTCATTTTGTTTTAAACAACTCTCTTGGACCGGACTCAAGATAGTTCCCTAGTTTTTCGTTTGGCGTGCCCCCCTGCCCTTAAGGCAGGGAGGTTGTTCGCGGCCCCTCCCTCTCCTCGATCCACCGCGATGGATCCGCTAGCTCTAGTAGACTATTTTCGCGAAAATCTCCTCGCGAGCGACGCCGAGATCAATAAGGAGATTGTAAACTCCATTTATAATAATGTTATATCGCAGGCCGCCGAGTGCCATTTCACATCTAATATTCCGACCGCGAACTCTTTTGCGTCCCTCTCACCGCAGTCTCCTCTAGACGCGCGAGACAAAGGCCTACTTGAGGCCGCGATTCCTAGCTCCAGTTCGGAGGCCGGCTCCGAGATGGAGCTAGACGTGACGGCATCCGTTGAGCCTACCGCGACCGAGTCCGCGATCCCTGCGCCTTCAGCGCCGATAGACAAGGACGGGTTTACCACCGTCTCACACAATAGACGTCGTCCGGCCAGCCCGACGGATTCGGGTTCCGTAGACCCAAAAAAAGTCGCCAATATAGGTGGCGCGCGTGTACCGACGACCGCGGAAATACCGCGTAAGCCGATCAATAGTTCCGTCTCGCTCACTCCGGGTTCCGCAGTTAGGAAACCGCGTCCGCCGCCTCCTGTTACGATACAGGACAAGTCCCAGTGGACTTTCATTTCCAATAGACTTAAAGCTCTCAGTATTAATTACACGAATGCCCTTAGCACGCCGGCGGGCATTCGTGTTAAATGTCCGACGTCGGACGATCACCGCGCGTTGATCCGTTTTCTCACAGAGATGAAACTCGCGTATTTTACATACGCGTTAGAAGAGGAGCGCCTCCTGCGTGTCGTGCTTCGCCGCGTCCCGGCCGAAATCTCGGTCGAGGAAGTCACCCTCTCCCTTAAGGAGAAAAATCTCCCAGTCCGTGAGGTACACCGTATGTACCGTCCAACCACTCGCGCCCCGTACAACATGGTGCTAGTCATCCTCGACCGGTCGCAGGAGGGCAAGGCCATTTTCTCCCTCACGTCCGTCTGTGGCCTCAACGGGATCACCGTTGAGCCCCCACGCAAGACCCACATTCCTTCGCAGTGCCATAACTGCCAGAGTTATGGCCACTCCGCGAAGAATTGTCATCTTCGCCCCAGGTGCGTCAAGTGCCTGGGTGACCACGCCACGAAGGAGTGCGAGCGCGCTCCTGGCACCCCCGACCCTCCCAGTTGTGTGCTCTGCGGTAACGCGGGTCACCCCGCGAACTATCGCGGATGTCCCCGCGCGCCGCGCACACAACGCCCTCGTCAGGCGAGGCAGGCGCCCAGGGCGTCTGCACCCGCCGCCCGCCGTCCGCCTCCACCTCTCATGTCCGTGGAGGCCTTCCCGGGCCTGCCGGGCGCTTCCCGCGCCCCGGTAGTGCCCGCACCTACACCACGTTCGCCACCCTCTGTGCCGCGCGCGGCCCAACCCGGGCGGGCCCCTATGGCCCCCTGGGCTCCCAGACCTCAGCCTCAGGCCTCTTCAAGGCCTCTGGCGCCGCCACCTAAGGCGACCCAGGCTCCTTCATCTTCTTCTCTCGAGGAGAAGTTTGATTGGATGGAGCAACTACTTATAGAGCACGACATGCAGGAGGTGCTCGCCTTCTACGCCCTGGTAGAAGAGAACCCCCGCGGGGTACAACTCATTAAAGCTCTAGCGCGCTTTCCGGCTATCGGAGCCACCGTACAGCGCCTCGTCCGTTCACAACCATCTAAATATTAGTTTTAAAATTCCCGGGAATTAATAAAATTAAGCCACGCGGTCTTTGCATCTCGTTTTTTAACGCGAGATCCCTTCGGACACAGACAGATTGACGTTTTCCTCATCCAGGAAACGATGCTTAAACCGAGTATGCGTAACCCGAGAATCGCGAACTACTGTATCGTTAGAAACGACCGTGTCACCCGCGGGGGTGGCACTTTAATCTATTTTAGGCGTTCATTGTACTGCATGCCTTTAGATCCGCCCGCGCTTACTCATATGGAAGTTTCAGTATGCCGCGTCGGTATGACGGGCCACTCTGATATTATTCTTGTCTCCGCGTATCTATCACCGAGCAAAGAACTACTCAGATCCGACTTGCAGGCACTGCTCGACTTAGGTGACTCGGTCATTATAGCGGGGGACCTCAATTGCGGGAATGTTATCTGGAACAGTCCGTGTACCTCTCGTAACGGGAGGATACTCGACAAACTAGGTAGGGTGCTCGCTTTTGACGTCATAGCCCCTCCGGAACCCACGCATTATCAGGATAACTGTCGACCGTCAGTTTTAGATATAGCTTTATTAAAAAATGTCGTGCTTCCTGTGCGACTCATATCAGTCGTACACGAACTCGACTCGGATCATCGCCCGGTTCTATTACAGTTAGGACATAACTCAGACTTTAGCCCGACGCCGATCAGAGTGGCCGATTACGCGAAACTTAGCGAATACTTTAAAAATAGTCCGTCGCCCAACAGTTTAGATAGAATTCCGGACGTGTTGGTGTCTCAAGCCGACGCGGATTCGGCCATCGATTCCCTGGTTGATTATCTCCAGACCGCCGTCAGGGAGACCTCGAAAGAGGTACAAGCGGCGAACGAACGCCGTTTTATACTCCCTGATGACGTGAGAGCATTGATCACGGAAAAGAACGCCGCGACTCGTGCTCACGACGCTTACCCGACCGCTGAGAACCGCGAACGCTTACGTGTTTTACGTAAAGCAGTCAAGTCTCGCATTTCTGAGATCCGGGGTGACAGGTGGGACAGGTTTCTGGAGGATCTCCAGCCTTCTCACCTGGCATTCTGGACTCTCACGCGTAAGTTCAAGTCCGATACGGTCATCCCTATGCCCCCTCTCGACAGAGGCCCCGGGTTGCCTCCCGCGTTCGATAACACTGACAAAGCAGAATGTCTCGCCGCGAGTTTAGAAAAACAGTGTTCGCCAAACACTAATAATACTGACCCTTCCATAATAGAGTCCATCGTAACAGCTGTAGAGCATGCACTCGCGTCTCCTCCGGCGGATACCCTAACCCCGATAACGTTTGACGAAGTCTCGGCCGCCATCAGGCGTCTCAAACCTAGGAAGTCCCCAGGTCCCGATGGGATCAGGAACGAGGTTCTGAAGCTCCTTCCTGACCGCATCATAGCTCTATTGGTCTGCATCTTCAATGCGGCCATGTCCCAGGGTCATTTTCCAGCCGTCTGGAAGAGGGCCGCAGTGATAGGGATTCACAAGCCCGGCAAGAAAGCTACGCTTCCCGATAGCTATCGTCCGATTAGTTTATTAGATACCTTAGGTAAACTTTACGAGCGGCTCCTTCTGAACCGTCTCCAGGTCACGATTAACGAGCAAAGTCTAATTCCACCCGAGCAGTTTGGATTTCGCGCCAAACACTCTTGTCCGGATCAAGTACTCCGCCTCACGGAGTACATCCTTTCTAATTTCAATAAAGATCCGCATCCGGGGCCGGATCCGCCCGTGAAAAACACTAATCCGAAACGTACAATAGCAGTATTTTTCGACGTCGCCAAGGCCTTCGATAAGGTCTGGCACGAAGGGCTCATATACAAGTTAAATCAAGCCGGCATACCCGATAGGTTAGTTCACATCTTCCGCGATTATCTAGCCGATAGAACCTTCCGTTTTAGAGTAGACGGCGAACTCTCATCGCCCCGTCCGATACGTTCAGGTGTGCCGCAAGGCTCAATTCTCGCGCCCACCCTCTTCAACCTGTTCATCAGTGACCTACCTAAGCTCCCGGGAGTCGAGGTAGGTTGTTATGCTGATGATACAGTCATCTACGCCTCTGGTTGGCAGCCGAGTAGGCTTAGAGATCGCATCGAAAAAGCCGTTAGCACACTCGGTGATTGGTTTCTTCGATGGCGTATAGGTATTAACCCCGATAAGAGTGCCGCGATACTCTTCGATCCTAGGTATCGCGCGAACAAGTTAAAGCCCATAAGGCTATACGATTCCGAGATACCTTGGACCACCGAGGTCAAGTATCTCGGCGTCACTTTAGATCGACATTTAACGTTTGATTCTCACATTAAAAGAGTGCGAAACAAAGCCGCTATGGTCTTGGGTCGCCTCCATTATTTACTCTGTCAGAAGAGCAAACTGTCCCTCAGACACAAGCTCACATTATATAAAGTCTGTATTCGTCCGGTAATGACGTATAGTTGTCCGGTTTTCGCCCACGCGAAGAAGCTAGATTCGCTTCAAGTTTTGCAGACCCGGGCTCTGCGTAAAATCACAGGTGCTCCTTGGTTCGTCCGGAAGGCGGATCTCCACAGGGACCTGGAGATGCCGTCCATCTGGACGTATATTAAATCACTCACTACTAGCTATTTCGAGCGAGCCGCGATTCATCCCAGTCCGTTAGTGGTATCCGCCACGACTTACGAACCCGTGCCCAACGCCGGGCGTTATAAAAGACGTCCGCGACATATTTTTATCGACCCACCCGACGATATCACGTCAGCAAACGATCAGTACCAGCCTGTCCCACGTAATAAAGCGTGCTCACGCCCACGCCCGCGTAACCACAGATCGCGCCGCCGCGGTCTGGGTGTTAACTTCGCTCCCGCACACCCGATTAGGCCTCCCACGGCAGCGGCTCAAGCCTAGGTTCGATCCCTCGGTAGGGAGCCCTTGAGTGCGTTGCTTGCGCGATTCGGTGACACATCCATACATCACTGCTACAACACTACACGATCACCTCCACATACGTGCACGCCTACATGCTACACATCTTTGTGGAAGGGTTATTTTGTGAAAGATTTTTCCCTTATCGAACTGAAAAACTCTCCTAATTTTCCGATAAAAATATATGGAGGAGTTGTTGAGGCGGATATGCTGGTACTCATATACGTTTCAACAACTCAAACATATATGAATAGTTAGCTAGATTAGCTAAGTTAGGTCGCGATTTTTGCATGCAACGGGTAACAGCCAAGCCGAGGTGTGCCGTGTACCCTTGAGCTAGTTACCATTATAAAATCGGCTGAGTGCCTTAAGCGCTCGCCTTAGTAGTCCGGTGAAGCTGTTAAGACCTTGCTAGGTCAATAGCGTAGTCAGTTCGAGAAAAAAAAAAAAAAAAAAAAAATTAAAGCCCATAAGGCTATACGATTCCGAGATACCTTGGACCACCGAGGTCAAGTATCTCGGCGTCACCTTAGATAATCATTTAACATTCGAGCCACACATTAAGAGAGTGCGAAACAAAGCCGCTATGGTCTTGGGTCGCCTCCATTATTTACTCTGCCAGAAGAGCAAACTGTCCCTCAGACATAAGCTCACAATATATAAAGTTTGTATTCGTCCGGTAATGACGTATAGTTGTTCGGTTTTCGCCCACGCGAATAATCTCGATAATCTTCAGAAACTGCAGACCCGGGTTCTGCGTAAAATCACCGGTGCTCCTTGGTACGTCCGGAAGGCGGATCTCCACAGGGACCTGGAGATGCCGTCCATCTGGGCGTATATTAAATCACTCACTACTAGCCATTTCGAGCGAGCCGCGATTCATCCCAGTCCGTTAATGGTATCCGCCACTACTTACGAACCCGTGCCCAACGCTGGGCGTTATAAAAGACGTCCGCGACACATTTTTACCGACCCTCCCGACGATATCACGTCAGCGAACGATCAGTACCAGCCTGTCCCTCGTAACAGAGCGTGCTCACGCCCACGCCCGCGTAACCACAGATCGCGCCGCCGCGGTTTGGGGGTTAACTTCGCTCCCGCACACTCGATTAGGCCTCCCACGGCAGCGGCTCAAGCCTAGGTTCGATCCCTCGGCAGGGAGCCCTTGAGTACGTTGCTTGCGCGATACGGTGACACACCCATACATCACTGCTACAACACTACACGATCACCTCCACACACGTGCACGCCTACACGCTACACATCTTTGTGGAAGGGTTATTTTGTGAAAGATTTTTTCCCTTATCGAACTGAAAAACTCTCCTAATTTTCCGATAAAAATATATATGGAGGAGTTGTTGAGGCGGATATGCTGGTACTCATATACGTTTCAACAACTCAAACATATATGAATAGTTAGCTAGGTTAGCTAAGTTAGGTCGCGATTTTTGCATGCAACGGGTAACGGCCAAGCCGAGGTGTGCCGTGCACCCTTGAGCTAGTTACCATTATAAAATCGGCTGAGTGCCATAAGCGCTCGCCTTAGTAGTCCGGTGAAGCTGTTAAGACCTTGCTAGGTCAATAGCGTAGTCAGTTCGAGAAAAAAAAAAAAAAAAAAACCAGGTGACTTGCATGTTCATTTACCTCCTATGACATAAAAAAAAGCTTAACACATCTGTCTTAGCTGGCGTGGAAACAGTTTACATATCCACTACACGTAAGCGAAGCCGACGCTGGATACTAGTAAACAATAATGTAATATACCACAAATGATATTTTATTTAACTATCGGTTAAAAGCTACACACGTCATTCGTAAAATAAATACAGTAACCATTTCCAAAGTTAATTTGAGTATATATAAAACAACACGTGCATGTTTTAAGCAGTTAAGTATCACAATTACCGTGTGTATGCCACCGTATCAGATAATTATCTATTTACCTACCTATTTATTTTTGGAGTAGGACTTAGAATACATGGAGCATCACTTTTCTTTATTCTTCAAATGATCATTAACTTCCTCACATTCGTGCCAGATTCTTCCTACCATACTTTCTCTACCGTTAAAATTTATCTCTTTCGAGTGAATTAGTGCCGGTCAACCTCGGCTTTTAAATCTGCACTTCTTTAGGTTAACAAACCATAACCTTCATACATAACTTTGGTGTCGCTTTGTACCAACTTAACCATTGCACAGTCCACACCAAAGATTCCAACCACCAAATTTTGTAGGTGGTAGAGTCACGTTGAAGCGACTATTGGTTTTAGCATGAATGTGTCGGCTCGCCCAGGGTTACTACCCTCTTTGTACTCCACCTTCTCACAGAAAACCGATGTGAAGTAACAGTGCTCACATTGTTGCGTTTCGTAGGCTTAGTGAGAGCGCCCGAGACCTACCTCCCACCAAACACTGGCTGGCAACGCATTTGCGACTCCTCAGGTGTTGCTAGTGCCTATGGACGGCGGTGATCTCTTAACATCAGGTAACCCGCTTGTTCGTTTGCCTCCTATGATATAAAAAAAAACCTACTAAATTTTTTAGATCACCATATTTATCTCCATATATTCACCAGAAAGGTCGCATTTATATTGTATTAACTTTATACTTTTTCTAACATATGTGTTGAACTACACACCGCTTGATGTCTTATTGTTATTTTCTATATTATTATCTTATTATATTATTATTCTTATATTCTATTCATCCAAAACACCATTTATTACCTGCCTTGCCTTGATATTTAACACCATTTAAAGTAATTGCATTCATAGCGACACTATGTATAGAGATTATAGAGATAATTTATTGTTTTTTTAGAATAGTCCCCAGTGTTATGTATTAAAATCAATCAAATATAAATTAGTTTATCTATTAACAAAGCTGAAAAAAATTTAGGTATAAATGATACATCATAAAGATTAAATTACTGTGTCATAATTCAAATTAATGAAACACGTTGTAATAATCATTTTATTGTTATGAATCGGTAAAATAAACACATTACAGTAATTATAATATCGTCCCAAAAAAAATTAACGACATGACATCTACGGACATCACTAATACCCGGTTTCTGAGATACTTAGTTAAACTACCAATAGTAAAACAAAATTATCCATAAGATAAACTGTCAAATGGCCAGTTGAGTTTTACTGGAATTTATCGTATGATTGTGTGTTCAGAAACTCAATTAGACAAGTTATCGAACTGATAATTCTACTGAACAGATAAATTGCAGTTAAGGTACCTCAGAAACCGAGCGTAAGTTTGTCTATAAGGTTAGTCATTTAATTTACATAACAATATTAGAAGGCTTCTTTGTGGAAATATTGGAACCAGTATCATATCTTTGTCGATTTATATTCCAATGCTGTGTAACTTGGGAAAGGCAAGTAATAAGATGAAAGCATACTCTCTTGGTAAAGTTCCCTTGGTTACTTATTCCTCAGTATTGCAAATCTATCGCTCAATGGTTGTTAGTGTTTCGGCAAATAACTCAAAAATATTCTCCCTTTCATGTTAAATATTTTTTTGCATCATTCGTAGCTTAGAAGAACGGCACACTATTGAAATTGTCGAAAAGAAGACGCTAAGGTTGATGATAAGATAAAATCCAAAAAGAAGAAACTTCGGGTTATACGTCATCATCAACAAGATGCAAAGGATTTCGAAGGTATTATTGCGGAAAATAAGGTACACCAGATTACATAACGCTACAACTTTCCCTTTCCGATCAAAGATCCAAAGGTAGACCTAAAACAAAACGGAAAGTGTAATACTAAAAGATACGAGATAAGGAGGTCTCTGAACACAATTTCAAAGACAAATGAAGGTAAAAATACCGCAAGCTAATTCCACTATTCACATGTTGGCAGTAAGGGAGAGAGATATTTCGTCACTTAATTTTATTTATTTATCTATTAAATTATATAGGGACATTTAAAATATTTAACGACTGCACGTGGCAGAGATGCGAATGTTAAGGTGGATGTGTGGTGTAACTAGAATGGATAAGATTAAGAATGAATATATCAGAGGATATCGGTAAATAGCACTAGTGACAGAGAAGTTGAAGAGTAACAGGTTAACATGGTATGGGCGTGTCATGAGGAGAGATGAAGATCATGTAACTAGAAAAGCTTTGAGTATGATAGTCCATAGACATATGAGTAGAGAAAGACCGACAAAAGGTATGTATGAATTGTTTGTAAAAGATGTATACTAAGAGGACATCTGATATATATAGGGATATTTAAAATATTTAACGACTAATAGGGATGTTTAAAATATTTAACGACTACACGTGGCAGAGATGCGGATGTTAAGGTGGATGTGTGGTGTAACTAGAATGGATAAGATTAAGAATGAATATACCAGAGGATATCGGTAAATAGCACCAGTGACAGCGAAGTTGAAGAGTAACAGGTTAACATGGTATGGGCATGTCATGAGGAGAGATGAAGATCATGTAACTAGAAAAGCTTTGAGTATGATAGCCCATAGATATATGAGTAGAGAAAGACCGAAAAAGGTATGGATGGATTGTTTGTAAAAGATGTGTACTAAGATGAAATCCGATATGCGAGAGTGGAAAAGGAAAACATGTTGTACCAACCCTACTTAAGTGGGATAAAGGTAAGAGGATGATGATGATGATGACTAGGGACGTTTAAAAAATAAAATTAAATATTTGTTTTAATGGAGAGTTGTATAAATGTGAAATACTACATGACATCGCAGCATTATACAGCCACCGAGATCCGGTGTTGAATGAAAGGACTGTCGTACATGTCTACCATTATTTTAATTATCCTGTTGGGACCAGTGCAAAGTCTACACAAGATGGAAGCTACTCTCTTACGTAAGATAGTATAGTATATGCAAATAACCCAGATTTTTTGCCGGTTCCAAATTTCCCAAGATCCAATTTCCGATTTAAAGAGTGGCTCGGGCAAAACTTTACACTACACGAAGTCAACAATTAATCTAAACGGCTATTACAGTATGAGGTAGTAATAAAAGTATCACATAATTTTATTTTAAAATACAAGGATAATTACCGAACAAGAACTTGCAGGAAGAGGAAGGCTTTGTATGACCTTTGAAGGCCGAATGCAATATTCTTGAGTCGATACGAGTAAAATACCGGGTTAGTAATACTTATTGTGTAACAAATGGGATCGACGCAAGGTTCACCTCAATACGAACTGGTTTCGCCTTTTCAGATAAACATTTTGCTAGAAAGTAAAAGGAATGCACTATTGTAACTTTATCTTTATGAACTTGGATGGAATGAAAATTATTACTTTGTCTCTTTTATTTATACTACTTATATCTATCTATCTACATCTTATACCTTTAAATGAGCAATTCTTGTATATTTTTATATTGTTATATATTCAAGATCTTGAAAACGGCGTCAGCGATTTCCTTGAAACTTAGTATGTGAATGGTTTCGGGGATGAAAAATCGATCTAGCTATATTTCATCAATTGAAAACTTTTTATCTGAGTTTTCAGGCAATGAAAAAATATAGCTAGATATAAAGGCCAATTTCGCCGTCGCTATAAAAACAAAAATTGTTCAGATGGAAAACGGGTACTTCGAAAATCGGTTTAATCCCAGTTCGAAGCCGAATGACAGCTAAAGAGATATCTTTTTTATTTTTTTTTAAATGTAATTTTATAAGGCAAATCTAACAGTTTATTTTAATGAAATACTTTTATTTTATTTTAATTAAATATATTATGATTATAAGAGAGATCTCTTTTTTTTTGATAAAAAATGGAAAATTTTGTAAGCCAAAGCTAACAGTTTGTTTTAATTAAAAAATGCTTTTAAAGAACCGAGCTACGCTCGGTCATCCAGGTACTTTTCATATATCAATCAACAAAGTGATATAAGTCCATCCTTGTGCCCGCATCACGCAAAAACAAATGCATAGATTTAAAAAAAAAAATTTATTGCTATTCTTTAGAAACTTATTCTTACAAAAAAAAAAAATATATCTTCACCTACTCTATACTGATATTATAAAGAGGTAAAATTTGTGACGTTGTAGGGGGTAATCTCTTGAACGACTGGTCTGATTTGTAATTTTTTTCAGTGTTAGATAAGTCATTTATCAAGAAAGGTTATGGGCTATATATAATCACGCTATAAGACCAATAGGAGCGGAGGACCAATGAAGAATATTTCAAAATCGGGGTGTTCTTTTTTTAATTTTATTGTTTACTTTCCCCTGCCCGCGACTTCATCCGCGTAGTAATAGTTACTTTGGGCTAACAGTAAAATGCAGCCGAAGCTCTCAAGGCAAAAAAACCTCCCGATTTTGAAACATTATTCATCGGTGCTCCGCTCTTATATATCTATGATATATAGCCTATAAATGAGCTATATAACACTGGAAGATTTTTGCAAATCAGACCAGTAGTTCCTGAGATTACCTCCTACAACGTCACAAACTCTCAAACATTACCTCTTTATAATATTAGTATAGAGTAATTTGGCAATAATATATAAAAGCCGTATTATGGCTATTGTTTTTTTTTTCCTCGATTACGAAGAGTAATATCTCTTATATTTTCATATAGATAATGACGTAACTCGGACGTCTATAAATAGTAATTAAAAGTAAAATCGAGAAGCAACCAATTTTTATTTATGTTCAATTCGAAATCAGTGACCTTAGCAATAAACCTGTCATAAAACGTGGATATAGTATTATATATACAGACAGGATTACAGATTGATGAATATAGATTAGAATAAACGTCTATGTTTCTTGTTTTTTAGAGACTAATGTATGAACCATTTAGTTGTATAAAAACCGAGAACCGGTGCCTTTTTTAGCAACAAAAATACGATAGATCTCTGCTGTATGAACATAATTATTTATGAGCATATTATATTTAATGCTACGTATATAATTTTTTTGAAATTCTGATGATAAAGTCGAAAGATTCAACGACGGTCGCTTTTTTTCTTGAACTGACTACGCTATTGGTCTGACAATGCCTTAACAGCTTCACCGGACTACTAATTACTGTTACTGGCTGTATCTCCTACTGTGCCGACTTTGAGATAGACATATTTTATCGTAGTCTAAGTTAATAGGGACGCGTAATCCAGTCCCTAAACATAGGTTTTCTCTCTAATACCATATATTTAAGTTAGCACACTCGTATAGTATTGTATGAATATATTTATTAAGCATTGATGTGCGTGCAAATAAATCTGAATAATATAGCAAACAAAAAAAAAACTGTGAATTTTAACCGTAAATATTTTAACTTATTATTAAATATCAATTATAATAATGTAAAACCTTCCTTCATAACAGCAGTTGTTTGGATAATTTTAACTCCGTTACAACAACAAAACATGATATCAAGTAATTTAGATGTTACTTATTGGCATAATGGATATTTTTTGTTCGATAAAAAACCTGTTCTGCGGACTCCGGGTTCATATTTTTTACGTAGAAATATTGTAGAAAAGACACTTCTAAAAATATAAATAACATGGAGCAAATATTATTATTTTAAAAATAAAAGAGACATGTTATTATTTTAGTTCATTTTACGTTGTTACACCGAACATTTGGCAATTAAACTTAGAACGTGTATTTGCCACATTTGACATTGGCGGAATTGCCTACATAGGTAGAGGCCATACTAAAGAAAAAAAAAAGAACAAACTTTAAAAAAAATAAATTTTTTTTTTCGAAATGACTACACTATTGACCCAACAAGGTCTTAACAGCTTCACCGGTCTACAAAAAAAAAACAAGAATATTGTTATTAAGCCTCTATTCAATAATGTTTTCTGTGGGTGTTTTGTTTGTATTTTCATAATGTTATTATAATGTATTTGAATATTGTTGCTATTTTTATCTTATTTGTTTCGCACTCATATAAACTAATCTGGTTGCGAACTATATCTAGTCCGGTGAAGTTGTAAAAGCCTAGTAAGGCCAACAGCTTTCAAAAATCAATTCGAAAAAAAAAAAGTATATACATAACTACTTTAAAGTTGTGGTTCACCGTCCACATTTCGTGTCTAATTTGTTGCTACAAATATTAATTGAATCTCGAATCTATGCAAGTATATAATCTTTATCATAGTTCTATTTTTGCGACAGAGGATTTCAAAGGTCTTTTTAGTGAACAAAAACATTAAATACCAATTTATATTCCAATTAAAATAGAATTACTTTGATTATTAAAGTTAATGTGTTTCAAGTTTTATGCATATTAAAGAGTTTTGAATTATTAAATATTTTTTGAATAAACCGTTTTACATTAGTATATCAATTCATATTATAAAACAAAGTCTTCTGCCACATCTGTCTGTTCGCAATACACTCAAAAACTACTGAAAGGATTTTCATGTTGTTTTTACCAGTAGATAGAGAAATTCATAAGGAAGGATATATAATTTGTCAAGGTTCTTTTTCTTATCAGAATAGGACAACGTCAGCCGTGCCCGCTAGTTATATCATAGCCTATCTGCCCTCTCTGTTCTCGTAACTTAGAAAACCTAGATTTAGTAAAGGATTGGCGTGACTTTATGAATACTAGAAACAAAACGAACATGCGGGTCACCTGTTGTTAAGCGACCACCGCCGTCCATAGACACTAGCAACCCCAGAGGAGTCGCAAGTGAACGCACTTGCAACGGCAACGGGTTAGAGGCGAGTGGAAGGAAGAGGAGAGGAGAGTGGAGGGGATATGGGTCTCCGACGCTCTCACTGACCGAACGAAACGCAACAATGCAAGCACTGTTACTTCACGTCGGTTTTCTGTGAGAGGATGGTACTACCCTGGACGAGCCGACCCATTCATGCTGAAACCAGTAATAGCTTCAGCGTGGCTCTATCAATACTGGTGAGATTGTGATCAAAGGAAAAAAAATTGAGCCGTCACGAGACGCCTAACAGACGTGAAACACGTTTGTAACGTAGTAAGCAACACTGTATACACTATACGTATGCGATCTCAGTGCGGCAAGAGAGTATGCGCACGGTTGCTTGCAGCGTGGCTCTACCGTGGTTAAGACCAGTAACAGTTTTGTAAGTAAAATAGTGTCAAGTTTTACATTAAGAACTCAAAACATAAAACCGAATTGTAGGATAAAGGATAAATAAGGTTTTAAAGTCAAAACTGTATTTAGGGGAGGATCATTACGTGAACGATAGTCATGTCTGGATACTTCCCTTCTCTGTACATGCATGAAAAATTATTTTGAAAATAATGCGTTGTTATAAAATTATAAATAGTAGGTGGTAGAGCCACGCTGAAGCTATTACCGGGAGTCATTACTTGCATTTTTGCATTTCGTTCGGTCAGTGAGAGCCCATCTCCCCTCCTCCTCCTCCCATGAGACTTGGCATCTCACTTGCGACTCTCCTGGTGTTGCTCGTATCTATGGACGGCGGTGATCACTTACCATAGGATGGGCCATCTCTTTATTTGCCTTCTGTGATATAAACAAATAACAAAAGAATAGATCAAATCGGTGACCGGTTTGTTTTCCGGACGATTGGTAATTGCATTTCGGGGGTCTAAATTAAATATATTATTTTTAGCGGTTTTTAGCGGTTCAGCGGTTTAAATTCGATCTTAGTTTAGTTAAGTTTTAGTATTAATGAAGTATTCTTTGTCAAAGAATCTAGAAATATTGTAGATCTATACACTGGAGCATAAAGTTTGACGAATGAAGTCTTCTAGATGAAGGCGTAGTCCGGTGAAGCTGAAGACCTTGCTAGGACAACAGCGAAGTTAGTTCGTAAAAAAATAGATAAAGACTAAGAACTAGTGAATAGTAAGAAAAAAATGTTACCAGTTTTTTAAATAATAAAACTAAAACTCATCGAAGCTACTAAACAAAAAAATACAAGTAAATCGCTTGAAGAAGAGAAAATTGTATGAAACCATTTTATCTGTTCTTATTTATATGTAGAGTAAGTAAGTAAATAATTAAAAAAACATTGCTCAAAATTTGCTTCGAAATATGCAATACATTTACCTCATAAACGTCTATATCTTAATGACATACGACGCAACACCATAGATCATAATAATTCCTAACAAGTTAGCGATCGTGATTGGCATGCGATAGTTCTTAAACACACCTGATGAAGCATAAAATATCACCTTGAACGTTACACCGGCGATTGTTCGACGACCGCCGGCAGTAAAGCCTAACATGTACCACATTCACAGAACAATAGAATGAAAAGAACATAAGATATACATTCATATATAGTTCTAATTACGATATACACATAAACTAAATTGGCACGACTCCAAATGCGTGTTTGAGTTACAACCAGCGTGGGCTAATTTATATCGCAGATAAAAATAGTTTGGGCTGAACTAAAACCTGAAAGTTAATTAGACGTCAGAAAATGATTACCTGCTTAAATAAAATCATAATCAATCAATAGCAATTAATTAAATTTTGCTAACTATGAATAAATTCAAACAGATTTATAGTTATTCATTCTTCTGATTCATCTACAACTTTAAACTTTTTTGTAAACATGTTTTTTTGGTTTCATCTTTTTTATAAACCAATCACCTCACATTATTAAAGATTAAAAATCATCATACCGACAGAGAAGATAATTTATACTGCTAATTTTGTTTTCAATATATAGTTTGAAATATAATATACATCAAATTTGTTTTTTTCTTGTAGCACCTCTTCCATTATCTATATATTAATACGTGAAGCAAATTTTTTGTATCCCTTTTTAACCTATTTCCCGTCAACGGGTGAACTTGAAATTTGGCATAGTTATAGTTTATATGGCGGAGAAGTGCAGAAAGCTGTTTATTTTATGTAAAA
Source organism: Antheraea mylitta (assembly GCA_014332785.1). Classification (NCBI taxonomy): domain Eukaryota; kingdom Metazoa; phylum Arthropoda; class Insecta; order Lepidoptera; family Saturniidae; genus Antheraea; species Antheraea mylitta. Next base: position 8,137,244 of record JACEII010000004.1, on the reverse strand, counting down.
TGCATTAGAAGTACATTAAATGAATTAAAGTATGCACTACTCACACTACTACTCGAATTTTACACAACATGTACACACATGTAAATATAAAAGACATTTTGGCAGCCGTCAATAATTACGAAGTTCAAAAGAGGTTATGAAGGAGGTTGCTATGATCGACTGTATGTATTTTTTAACTCTCACGTTCCAATTTCCATTTTTCATCCTACATTCAACAATAATATTATAAAATATAACTATTATTGTAATGTTTATTATTTTTTATGGTGAACTCACTTCAAATAATGAATGAATAATAGAAAAATGAGCCAAATAATACCCTGTATAATCAAAATAAGAATTTTGTTCATAAAAGTAATCCACGACAATGTTGCAATTCAACCTCATGTATCAACAAAAAAGAATTTATTTTCAAAAGCTAATGGTAGTATTAAAAACGTCTTGGATTCACCATTTGATTGTATTGTATATCCATTACTTTTCCAAACGATGATACTGGGCATATCACTATTTCTCATAATGAACAAACAACATTTAATTCAATATCACCCAATAATATCACCCCATGGTGTCGTGTAAAATTAATTGAAAATTGTGTCATGGGTTGCGATAAATTTCTTTATTTTCGTAAAATTATGTTTGGTTAAAATTGGAGCTTTACCACGTGGTTTCTGTTTCCAATTTATAATTAATTTTCATTTACACAAAGATTTTTTTTAATGATTATATAATAAAGATCATGGCAAATGGCAAATAACTGAGTAGCCATGACGAAAACCTTTGATTATAGAAGTATACCCTTTGACAAAATAACTCTAATAAAGTTCAAACTTCAAAAAATAAATTAACTATGGTCGAATGTCGACCACTGGGCGCCCACTAGTAGGTTATAAAGATGTATACATAAATAATTGTAAATAATTATTGAACGAACGAATGGAGTTTTTGGCGGGATTTTAGTCTGTCATGTAGTGGATTTTATATTTTATTAATAATCTTGTGATATTTGACTCTTTATTTTGTAAATTTGGTGGTGTCTTACGTAATATAGTTAGTTTATTGTGCATAAGTGAAGTGAATGGAAAATAATACCATGGAGCATAAAATGCTGAGATGCCACAAAAACTCCCTGGAAGGTTCTAACAAGGGATCCACCATCTTGTTAGAATATTGAAATAATCACACGACGATTGTAATACAATTGTACTATAAAGTCTATTGAAAGAAAACGTTGACTCTGGCAAGTGCTTCTACGGAGCCAAAGCAAGAAAAAGAACTCCTTCCTGATCGCATCATAGCTCTATTAGACTGCGTCTTCAATGCGGCCATGTCCCAGGGTCACTTTCCGGCCGTCTGGAAAAAGGCCATAGTGATAGGTATTCACAAGCCCGGCAAGAAAGCTACGCTTCCCGTTAGCTATCGCCCCATTAGTCTGTTAGATACCTTAGGAAAACTTTACGAGTGGCTCCTTCTGAACCGTCTCCAGTTCTCGATTACAGATTTAAAATTAATAACACCTGAGCAGTTCGGATTTCGCGCCGAACACTCTTGCACGAATCAAGTACACCGCCTCACGGAGTACATGTTCTCTAAATTTAACGCCGATCCGAAACGTAAACCGAAACGCACAATTGCAGTCTTCTTCGATGTCGCCAAGGCCTTCGATAAGGTCTGGCATGAAGGGCTCATCCATAAATTATATAAATCTCGCGTACCCGATAGGTTAATTCAATTATCCGCGATTATCTCACTGATAGGACATCCCGCTTCAGAGTGGATGGTGAACTATCGCTGTCCCACCCGATACGCTCAGGTGTGCCACAGGGCTCCATACTCGCGCCCACGCTCTTCAATCTGTTCATCAGTGACCTACCTCGGTCTCGGGGGGTCGAGGTAGGTTGTTACGCTGACGATACCGTTATTTACACATCCGGCTGGCGGTCGGACTTTCTTAGGAAGCGCATCGAAAAAGCCGTTCATACTCTCGGTGAATGGTTTAGTCGATGGCGCATAGAAGTTAATCCCGATAAGAGTGCCGCAATACTCTTCGATACCACGAAACGCGTTAATAAATTTGAGCCCATCAGGCTATACGGAATCGATATCCCTTGGGTCGAAGAGGTCAAATATCTCGGTGTTACATTAGATAAACATTTAAAGTTCAATTCACATATAGACAGAGTGCGAAACAAAGCCGCTATGGTCTTGGGTCACCTCCATCCGTTGCTTTGACATAAGAGTAAGATGTCCCTCAGACACAAGCTCACTTTGTATAAGACGTGTATCCGTCCCGTGATGACATATAGCTGCCCCGTTTTTGCGCATATATCCAAAGATAACTTTGATAAGCTGCAGGTTCTCCAAAATCGTGTTTTACGTAATGTGACCGGTGCCCCGTGGTACATCCGGAGAGTCGATCTCCATAGAGACCTAGAAATCTCTTCTATCTGGGCGTACGTAAAATCACTTACGATTAGCTATTTTGAAAAAGCCGCAAATCATCCCTGTCCGTTAGTGGTATCCGCCGCAAACTATGAACCCGTACCTAACGCTGCGCGTTATAAAAGACGTCCGTGATGCATTTTTACCGACCCTCCTGATTCAATCACGTCAGCGAAAGATCAGTACCAGCCTGTCCCTCGAAACAGAGCGTGTTCACGCCCACGCCCGCGTAACCACAGATCACGCCGCCGTGGTCTGGGGATTAATTTCGCTCCCGCACACCCGATTAGGCCTCCCACGGCAGCGGCTCAAGCCTAGGTTCGAACCCTCGGTAGGGAGCCCTTGAGTGCGTTGCTTGCGCGATACGGTGACACACAAATATAGATCACCGCTACAACACTACATGATCACACCCACACACGTGCACGCTACACGCTTACACATGAAAGTGGAAGGGTTTACTTTTTTTTCCTTATCGAACTGAAAAACTCTCAATTTTCCAATAATAAATAAATGGAGGAGTTGTTGAGGCTTGTATGCTTGGTACACATATACGTTTCAACAACTCATACATATATGAATAGTTAGCTAGGTAAGCTAAGATAGGTCGCGATTTTGCATGCAACAGGCAACAGCTAAGCCGAGGTGTGCCGTGCACCCTTGAGCTGGTTGCCAAAATAAAATAGGCTGAGTGCCTTAAGCGCTTGCCTTAGTAGTCCGGTGAAGCTCTTAAGACCTTGCTGGGTCAATAGCGTAGTAATTTCGAAAAAAAAAACCGAACAGAGAGCAAGAACTGACAAGTTGGTATCATCCAATACGGGCAGTGATAATTAAACGCTTAGTAATTAATGTGTTAAAAGGAAGTTACAATAGCCTAATTCTGCAGAATTTCATAGACTCGTCATATTATTTTAAGATATATTGCTACCGTATATAAAAGAGATGCATCTAACTAAGGCACATATCGGAGAAATATCAAAAATATTGTGGTTTATAATTTGGGTAAAATACTACAAATTCGTTTTAAAAAAAGTGTAATTCGAGAACGGACACTCTTAAGCAAACAATAAAAATTGATTGTCGCTATAGTCAGTTTATGGCATTCATAAAAACCCTAATTTTCCGTGATAACGACTCGAACGCATCGGTCGATAGAGTAGAAGAGGGACAAATGCGTCACAAGCCGAACGCTTTGGTTTTTTTTTCGACCTGATTATTCTTTTTTTTTCGAACTGACTACGTTATTGAACCAACAAGGTCTTAACAGAATCACCGGACTACTAAGGCGAGCGCTTGTGGCACTCAGCCAAATGAACTGACTATGCTATTGGCCTTGCAAGGCCTTTACAGCTTCACCGGACTACTCGAATGCTTAGGCCAATCGCGACTCTATCGCTTGTTCCGCGCTCGCGCTTGCACGCTTGACTCAGGCGCAACGTGACAAGAGCTATGCTTTTTCGTGCTTGCAGCCAACGTTGATCGATTTATAAAACGTTAACACGTCAAAATATTATTACATATACCTTTCTCCAGATTCCCAACATATATAAAATGTAATATCACAAAAATCGGTAGATGCTTCATTGGATTTTAGCTAATGGTAGTCGATGGGTAGATAAAACATAACAATTCTAAATTATTAAAAGTACATTCTCTATCAATATTCATCTGTCTTAATCTTATTATTGTGAATATTAAAATTATTTCCTCTTTACTAATGTTGTAAATTTATCGGTATTCACAACGCAAGAACGAAAGAAAATCCACATACATCATTAATATATAAAACGTGTTAGTCACACTTATAAAAAGGCATAAATATGCTACTGGTCACGTTTAGTTGCAGATATCAATTCAATGCAGAGAGCATAAAATCATTCTAGTAAATTGTATAAAAATTCGTAGGTAAATTAATCATTAACCTAATAATAATAAATCATTTTTAATTTCACAATATAGGAAGCGGTAAAACCAACATTTCAGTTCGGGAACACATTCATGGCCGTTCTAGATAATAAAATTGCATACCGGATTATCTAAATGTAAATTTATACAGTTTTATCAAATAGCACACTTGCTAATTTGGACATTAAAACATTTCCATATGTTTGCATGCGGTATTATGAACACAGTAAAAGAATAAAATATGTGTTATTTTATAACACAGTACCTGGGCGACCGGGCCGAGCTCGGTTCGGTTCTTTAAAAAGTATTTTTAAATTAAAATAAACTGTTAGGTTTGCCTTATAAAATTTACAATTTTTCACAAAAAAAAAAAAACCGATTCCCATCTCAGATATTTTTGTTTTGACAGTCCCGGCGAAATTTACCTTTACATTCTAGCTTAGTAGGTTCGATCCCTCGGTAGGGAGCCCTTGAGTACGTTGCTTGCACGATACGGTGACACACAAATATACATCACTGCTACAACACTACACGATCACCCCCACACATGTGCACGTCTACACGCTTACACATGAAAGTGGAAGGGTTTACTTTTTTCCCTTATCGAACTGAAAAACTCTCAATTTTCCGATAATAAATATATGGAGGAGTTGTTGAGGCGTGTATGCTTGGTACACATATACGTTTCAACAACTCATACACATATTAATAGTTAGCTAGGTTAGCTAAGATAGGTCGCGATTTTGCATGCAACAGGCAACAGCCAAGCCGCGGTGTGCAGTGCACCCTTGAGCTGGTTGCCAAAATAAAATCGGCTGAGTGCCTTAAGCGCTCGCTTTAGTAGTCCGGTGAAGCTGTTAAGACCTTGCTGGGTCAATAGCGTAGACATTTCGAAAAAAAAAATTCTAGCTCAGTTAAAAAAGTTTTCTATGAATAAAATCTAGCTAGATCGATTTATCGTCCCCGAAACTACCTACACACTACGTTTCACGGAAATGGATGACGCCGTTTCCGAGATCCTGATTATATAAAAATATATAAGAATTGCTCGTTTAAGGTATAAGATACGCAAGTAATAGTTTTGAGAGATAACATTTGATAGCAATGTCTAATTATATGGATCCAAGTGCTAAGGTTCGAAAGAAACGGGTGACAAAAGATTAGAGAAAGGGAGAACGAGCACAGTTATTCTGTAAGACTATTGATCGATCTTCTGAATTGCAGAAAATGTGTGAGCTTTGACCGACTAGCAAAATTTAGTACCCATTTATCAACTTTGACATAGAGCTTTACCGAATTGACGACTTACAGTAATAAAGTACCGATATTAAAAAAGAGATGTGCTCGATGTAGTCCGGTGAAGCTATTAAGACCTTGCTAGGTTAAAAGCGTAGTCCCAATAGCGTAGTCAGGTCGAAAAAAAAATTAAAAGATGTGCCAGACTTTGACGCCTGGTTGAACGCTGACTCAGCCTAAATTACACAGACGGAGCGGCGCTAGCAGTTGCAATAAAACTATAACTAACCAGGTAGGGTATCGAATTCTCGTTTTCTTTTCTCGAACTGACTACGCTATTGACCTAACAAGGTCGTAATAGCTTCACCGAACTACTAGAATTCTCGTTTCGAAGACCATAATTCAATTTAAATCATTGAACCTAGAAATCGAAGTATAATATAGTAGATATATGCAATATCAATTTCCGTGTCACGATCATACAATAACAATGGCTTATTGTTACAAATTTACGAATAAAATTGTGTATTCTTGTGTTATACATTTTTATATGCATCATAAATATAATTTTTTTTAGCCATTATCTCTTCTGTTAATTACATATTTGACGTAAATATAATAGGTATTTTTGAAATATTATCTAAAACTTTTTAATTGCTTTACTTTTTTAATATCAATTAAGTTTTTTTTTTATCTCGGTTTTAGTCAAAATGTATGGTCAAGAGCTATTAAAGTAATTAAGGCTATTAGGCTAAAGTACCGATTGTAACGGTACATTCCCTTTTTATGACATACTGGCAAAACTCGATTATTGAATACTTCTTTTGCTTAGATAGAAAACGATAGACGGTAGAAATTGCAAGAAGTTCGAAGTAAAATAGCACGAAAAAAAAGAAGCTATGCTCCATTAATGGTAAAATTATTATAAACCGCATATATTCACTTGGATATCTTATAATTTACCTTATCATTTCAATTACAGAAATCATCATGATATAATAACTTTTTTAAAGTGTGGCACAGGTGAAAACTATTAATTTGTAGGTTATATGTATGTGATATTTTTTTGGTTGTGTATTTCCGTTCTGATTACTTCGTCCGCAAGTGCTGACCACAATTTTTTTTTCTCGAACTGACTACGCTATTGACCTAGCAAGATCTTAACAGCTTCACCGGACTTCTAAGGCGAGCGCTTAGGGCACTCAGCCGATTTTATTTGATAACTAGCTCAAGGGTGCACGGCACATCTCGGTTTGGGCTGTTGCCTGAAAATTGACCACAATCATAACGTTCGGTGTATATGCAATCCATTTCTATTTATTTGTTTATGTGTTATAACTTTATATACTTTATTAGTTTATATATTATTAATCACGTTTTTATATGTTACTACTCGGCGCCCAGTGGTCGACATTCGACCATAGTTAATTGATTTTTTAAAGTTTGAACTTTATTAGGGGTCCTTTGCCAAAGGGTATTATACTTCTTTAATCAAAGGTTTTCATCATGGCTACTCAGTTATTTGCAATTTTCCATGATCTTTAATTATATAAACATCAGAAAAATCTATGTGTAAATGAAAATTGAAATTAATGATAACTTTGAAACAAAAAACAGGTGGTAAAGCTCCTAAATTCTAAGTAAATATAACTTTACGAAGATAAAGAAATGTCTCGCAACCCATCACACAATTTTCAATTAATTTTACATGTCACCACGCATGGGTGGTATCTCTCGGTAATATTGAATTAAATGTAGACTGTTCATTATGAGAAATAGTGATATGTCCAGTATCATCTTTTGGAAAAGAAATTGATACACAATACAATCAAATGATGAATCCAAAACAAAGATGTTTTTTTATAATACTATTAACATTTGCAAGCATAACCTGATAGCAAGAAAAAGGGCATATAATGCATGCAACGTCATACATGTTAAAATTATTATATTATTATAAAATGAACCTGTAATTTGACCAGTTAACTTCAAAGAGCATGTAAGGTATGAAACGTAAGTCGTATTATAAATATTATGATTATAGTTATATGTTATATAATCATAGTTGAATGTAGGATGAAAAAGGGTAATTGGAACGTAAGAGTAAAAAAATACATACAATCGAGCATGGCAACCTCCTTCGCAACCTTTATTGAAATGTGTTATTGACGGTTGTCAAAATGTCTTTTTATTTACATGTGTGCATATGATGTGTAAAATTCAAGCAGTAGTGTGATTAATGCATACTTTAATTAATTTAATGTACTTCTGATGCATTTTATATAGAATAAATAGCTTTCTGCACTTCTCTGCCATATAAACTTTAACTATGCCAAATTTCAAGTTCACCCGTTCACGGGAAATCGGTTAAAAAGGGGTACAAAGTTTTTGCTTCACGTATTAATATATAGATAACTTAACTATAAGATAAAAGTTTTGCCTTTACAATAAGTCGAAATTTCTAGAAAAGAGAACATCGATATATACATTTCCTAATCTAGGCTTGGATAGGTACAAATATTCAAATGAAAAATATTTCCCACAGTTACACTTAAAAGAGTCAATTTCTTTTTAATGTATAGGTATAATTTAAAGTCGAAATATCACTAAGACTGTATTCAAATGGCGATGTGTGATTAATATACATAAAAATATTTTGCATCGGTAATGTAAATATGCGAAATATGTCAATTATTTATTTATACATTTACGTGGTTGTATTTAAATTTAAACAATGAGCCAGTCTTATGTTTGTTTACAATAAATATTGAATATTATTTTATGCCTTATAGGTATATTTTTAGACCTTTAAGTTTTAGGCCAAAACACATTCTCGGGATTTAAAAAACATACAATTTATCGAGACTAATATTTGCTTCACAAGTATTTTGTATATATTTCCCACTGTCAGACCTTTATCAGTAATTCGTCATGAGATATAATCTATACATTTACATATATAAATTTACCACATCTGTACTTTTTAGATGTTTGTAAAAAAACTGCAAGTGACTATGAATAAGGAATTAAATGCATAAAAAAATAATCTGTCTGTTGGTTTGTCCATGTACCATTACTAAAATGTAACGATAATGATTAAACATCACGAATAAAATCATAAACCATATCGTATATACAGTAATATTAATTATATTTTTTAAGGTGGTAGAGCCGCGCTGATGCCATTACTGGCTTCAGTATGAATGAGTCGGCTCGCCCGGGGTAGTATCACCCTCACACAGAAAACCGACGTAAAGTAACAGTGCTTGCATTGTTGCGTTTCGTTCGGTTAGTGAGTGCGCCGGAGGCCCACCTCTCCTCACCTTCCCCATCTCCTCTTTCCTTCTCCCTCAATTTTCCTAACACAGGGTGGCAACGCACTTGCGACTCCACTGGCGTTGTGTCTATGGACGGTGGTGATCACTTAACATCAGGTGACCTACCTGTTCGTTTACCTCCTATGATATAAAAAAATAGCACTATTGCATTGCAATCTGTTTACTTTATCAATAATGTGCGTGTGTTACTTATAATCTACTGGTTAGCTATTAATTAAATAGATTAGTTTTATTTTTAGACATTTAGTTCTTATTTAAAAAAAATATCACGATATCTTAATATAATATGGATTTATCAAAGTTTGAGAAACTATAATTTTTATAAGCATTACTCAAAATGAGGCAAGCAAGGCGGTGTGCATTCTCAGGAGAGAAGTAAACGGGCAACATTGTTTACAAATAAATGTTGTAAGCGAGGTATATTTTGTTTTCAATAATTTAATGTTTTCCCTCTTTACATAAATAAGATAAGTAATAACGCAGACAAAGCCGCGGTTATCAGTTAGATAAAATAATGATAGAGCTGAACATAATACGTATATTACACGAAATCATATAGTTTTAAATCGATGTAATAATAACTAGATAAGTGATGCACATTACTACCTAACACTCCAAACTAGTCACGATTTTCAAGGTAATATGATTAATTTGCCGATCAGAAACTGTGAGTTAGATAGTCGTTGTCTGTTATAGAACGGTGTAGTAAACAGATAATTCACAGACAAATCGTGCAACATGTTGTCTTGTTTATTACTTAAATAACCTTTAATTTTTTGCTAATACTACATTTTATTTTTGTTATTTATGTTGATAGTGCTGCACATAAAAACTAGCAGCTTGATTAAATTTAAAAGCAATAATCATAGGTTGAAGATACAACAATCAACAGTTAAGGTTTTACATAGACTAATAAGTCTTGTTTTTATCAAGTTACTTTTTTTTTCGAACTGACTACGGTATTGACCTAGCAAGGTCTTAACAGCTTCACCGGACTACTAAGGCGAATGCTTGCGGCACACAGCCGATTTTATTTGAGCAACTAGCTCAAGGGTGCACGGCACACCTCGGCTTGAGCTGTTGCCTGATACATACAATTCGCGACCTAACTGAGCTAACCAAAGCTAAGCTATATATTCATACTTATATGAGTTATTGAAACATATATGTGTACCAAGCATACATACCTCGACAACTCTTATATGTATTTTGTGTCAGATAATTTTTCTAAACTATTTCATTTCGATAAGGGAAAAATAAAACGCTTCCACTTTCATGTGTAAGCATGTGCGCGTGCACGTGTGTGAAAGTGATATGTGTAATGTTATTGCAGTGATGTAAGTTTAGGGTCACTGTATCGCGCGAAGTAACTTTATATTTTTGTGTAACAATTATGTTAATAGTAATACTAGCAGTGCTCTCGTCTTCATTCGCGTGAAATCTTATGTAAAAAAAATGAATAAAGTCATCTGAATGTATTAAGTCCATTTACTTATATACTTTTCTCTCGTACTTAGCCGCGTTGTCATTAAAAGTACAATAATTTTTGATAAACCGAACCGATTTTAATGAAACAAATACTAAATCTTACTTGAATATATGCTTTATGATTTTTTTGAAAAAGTTTTATGATGAACGCAGTATTTTATCAGTGATGCGTTTCATATAAACAGACAGACATTTCTAAAATTGATTGAATTGTATTTTACTTTTTTTATATCATAGGAGGCAAACGAACAGGTGAGTCACCTGATGTTAAGTGATCACCACCGTCCATAGACACCAACAATAGTGGAGTCGCAAGTGCGTTGCCAGTCTGTGTTGGGGGATGGGGGGAAGGGAAGAGAGGTGGGCCTCCAGCGTTCTACCTAGACACCTGCAACACTTTTTTACAGAAATCTAAAAAGTACAGACACCTTATATTTGGGTCCTTATAAGTATAGATTATGCTATTATATATGACAGGATATTAACAATATTCATTAAAACCAGAGAAAACTCCTGAACCTCAACGGTAATGTAGAAACCGTAACATCGAACGAAACAACTCGAGGTGTTGCCAAAAATCTGTACAACAAACGATACTTCTATTGCCACAGAGATGTTTCAATGCAAGTTGCGCTAACCATCCTAATGGAATCTACAAAGGTTACTGTGATATTAGTCAAACCTACGACTGCATGTTACTTGCAAGACGAAGTGATGGTGGCCATGGTAGATGGTAGATTTTCTGAACACCGTGGTAAACGACATGGATATGAATTATATTATTCTCCTAATTAATGAAAATAATTAGTAAATGGAATCATAGTAATAGTGTGTTTTAGAATCCATTTTTTTTTCTTTTAATTTAACTATCTGCTATCAAGCTCTTATATATGTGTTCCAGAAGCTGTGGTTTAAATGTGGTTCTCTAGACTTAGCATAAAAAAAACGCTTAAATCTTAAATTTTGCATTGATAATATTTTGCTCAATGGGAATACCATTTTTATATGGCTGTCGACCATGATAATTCTTTCCAGAGACAATAACTAATTGTAAAATAATAACTATCAACATTATAAGGAACAGGTGTAAATTATATAGCATCAAAGAGAAAACTTAAAAAAAAACTAATCTCGCAACTCAATTTTTCTACCGTAAAACTTGTGAGATCCATGTAATACCAAGTCGGTTATTTTACTAAGCCTCTACTTAAGGAACTTTCTGTCTTAAGTTACTACGTAATTAGCTAACCTAACATTTTACAGTGACCATATCAATGTTAATAACGTTTTAAGTTTTAAATAAATAGATTGACACTTCAGGCTTCTAGTTCTATTCACAAGGGAGTTATAGGGGGTCGAAAATGTCCTGAATTGCTTCGAGAAAAGGATAGTACGGCTTTTCCGCTTTTTTGTTCGGCTTGGCGGAGAGTATGCCGTGCCCTCGAATATAGCAATGGTTGTATAAAAATAATTACTTTTATCTTACGGCAGAATCTTAGAATCCTATTTTTTTAAATATAAATACTGCGGTATTACGTCAGAATTTGTGATAGGGGCAACTGACAATATTGTAGATCTTTGTCATTCGACTTAAAAATAAATCGTTCAGCATTTCCCAATGTACTGAATTTAGAGAAATAATGAGGACTAAAAAAACTGAGAAATTTCCATTAAAGGTATTGCAGATAGTATAATTTTTCACATAGGTATGACCAGTAACAATTATTATGACCACCTACGATAAATATACAAAGTTAACGAATTTTATCAATCTCTAGTTAGTAAAATAAGATTCTTCTGTGCCTATTTATATTGCACAGGTTTTTTAAAAAAATTGAATGTCTTTTAGGGTTGCCTGAAAGAGATCGCTCTAAGCGATAAAGCCGCCTAACTGTTCACATATTGTAAACGAATGTCTAATTTTGTGTATCTTTAACGTGTGTGCAATAAAGAGTTTATTATTATTATTATTAAGATACCAAACGATGAGAGCATGTACTGCTCTACATAAAATAAAGACTATACCTAGATATACTTAGACCTATAGCTATACTTAGACTATTTGAAATATTGTAGGTCTAAAATGGAATGGAATTTAATGGAATTGAAAACAAAGTCTTCGTATACATATGTTTCATTTGGCCAGATTAGCTTTACGTAAAGTGACCGATGCTCCGTGGTACATCCGGAGAGTCGATCTCCATAGAGACCTAGAGATCCCTTCTATTTGGGCGTACGTAAAATCACTTACGATTAGTTATTTTGAAAATTTTTTTGTAACCACAGATCACGCCGCCGTGGTCTGGGGGTTAATTTCGCTCCCGCACACCCGATTAGGCCTCCCACGGCAGCGGCTCAAGCCTAGGTTCGATCCCTCGGTAGGGAGCCCTTGAGTGCGTTGCTTGCGCGATACGGTGACACACAAATATACATCACTGGTACAACACTACACGATCACCCCCACACACGTGCACGCCTACACGCTTACACATGAAAGTGGAAGGGTTTACTTTTTTCCCTTATCGAACTGAAAAACTCAGTTTTCCGATAATAAATATATGGAGTAGTTGTTGAGGCGTATATGCTTGGTACACATATACGTTTCAACAACTCATACACATATGAATAGTTAGCTAGGTTAGCTAAGATAGGTCGCGATTTTGCATGCAACAGGCAACAGCCAAGCCGAGGTGTGCCGTGCCCCTTGAGCTGGTTGCCATAATAATATCGGCTGAGTGCCTTAACCGCTCGCCTTAGTAGTCCGGTGAAGCTATTAAGACCTTGCTGGGTCAATAGCGTAGACATTTCGAAAAAAAAAAAATGGCCAGATTAGGTGTTCACAAGTGAATCTAAAAGTCGCCGCAGTAGAAGGCCTTTTAAGAAGGGTTAAAAATATATAACTAATACATATTTTGAATCGGGCTAAATGCACTGTTGCTTAGTAGTTTCTTGATTCTTTTTACGACCACTTTCTCTGCGGCTTTCACCATAACGGCAATGGTCCGAGATTTCGGTGACGATTTATCACAAGCATGTCTTAGAGAGTTGTTAAATACTTTCCAACGCATCACTTTTGTATTAATAATAGATTCATCTATAATTTTCCAATGTCTTAAAATTTATGTAAAAATATGTAATTCGTTTTTTTCGTAATTAAGTTATTAAAGTATAACTTATCCATATTTCATAATATTGTCCTTATCTTATAATGAAATTTAATAAAAGCCTAGCCTCTGCCCGCGACTTCGTTCGCGTGGAATATTTACTTTCGGCTAGCACGCAACGGAAGTGCTCAGGAGGAAAAAAATCCCTATTTTTAAACATTCCTCAATGGTGATACACTCCTATTGGTCTTAGCGTGATAGTATATAGCCATCCTCGATAAATGAGCTATAAAATAATGAAATAATTATTAAAATCAGACCAGTAGTTCCTGAGATTACCCCCTACAACGTCACAAACTCACAAACTTTACCTCTTTATAATATTAGTATAGATTACTACAAACCACGAATAGTCACAACGTTTCTATTCTTACGATGTTGTTACCTTAGCGCTTCTGTAATTCTTTGAATAAATGTCTGTATATAATGTGTAATAATATAAAGTTCTCGTCAAATATTTCTCAATAAAGTTGCGTAGAACAAAAAATTAGGTATAAATACGTTTTATTTTATATGTATAACTTAAGGCTAAATAAACACCAATTTTAAAGTCCTATAATAATATTTTAACTTTTGTATGCATTAAACTTTTGTGTAGAATTCGCGAATGCCCGAACTTACTGCTATATTCAGAGTGCCTAAAAAGCAATCATTTCGCTCTTCCGAGGACTGTAATTTATGTATCTAAATCGGATCTTGATGCCAAATTAGTACATTATAATATATTTATAACCTCTAAACCAAAATTATTCAATTGAATAAACTTTCAAAATTTGAATTTTCATATCAACTTTTTACCCGAATCACTATTTATACAAAAGTGTTTATATCCATTAACTATTTAGTAAGTATTATAAAGTTATCAACCTATTAAAAATTAATTGAATATGCTTAATTGCTGAGCAATTTGTGGCAATTTCGACCCCTAGGCTACAGTTGAACTATTCGTTTTGACCTCATCTATCGTGTATAAGTAATTAAAAACTTGATTGGCATTCAGACGTTATTGGTGATGTTCTCATTATACCTAGCTTAGATGAAAATTGTGTAGTCCGGTAATATGATCATCGTGATTGGCTATTTCAGAATATTCTCTAAATATACACAGATATTTATGGCTTCAATAAAACGAAACAGTTGACACACGTGATTGGCCTATAGATGGCATTAGAATATCTCAAATATTTTCCTTAACAAAGAACTTTAAACCAGTTACTGTATTCACCAATCAATGTATTAGACAGCTGTAATTTTAAATAACTGCTTTTATGGTTCGAATGATTTAGACACGCTTATTATTTCAGGGAAGTCTTTAAGTTTCCGATCATTATTTACCATATGAGTTAACTTCAGCCTAATATGGTAATTTAAATAGTCTGCTGGATTGATAAATCATCGGTGTATAAAGCTCGCCTTAGTAGTCCGGTGAAGGTGAAGCCTTGTAAATCCAATAACATAGTTAGAAAAAATGCCGTTTTTTTTTCGAACTGACTACGCTATTGGCCTTGCAAGGCCTCTACAGCTTCACCGGAGTACACGAAAAAATACCGGTGTATAAATACGTGCTTTTGCTAAAATATAAATACTCTAGCTTCGATACCCCGGAGAGGAAACCTCAAACTTCGAACACGGTGCTAGTACGATACTTCAAGGTCGATAACACAACAGTTATGCCTCTGGTATTGCAG
Organism: Antheraea mylitta; assembly: GCA_014332785.1. Classification (NCBI taxonomy): domain Eukaryota; kingdom Metazoa; phylum Arthropoda; class Insecta; order Lepidoptera; family Saturniidae; genus Antheraea; species Antheraea mylitta. The sequence continues at coordinate 8,121,983 of JACEII010000004.1, read as the reverse complement.
TTGTCCAAAATTGCCCCATTTAAGATCAAATGGGCCGTCTGCCTGTTTGCTGCCTTTTGACATAAAAAAACCGTGATATTACATTCACTACCTCCTTACAAAACATCACGGATTCCAATTCCACACACTGTAGGTAAACGTATAGTGAAAGGTTTTAATACATCTTTTTTTATTCTTTCCACTTTGATTACTTTTTGTGGCACACATGTTAGTACATACATGCGTCTCAATAACGCACTCTGCCAACTTTAATAACTTAGATAGACTCGCGATGTTGTATCCAAGGCAACCGCCCAAGCCGAGGTTCGGCCACTTCGGCTTGTTAGGCTAAAACCTATCGACGAGTATCCTAATATTATAGAGTTTATGACATTGTAGCGGGTAATCTCAGGAAGTACTGGTTTCATTGGAAAAATTCTGTCAGTGTTATATAGCTCATTTATCGAGGATTGTTATAAGCTATATGTTCACGCTAAGATCAATAGGAATGGAGCACCCATGAAAATTGTTTAAAAATCGGACTCTTTTTCCTATTGAGAGCTCCCGCTGCGTGTTAGCGTTAGCCCAAAGTAAATATTCCACGCGAACGAAGTCACGGGCATAGGCTAGTAACGTATAAAAAAATATATTATCGTGAGCGAAGCCGCGAAGGATAACTTGTATGTAATATAAAATTCATGTTTAAAACAATTTAGCACTTCAATACTTAGCAATTGATTATAAGATGAACACGGTCATATCCTAGCTAACGTGTGTGCGAGCGCTCAACCGGCCGGCCTTCTCGGTCGTTTCTCAATAGCCCACGCGCACGCTTGCTTACGCGATAGTAACGGAAGGACGGACAGACAGCAACCACAATAATATATGACACCATTGACAAATTTGTTAACTAGTTATTGTAGTGTGCATATATATTATAACTTTATGTATTATGTTGACACATTTAAACAATGAATTTAATTTAAATTATGTTCACATTTGTATTACAATATTTATTTGTTTCAAATCAGAATCAAAAATACTTTATTCAATTTAGGCCTTAAGAAGGCACTTATGAACTTCAAAACTACCACCTGTTCGGAAAACAACCCAGTCATCGAGAGGAACCGGCAAGAAACTCGATGTGGTTTATCTTTATAACACTAGCCTCTGCCCGCGACTTCGTTCGCGTGGAATAGATACTTTGGGGTGACACTCGCAGCGGAAGCTCTCAAGAGGGAAAAAACTCCGATTTTTAAGCATTCTTCATTGGTGCTCCGCTCCTATTGGTCTTAGCGTGATGATATAAAATCTATAGCCATCCTCGATAAATGAGTTATATAACATTGAAAGAATTTTTCAAATCAGACCAGTAGTTCCTGAGATTACTCCCTACATCGTCACAACGCCACAAACTCACAAACTTTACCTCTTTATGATATTAGGGATATTAGGGATTTAGGATATATATTTTGGGGGTGTAAGGGGTGTCGAATAACATCATAAGACTTGAGACACCCAAGCCAACCTCACCTGCACGTGGTGCACCCTGCTGAATAACGAACGAGGCAATGGCGCAAGCGGGGTGGTAGGGTTTTACAGCCCGACTGGGTCGCAACCACCATGTATATGGCGAAAAAGCCCGTAATAGTGGTTCGCTTCTACGGGTCGCGTTTCGGGATCAGCCTGTGCATATCCAGCTTTATACAGGCCGGCATGATAGTAGCGACCGGCGATGGACAGTGTGTCAATCGGTGGTCGCTATAATTTTTGGATTGTACTATGCTTACCATCAGGCATAGTGCAGTCACTTTGCCGTGTTATAATTAAAAAAAAAAAATGTATACATGTGTATATTGTATAATATTTAGATACATTACATATCACAATCGTTTTAGTGGATGCACAGAGAGGAGTCAATTCCTGACATCACCGTCGTCCACACATTAATCCACTATATAATAACCTTTTGATACCAAAACCCGCTTGATATGGCACTTTAGATTGTGTAACACTAGGTCCTTTTTTGTACCCCTAACAACTTATATGCAAAAGTCTGATACTGCGTGAAAACGTAACAAACAAACTCATATTCGCATTTATAATATTAGTAAGGATAAATACTCTTAGTGTTTACATTTAATTATACTTCCAGAAGCTGTAAGAAAAGGTTATCAAAATTAATGAAAGTGGCAACGTATGAGTACTATTAAGTAGCGAACAACACACACATGAACGTGAGTTTTTGTGATAGAGTACCTCAAGACTTCTTACGTCGAATTTTCAGACAAGTATGCTAATAACAGTTATCATTGATCTTGCATTGTATGTAGTCCGGTGAAGCTGTTAAGACCTTGCTGGGTCAATAGCGTAGACATTTCGAAAAAAAAAAATCTTGCATTGTACTATACATATCATATCCAATTTGAATTATCATCTGTCTTATAAGAATTTTAGTATATAACTAGGACTAAAGTTTTTGGCGGGATTTTAGTCTGTCATGTAGCGGTTTTTATATTTTATTCATAATCTTGTGTATTTTGACTCTATATTTTGTAAATTTGGTGATGTTTTACGTAGTATCATTAGTCTATTGTTCATAAGTGAAGTCAATGGAAAATAATACCACGGAGCATGAAATTCTGAGATGCCAAAAAAACTCCCTGAAAGGTTCTAACTAGGAAGCCACCATCTTGTTGGAATATTGAAATAATCGCACGACTCTTGTAATATTATTAACACGACAATAGCAGTAAAAATCTAAAAGATTGGTTTCCAAATATAAAGTAAAAAAAAAACTAAGACTCACATTTTATTTAAACATATAGTATGAAAAAGTTTGTAATGAGAATAAAGAACGATATTCTATCAAATTTTCTTCTTAAATAAAAAAAAAAACAAGTGGACTTTGACTATACCATTAAAGTCAAACTTCTTTAGCTCCATTTATATGTATATAGATATAAATATATGTATATAGATATAAATATACATACATATTTAAATTTTCTATATTTAAATTTATTATACGATTTACTAACTATAGGTTATCTTCATTAACTTACATCTCCCTGTCAATTTCCGTTCGGCTCGCCCGATCACACTTTTCGTAACGCTCTCGTCACCCATTCACCAGTTTACTCCCGAAGTCAGCGTGCGTAAAGAAGTTTTACTTCAATAATATTTATTTAGCTATTTAGTGATTTACCTAAAACGAATTATATAAAATTCAAACTATGAAATAAAGTAATTCACGTACTTTACTGCTCTCATAAAGTATAGCATAAAATTATTCAAATTAACCTACAAAATTTAATTACGAAAAATGAGTAGAAGCCATATAACGTAAAATAAAGCAGCCGTAAATAAGTTAAGATAAAAATAGTTTATATTCAATACATATACCTACACTATTTCATTGAATAATAAAGTTATGAAAATGTATGTAGAAGATAATCTTTGGAACTGTAAATCCGATTCTAAAAATTATTTCACCGATAGAAAGTTATGTTATTGTTTAAGTTTTATTGTTATTGATACTGTTATTTATTTATTTTAGTAGATATTGTTACTATCGCAAAGTTGAATATAATACCACCAGGGACATTCTCATGATTAAACGCAGAATGCCTTTCTATTTTTACATTTCTTACACAATACGAATACAAGAAAACACAACATTCTCTACTCATACCGTCGCGTCGCTGGCCGTGAATAAGTTTTTATAGCTATTGAAAAATTGATGATTCTATATCGTTCTTTCGTAATATTATTAATCTTGTTGACCTTTCTCATATTTGAACATTATAATATTTTCAATACATTTTATCGATACGTGTATATATATTTTACATACGAAAGAAATAAGAAGTTGAATGCAGAAATTTACAATAGTTCTTTAGTCATTTGTAGTAATTACAAAAGCTGTTACTTTTTTAACTCTATAATAAATAAAAATATCGTGATACTTTTATAGAAAAGGACTAACAGTGTTATTAGAAACAAGTTAAATACGTATTAAATACTTGCTTTAAAAAGGTTTCGTACTAAATGCACCGCGCTCGCGCGAGGCAAGTTCGCGTTATCCTTTTTTCGCAAGTCTAACCTAACCTAACCAAAGCGAGACCAAAGAACTAGATAGCGAACATTCAGCGAGCAAGTATTCAATACGTATTTAACTTTTTTGTAATAACACCGTACATGGTTAAAACGTAAAACAATAAATTGGATCAAAATCTATCCAGCTCTTTTTTGCGTGATGCGCGCACAACAACAGACCTGTACCATCTATGTGTATACGAATATATAAAAGATTTAACATGATTGTACATATAATTAAAGAGGAAACACAGCGAATAAAATTAAAACAACAGAATCGCTTTAAATACTATTATAAATGCACGTTATTAATTAGAAAGAGTTAACATGGTCAATTGATTATCTTTAATATAATAACGTCCACGTCTCTAGTTTCGTTCCACCATTTTATATAATGAGTTATTAGTACAATATAAATATAAGAGAATACTATGCTATTAGTCTCCCGTGCACTAACAAGTGAAAATATAAAGACGCAAATTGCTATCATTTCATTTGTTTTACTTGCGAAACTGAATTTTAATCTTGACTTTATTTTGAGTCACATAATATAGTAAAACTGTAACTATTACCTAGATAGAATCATGTAGTTAACAAAATGTCTCCGACATTTATAAAATAAATACTGCTTCGGAGATTTGGAGGGATTTTACTCTGTCATGTAGTGTGTTTTACATTTTATTAATAATCTTATGTTATTTGACTCTATATTTTGTAAATTTGGTGGTGTTTTACATAATAATGTTAGTTTATTGTGCATAAGTGAAGTAAATGGAAAATAATACCAGGGAGCATGAAATTCTGAGATGCCACAAAAACTCCCAGGAAGGTTCTAACAAGGGATCCACCATCTTTTTAGAATATTGACTCACACGACGCTTAATATTGAAGAGATCGCACGACGCTTGTAATATTATTGTCTACGCGACAATGGCAGAGAGACGACAATCCTAGAGATTGATTGCCAAAAATAAAGTGAAAAAAAAAACTGCTTCCTAATAATCTCTGCAAAAATACCAGCACACTTTGCAATGTAATGTAAATTTTCTTTCGAATTTATATTACTAATTAAAATATTTCAGTTGTTCAAAATATTCACTCATCTAAAAGTTACTTTTCTATAATATAATAATATTATGAATACACTTCTAGTTCGTTTGTACGGCTGAACCATTCCAAATCTGTATCAAACCTAATAGTTAATCAAGCGATACAATGTTTTTTGAGATCTCAAATACGAACGTGATCTACTTTTCTAAGTATTTTAAAAATTTTGATTGTATTTGAATAAAATAAAGATCTATAATCCAGTTCTCTTCACATACAAAAAGAATATGGAAAAATACAAAACATTTATTTAGATAATTTCAAAAGATAAATTTAAAATTAACATCCCAGTTTTTTACGATAGTAATTCTTCTGGAGCTTTTTTACCTTCAAATATAATTCCGCCTTTGTACCACGTATAAAAAAGAAGAAACATTTTATTTTCTCGAAGTGTGTATATATACGTCAAGAAAAATTTAGAAAGTCTGATTTTGAGGTCTCATAATATAATATGAACCGTTTAACGGTACAAAAACACTTTACTTAAACTAGAATCAGCCGAGACAAGTTAAAATCTACGAGCATTTACTTAATTATATTTTACTAACGAACATCAATTAGTTATTAGATTTATTGTATTCCCCATTCTAAACATTTACAATAAAATACATCTTCATTGATAAATATACGTATAACTGTATTGAAATATAACTAAAACTATTTTTATTACGTGACGACCTCTCTAACTCCGGACATTGATAAGTTAATTAAATACTAACCCCTTGCCCACGACTTCATCCGCGTGGAATAGTTACTTTGGACTAACACTAACACACAGCGAAAGCCCTCGAAGAGAAAAAACCCATTTTTTTAAACATTCACTATTGCTCCGTCCCTATTAGTCTTAGCGTTATGATATACAGCCTATAACCTTCTTCTATAAATGAGTTATAAAACACTGAAAGAATTTTTCAAATCGGACCAGTAGATCCTGAGATAATGTCAAAAATGTCACAAACTTTACCTCTTTATAATATTAGTATAGATAAGTTAAAAACCTCTTATTTAATTGAAAATTTATACTTCAATCATTTTTTTTTTAACTATGAGATAAATGCTATGAGACTCTATGAGTAAAACTACGGTTGGATCACGATTGCCTTGAAATACTTTCGAGTCCGTGGTACGTACATGTTCAGCCATCACAAATCAATGTTTAAACATCAACATAACTTACCTAGGTAACAATTTTTCTGTATATTGATCAGCTGTTCACTGTCACAAATGTATTTGACACAGATATGAATATTTTGTACTTTTATTATTTGTTTCCTTGAATATATTCTGCTATAGTTAGTATTTTAATTTTTCGCGCCGATATTTTAATGTTTTTATTGAATTTGATAAACGGTAGTGTCGGCGCGCGCTCTTCAGATCGACTGAACGCTAAGAACCAAATGCAGGTTGCGTGCGCAATCTACTGCGACCCTCGTTCCTTCCTCACGTTGACCTTCAAATTCAGGGTGAATATACATAGCGAATTATCGTTGGATTGTCACCTTTTCTCGAAAGTTTAGATCTCAAAAAATATACTTCCCTGAAAATTAAAAAAATCTTTTGTACGAAAAATATTTTAATATTGTATTTTTTACCAAAACCTACTTTATTCATAACGTATGAAGTTCGACTGACGACACTAACTACAACCTATGATATTTATTATTACGTTCAGCAACAATTTTATTATTATTTTCATATAGTGTTTACCTGAATAAGCAATTTTGTCAATGTCAAGTGTTGTTATACACACGTTTCAGAGTTTTATTTGGTTCAGTCTAAAGTAGAATCCGTCGACAATGATACAAGTATGTCACACTGTTAAAAAGACAAGTTGGCAAAATAAAATACTTAAATCGGTACTTACGTAGTAAATGCACCGCGATCGGCGTGTGTTATCTTTTTCCGCAAGTCCAAACTAACCTAACCAAACAGTAACGATACTGTTTTAACTTTAAAATCATCGTAACCTAATTAAACCGAGACGAAACTGTTAAGTTTGACTTTCCAAAAAAGATAACGCGAGCCGGCCGCGGTATATAAGTACCTTTAAATCTTTTAATTTTTCTACCTTTATACATACTGATACCTGATAAATAAGCATGGAAATTATAGTTTAATACGGTTAGATTCCTGTTAAGTTTTTTCATCACTGCTATTCTACGGATAGTTAAAAACCTGTTAAAAATAACAGTAATACTTCAGAGATACAGTAATATGGGAACCAAACATGGCAAAGATCACGTTGTAAAGATAAATATTATGCTCTAATAAATATATACCAGAAAATGCTATATCTATCTATCTATCTAATTAAACGAACAATTCTTGCATATTTTTATATTTGTATATATATTCAGGATCTCGGAAACGACGTCATCTATTTCCGTGAAACTTAGTATGTGGGTAGTTTCGGAGACGAGAAATCGACCTAGCTAGATTTTGTTCATAGAAAACTTTTTAACGGAGATTTCAGGCAATGAAAAAATATAGATGGAATATAAAGGTAAATTTCTCCGCCGCTGTCAAAACAAAAATAGCTCAGATTGAAATTGGTTGCTTCGAATATCCGTGTAACCCCAGTTCGAATCCGAGTGTATATATATATACACCTAACAATTTATTTTAATTAAATAAATAATTTTATCATTACAATTATAAAAGAGATATCTTTTTTTCATATTTTATTGAATTAATTTAATTTAAAAATTTAAAAATGTTTTTCAAAGAACCGAGCTAGGCTCCGTCGCCTATGTACTATTCACTTTATATCAAATAGAGATGAGAACAAGCCGGGTACCAGCAAAATACCTATATAAAGTACTAAAAGACATTATCATCTCAAGAACGAAGTAATTCAACATAAACTCTTTATTTAAAAGAATGTGAAAAGCGACCTCAGCTGATTCTTACTAAATTATATAAGGCCGGTCGACTACTGCGGGTTTTGTAATGAAGAGGTAGAATCGGTATGGGTTTATAGAGTGTGTGGAAAGTCCCCTTAAATCCATAGATTTATATTTATTCCTCTTCTATTCCATAAGGATAACGCTACCGCGCTGGAGCTATTACTGATTTCAGCATGAATGGGTCAGCTCGTCCGGGGTAGTTCCACACTCTCACAGAAAACCAACGTTAAGTAACAGTGCTTGCATTGTTGCGTTTTGTTGGGTCAGTGAGAGCGCCGGAGGCCCACCTCTCCTCACCTTACCCCCTCTTCTCTACCTTTCTTCCCCCCCCCCCTTCTCCAAACACGACTGGCAACACACTTGCGACTCCCGTGTGTCTATGGACGGCGGTGATCACTTAAGATTAGCTGACCCACCTGTTCGTTTACCTCCTATAATATAAAAAAAGAAACAAAAACGTAATATTTAGAGAAGGCCAATGTATGTAAGATGTTTGTGGTTGTTGGTTGGTTGATCTTTCCGTTGGTTCCGTGTTTGTTACGCTGTTGAATGTATGTAAATATGTTTAACAACCTCTTATTTTACCTATAATAATTTCGATACTATGAAATTGAATGATCATGTGTAGACTAACCTCAGCTATTATTCTTATTAAGTGATTAAATACGATAATTGCGTTTTCTTTGTGTTGATAAATAAGCGGAATTACAAGAACGGATTAGTTTTTTATACATACAAAATTTTTAACCAACACTAAGCTACGCTTAAATCAAATAAATATAATAATAATAATAAGCATTCTGATAGGTACACGACGATAGTTTATGATGTTTATTTATTTCATTTCCTATAAATAGTACAAATCGTACGCGAGGTGGAGGACTTTAAAAATTATATATATTGAATAGCATTTATTCTCTTCCATTATTGACTTAAGACTACTTATCTCTATGAAACGATCAGAACCACGGGATAGACTTATCTTGAATAACGTAGCGTCTGGCTTCTCAGAAACAGTACTACTGAGTTATATTCTTAGTAGAGGTGGATTTATAACTATATTTAAGCACCTGACAACAATGTTATCTGATGTTATGTGACAATATTTGCTTAAGCGGTAACACGAGAAGACAAGGGGAAACTGGTTTTCAACTCTCGAGCGCAGCTGCCAGAACACAGCAATAATAGTACGATAACAAATAAACAAATCGTGAAATGCTTGGTAACCAGGAGGTTATTGAAAATTTACACCACCACCGTTCTAAACTATAGCAGCATTTTAGGGACCTATCACTATGTATTCCTACATAAAAAACTCAAGCATTTTAGATAATACAATATTACGTCGACTTTAAAACTGTAAAAGGTACAAACAGTAGCGGATTTGCCCTAAGGCCCAAGAGGCCCAGGCGATCAGGCGATTAGGGGCGGCCAATCTTGACAGGATATTCACTGATGATACCAAGAAATAACTCAAAGTACGTAAATATTCCAAAAACTCGCGCACATTATGGTGCGCTGCACTGCACCGCATCGTATAACAAAAATCCTTTTAAAAAATTGGCAAAAAAGTAAATTCATTATGTACATAATATGATGGGTGCTGAGAAAGGGATGGCTGGTACTTACTACAAGGCCTTTGGCGACCAAGACTGCAAATCCGCAACTGGGTACAAATATCTGTTATCAATAGATTTATATAGTTTATTTTATCATTTAAAACATTTCTGATATAACATTTAAAATAAATCTAGTTATCTACACACGTGAGGGCTAATTACCGAACTCAATCTTAACGAACTCTCTGGGAACAAAAAAATGCCGTCCCATTATCACAATTTTTGCATGTAATGTATAAAGTTTAATGACTTTTAAATAAATAGAATGACCTATTTATAGCAGGAAATCTTCAAAAAATATTTATAAATGTTTTTAATTTTTCGAAAAATGTACTTACAAGTCATTTTTATTATTATTTGTTTCTTGGAAAACAGAAAACTTTTTTCGATGACTCGTCTATTTTTATTTCTTCTCATCCTCCTACTTTTGATGCACTGAGCTCGAAATGCCGCTAGTTTAAATCCATCGATAGAGACGACCGAACGAAACTCACCTATGTTTAATTCAGACTCGCTGCTATGCGTGTGGGTTGCCAAATGCCTTCATCACATGCAATCGACATCTACAAAAAACATCGGAATAATAAGAAAAGCGTAGGTAATTATTTTTTTGTTCGTTATGCTGTAGTAGTCATACAGTCCATCTGAAATGGTCACAGCGGTATACAGCTATGTATAAACAATCTTAACAGAACCACAATCTTGGACCAAGCTATATCTAGCTACGAAAAAAGACTTAGAATGCTTTGTAAGCGAGTATATGTGTATAGTCACACACTGCAAAAGTAGCACTGTTGTTCTGCAACAGAAATAGTGGTATTAGCGCTCTTGTAGTCGAACTTTGTACAAGTTCCACAACTTTTTTTATCTAACACAGTTAAAACAATTTTAACTAAGATAATTAATTTTATTTGAAAAGTTAATTAATCAAGTTGGCAACCCCATTAATATTCAACAGTGTTCTTTGTACACAACATATTCTCGGTTTTAGTTTTTATTCAGAGCAAAAAATTTATTAAAATTCATTCCGTGTTGACCGTTAGTTCATATCATGATATATTATTAAAAAGTATTTTCTAGCGTTCCGTGCGTCAGAAGGTAGATAGAACGTTAATAAATGAGACTTCACTTTACACTCTGTTCGCGTTTGTACATGGCTCATAATCTTACAAATGTCTGTTCCATACCATAGTTATAGTAGGTGGCTGTTTAGACAGTAGCAACATTTATGGAGGATATTCTGCACTCGATTCTCGTTCTAAGCTAATTAAAAATATAGGTGCTTAATATTTGCACTAATTATCTCGAAACACATGCTACTAGCTGATCATTTACCATTCTGTAGGTGTTTTTATTTTTATTTTAGTGCTTTATGTGTTTATAAAATACAAACCAAATAACAAATCATGCCTTAACTACTGAATCGATCATCATGAAATGCATACACAGGTATACAGGGAAGCACAAAGTACACAACCTGAAAAAAGTATTGGTTTCCGAGGGTAAAGTCGTATCTACATTAACGCCAGCGAAGTCGTGAGCAAAAACTAGCAGTAGGATGAATATACTATATATAATATAAATAGTGTTGGCAACATTTTTGCAAGATAGAAGTATGAAAATGATCGTGACCAACTTGATAGCGCACCCATACACGTGTCGCAATTCAGAAACAGCCTATATTAAGTTGATCAATAGCGGTGTTATTACAAAAAAGTTAAATACGTATTGAATACTCGCTATAAAAAGGTTTCGTATTAAATGCACCGCGCTCGGCCAAGGCAAGTTCGCGTTATCCTTTTTCCCAAGTCAAACCTAACCTAACCAAAGCGAGACAAAAGAGCAAAATGGCGTACATTCAGTGAGCCCGGTGGATTTAATACGAAACCTTTTTAAAACAAGTATTCAATATGTATTTAACTTATTTTGTTTAACAACGTCAGTTTTGATCGCAACCGCGGTTTAGGTGCATGGCAATAAACCTGACACAGGGACTCTCTTTTAACTTGTCATGTTTTAGGATCAAACAGTGTATATCCAGCTAAAAAGGAGCATGCAGCACAACTGGCAACATGATTAGTAGATTTCTCAATAGCCATTCTTATTTCTTGATCAATTTGTGATTACTATTGATATAATAACGTCACTTTGTCGTATAATAAAATAATGCATAAGATCATAAATGGAATGAAAAATTAAGTACTATTTTTTTCTGTCAGATACCATATAACTTTTAAGCACGTATGAAGGTCCCTGAGTGCATAACTTTAAAAAATTTAAACACATTAGTTTATAATTCTATAAACATTTACGTAAAAACCTCTTTTTTGCTGTTATGAGTTTAACTTGTTCAATTTTTATAATTGGAAGTGTAATATAATATTTTTATTCAAGGCCATAGACAAATAAGCGGGGGTGTAAGGGGTGTCGAATAACATCATAAGACTTGAGACACCCAAGCCAACCTCACCTGCACGTGGTGCACCCTGCTGAATAACGAACGAGGCAATGGCGCAAGCGGGGTGGTAGGGTTTTACAGCCCGACTGGGTCGCAACCACCATGTATATGGCGAAAAAGCCCGTAATAGTGATTCGCTTCTACGGGTCGCGTTTCAGAATCAGCCTGTGCATATCCAGCTTATTACAGGCCGGCATGATAGTGGCGACCGGCGATGGACAGTATGTCAATCGGTGGTCGCTATTATTTTTGGATTGTACTGTGCTTACCATCAGGCATAGTGCAGTCACCTTGCCGTGCTACAATAAAAAAAAAAGCGGATTTTGGAAGTTTTAATTGTTCAAATACATAACTATAAAGTCTACAAATTGTACATTTATTTGTTAAAATTTGTCATTAATGTTATTTTAGTATTGCCGATATCTGTTTAAACAGGTGTTGAATGGGTATGAATCGAAAATAGTTCATTTGTTATTCTTTAATTATTTTTTAGAATTGTTAAAAGACCTTGCAAATCTTAAGCTACGATACATTTCAAGTACCTTGGAACCATTTGTTTATTCTATTTGTTTTCGAGCTTTTATAAGACTTTTAAAATAAACGTACTAATGTTAATACTTCTTCCTGGGTTGTGTAACTTTAATCTTATCTTTAATCTTAATACTTGGTGGGTACGGGTCATTGTAAACAAAACTGCCTCTGTAACCTCTTACATCTTCCCGGTGTAACCTAAAAATGCCAAATTCCAATCAGCCTGTGTGCCTTGCGGCTCCCTTTAGAGAACGTTGAGCTATACAGTAGGTACATGTCGCACATGTTGCAAGAACCGCATCGAGGAATAAAATATAGAATGTGTGCGTAAAATCCCTAGTGGTTTAGCTGTTTTTTTTTTTTTTTTTTTTGTAGATTTGCTCACTTCCTTTAATATACTAGACCATGGTCTCTTGATAACGTTTCCTATAGGTTGCATTTAATCCGCCTTTGGCCTTTGGCCATACTCAGGTCGTAACTTTAGTGTCAAACTACTTTTTTTTTCGGACTATACTGTTGGCCTGATGGGGTTTCATAGCTTCACCAGTCAAAATCGGCTTAGTGCCTTAAGCGCTCGCCTTAGTAGTCCGGTGAAGCTGTTAAGACCTTGCTGGGTTAATAGCGTAGACATTTCAAAAAAAAAATGGTCCACCAGACAAATTCTAGAATCGTCAAATCATACAATATAGAAGAAAAATTAATGTTGCTTCTAGTCTTTTTAAAGATTTTAAATGTTTATTACGTACATATCAGCGCCATCTATGATTTTTATACTGATATAAGATCAACGGATTTAGAATGGATTTGCTACGTGTTTTATTCACCCTCTACAGTATTAAAATGTATACTAGTGTATTTGATGTCGGCTACCAATTAATTACAAATAAGTTTTATTAGATGGCGCTATTACACAATAATTGTGTCCTATTCACTACATAGATTATTGTTGTTTTAACAACTTACGAGTATTCTATCGACGTATTGGTACACAATAATGGGCCTACATTTTACATACGAAAAGATATCCAAAACCCGTCCAATAGTTTGTCTTAGAATTTACCTCTACAATTTTTTTCTACGAAATAGTGATACTAAAAGTAAAATAACTAATTTCAAAACTGAGAATTCTTCAAGATTTGTTAGTTATTTTAAAATTTCAAAAGTAACGAAATCGTCACTCTAATTTATTTTTACGTTCACAACTATAATTCAGTTACAAAGATATACCTGTATACACTTAAAATTTATATTTAAGTATTGTATTGGTTAATAGCTTAATCTAGAATATCATTATGGAAGTTATTCCATATGTCGTTAGTTATAGCAATTTACTAAATGCACTCAAGGCCTTGGTTATTGATTCCTAATCCACTTTGTAAACTCGTACTTAATTAATCTATGCTTACTTTCAAAACTGCATTCTATCGCAGCATTGATCGGACACTTATTTGCAATTATATGGATTCTCATGGTTCACAGTCAGGTAGTCATAAACTTAAGAGGATACATTTATTTTTAACGTAATTATTGTTAGCTGGCAAATATTAATTGCAGACATATAAATAATGATAACTATTACCCCTTTATCTCATCATAACCTTTTCTATTAAATCTGAATTAATGCAGAATCAGTAGTTAAAAGCTTTGGATCAATTGATAATTGATTGTGCTTATATTTAGGAATATTATTGGCCTACATTGTATTTTTGTAATTTTATGATTAATATTATTTTCCTTATTCAATTAAAAAAAAAAGTGTGTGTGTACTTATCTACACGCGTTAGAAGTTATACTTCTTTGGCGTAACAAGATAAAAGTTTTTTCAAAAATTTTATCTTTCGCCTTATTCCACTTTTGTAGAAAAAACGACACTAACAATAGAAAATAGGTATATAATACATTGAAAGTTTTAATACAAAGAAATAAAAACAACAAAGAAACAAAATGTTGACTATAGCTAACTTCAGGGTGTCGGTTTTTCGTGACGATTTGCGCGCGCATCGTAATAACTTCAGGGTGTCGGTTCTTCGTGACGGTGTGCACGCGCATCGTTATAACTTCAGAGTGTCGGTTCTCTCGTGACGGTGTGCGCGCGCATCGTAAAATTTACTCTCATCATTTTTCCCTAACGCGCCAAAGAAGTATAAATAAAAAAAAAAATTCTCGGTTACTTCTGCTATAGTATCATTAGCATATCAACAATGAAAGAAACAGGTTAAATTCATCTGTGACGAAAATAATGATATATCAGAGTTACCATAACAATAAGACTGTAAAGGTAAACTTTAGCGCGAACTCTCAAATCAGATATGGTCACTCCAATGCCTCCTCTCGACAGAGGCCCCGGGTTGCCTCCCGCGTTCGATAGCATAGATAAAGCGGAATTCCTTGCCGCAAGTTTAGAGAAACAGTGTTCGCCAAACACTGATAACACTGACCCTTCCATCATAGAGTCTATCGAAACAGCTGTAGAGCATGCACTCGCGTCTCCTCCGGCGGATACCCTAACCCCGATAACGTTTGACGAAGTTTCGGCCGCCATCAAGCGTCTCAAGCCTAGGAAGTCCCCAGGTCCCGACGGGATCAGGAACGAGGTTCTGAAACTCCTTCCTGTTCGCATCATAGCTCTATTGGTCTGCGTCTTCAAAGCGGCCATGTCCCAGGGTCACTTTCCAGCCGTCTGGAAAAAGGCCGTAGTGATAGGTATTCACAAGCCCGGCAAGAAAGCTACGCTTCCCGTTAGCTATCGCCCCATTAGTCTGTTAGATACCTTAGGAAAACTTTACGAGCGGCTCCTTCTGAACCGTCTTCAGTTCTCGATTACAGATTTAAAATTAATACCACCTGAGCAGTTCGGATTTCGCGCCGAACACTCTTGCACGAATCAAGTACACCGCCTCACGGAGTACATTTTCTCTAAATTTAACGCCGATCCGAAACGTAAACCGAAACGCACAATTGCAGTCTTCTTCGATATCGCCAAGGCCTTCGATAAGGTCTGGCACGGAGGGCTCATCCATAAATTATGTAAATCTCGCTTACCCGATAGGTTAATTCATATTATCCGCGATTATCTCACAGATAGAACATTCCGCTTCAGAGTGGATGGTGAACTATCGCTGCCCCACCCGATACGCTCAGGTGTGCCACAGGGCTCCATACTCGCGCCCACGCTCTTCAATCTGTTCATCAGTGACTTACCTCGGTCTTGGGGGGTCGAGATAGGTTGTTACGCTGACGATACCGTTATTTACACTTCCGGCTGGCGGTCGGACTTTCTTAGGAAGCGCATCGAAAAAGCCGTTCATACTCTCGGTGAATGGTTTCGTCGATGGCGCATAGAAGTTAATCCCGATAAGAGTGCCGCAATACTCTTCGATCCCACGAAACGCGTTAATAAATTTGAGCCCATCAGGCTAAACGGAATCGATATTCCTTGGGTCGAAGAGGTCAAATATCTCGGCGTCACATCAGATAAACATTTAAAGTTCAATTCACATACAGACAGAGTGCGAAACAAAGCCGCTATAGTCTTGGGTCGCCTCCATTCGTTACTTTGTCATAAGAGTAAGATGACCCTCAGACACAAGCTCACTTTGTATAAGACGTGTATCTGTCCCGTGATGACATATAGCTGCCCCGTTTTTGCGCATATGTCCAAAGATAACTTTCATAAGCTGCAGGTTCTCCAAAATCGTGTTTTACGTAAAGTGACCGGTGCTCCGTGGTACATTCGGAGAGTCGATCTCCATAGAGACCTAGAGATTCCTTCTATCTGGGCGTACGTAAAATCACTTACGATTAGTTATTTTGAAAAAGCTGCGAATCATCCCAATCCCTTAGTTGTATCCGCCGCAAACTATGAAACCGTACCTAACGCTGCGCGTTATAAAAGACGTCCGCGATGCATTTTTACCGACCCTCCTGATTTAATCACGTCAGCGAACGATCAGTACCAGCCTGTCCCTCGAAATAGAGCGTGCTCACGCCCACGCCCGCGTAACCACAGATCACGCCGCCGTGGTCTGGGGGTTAATTTCGCTCCCGCACACCCGATTAGGCCTCCCACGGCAGCGGCTCAAGCCTAGGTTCGATCCCTCGGCAGGGAGCCCTTGAGTGCGTTGCTTGCGCGATACGGTGACACACAAATATACATCACTGCTACAACACTACACGATCACCCCCACACACGTGCACGCCTACACGCTTACACATGAAAGTGGAAGAGTTTACTTATTTCCCTCGTCGAACTGAAAAACTCTCAATTTTCCGATAATAAATATATGGAGGAGTTGCTGAGGCGTGTAGGCTTGGTACACATATACGTTTCAAACAACTCATACATATATGAATAGTTAGCTAACTAGCTAGGTTAGCTAAGATAGGTCGCGATTTTGCATGCACCAGGCAACAGCCAACCCGAGGTGTACCGTGCACCCTTGAGCTGGTTGCCAAAATAAAATCGGCTGAGTGCCTTAAGCGCTCGCCTTAGTAGTCCGGTGAAGCTGTTAAGACCTTGCTGGGTAAATAGCGTAGACATCTCGAAAAAAAAAAAAGAAAAAAAAAAGGTAAACTTTAGAAGGTTTTTTAAAGCTACACAACATTTAACAAAAAGATAAATTACTTACGTACCTAATTGGTCTGTATTTACAAGTTTGCCAACAAAATATTAATTAAGAGTATTATAACAGTACATTTATTTCAAGTTAACAAAATTGAATATATTTAGACACAAACATCATCAGTGTATTAGAATGCAATAGAACTCTTCTAAAGATGAACACTACGTCCATAAAACAAAAGGAAATCGGTCGGTTCCTGGACCGAACCGGAGGAAACAAGTCGATAGTTGTTTTTAGTACATGATATTAGTACACTGTATTAATATAAACTAGTGGGCGGCCAGTGGTCGACATTGGACCATAGTTGATTGATTTTTTTAAAGTTTGAACGTTATTAGGGTTCCTTTGTCAAAGGGTTTATACTTCTATAATCAAAGGTTTTCATCATGGCTACTCAGTTATTTGCCATTTGCCATGATCTTTAATTATATAAACATAAAAAAAATTATGTATAAATGAAAATTGAAATTAATTATAAATTTGAAACAAAAACCACGCGGTAAAGCTCTCAAATTTTAAGAAAACGAAACTTTACGAAAATAAAGAAATTTATCGCAACCCATGACACAATTTTCAATTAATTTTACACGACACCATGGGTGGGTGGTATTTCTTAGTGATATTGAATTAAATGTAGTCTGTTCATTATGAGAAATAGTAATATGCCCAGTATCATCGTTTGGAAAAGTAATGGGCGCACAATATAATCAAATGGTGAATCCAAAACAAAGATGTTTTTAATACTACCGTTAGCTTTTGAAAATATTTTTTTTTTGTTGCTACATGAAGTTGAATTGCAACATTGTAATCACGGAGGTCTATGTCATGGATTACTTTTATGAACAAAATTCTTATTTTGATTATACAGAGTATTATTTGGCTCATTTTTTTATTAAATCATCTTTTGAAGTGAGTTCACCATAAAATATAATAAACATTACAATAATAGTTATATGTTATAATATCATTGTTGAATGTAGGATGAAAAATGGTAATTGGAACGTGAGAGTTAAAAAATACATATAGTCGAGCATAGCAACCTCCTTCCCAACCTTTTTCGAAATCGTTATTGACGGCTGTCAAAATGTCTTTTTTATTTACATTTGTGTATATGTTGTGTAAAATTCAAGCAGTAGTGTGAGTAGTGTATATTTTAATTAATTTAATGTACTTCTAATGCATTTTATATAAAATAAACAGCTTTATGCACTTCTCCGCCATATAAACTTTAACTATGCCAAGTTCAAGTTCACTCGTTGACGGGAAATCGATTAAAAAGGAGTTCAAAGATTTTGCTTCACGTATTAATATATAGATATACAATTACATAAAATTTCATAGTTGCTAAGTAGAATGAATCTATTCACTCATTATGGTTGGTAAATGTATGCAGGCGTTGCAAACGCCATCCCGGTGGACACAAACGGCACATAACAAGCACGTGTGTCCTCTGGTAATGAGTTTTCTACTTCGAAAGAATATAAATAGGCTTATTGGATTACTGTTTATCCATCACTGCCAACGCATTTATGTTAGTATGTATCTTAAGTACCTCATTTGTTACATATCGTAGTTGTGCATTGAGGTGAGTTAAAAACTTGTTACGTAATTTTAGAATTTCTACGGTACCCTTTTAATAATAGGTTTTGTAGTTAATTGGAACTCTAGCAAAACTTAAAACACGCAAATATTTAATAACGAAATACATAGTCAATACAAAAATAATTTATCCTGACGATTTTTCCTACATTTCCTTAATACCTAATCCTAATAAGGACAAAATCGTAAAATTCTTTGACATATTTAAATGTTAATTTTAAATATAAAGATTGCTTATAATTATAGAATTATTCTATGTATTTTTTTTTTGCCAATCAATCTTTCAGATTGTTACTGCCATTGTCGAGTAGTCAATAATATTACGAGCGTCGTGCGATCATTTCAATATTAAGCGTCGTGTGAGTCAATATTCTAACAAGATGGTGGATCCCTTGTTAGAACCTTCTTGGGAGTTTTTGTGGCATCTTAGAATTTCATGCTCCGTGGTATTATTTTCCATTCACTTCACTTATGCACAATAAACTAACTATATTACGTAAAACACCACCAAATTTACAAAATAACAAGTCAAGTAACACAAGGTTATGAATAAAATACAAAATCCATTACATGACAAACTAAAATCCCGCCAAAAACTCAAAAGTCACCTATGTATATTGTATGTATGATTTTAATATATTATTGTATATAACCTCCGTGGTACTCATAACACAGTACCTATCCCTCTTTAGTGATTTATCTATGCTGACATGTTTTTCTCGAACTGAATACGCTATCGACCTGGCAAGGTCGTTTCAGCTTCACCGGACTACTAAGGTGAGCGCTTAAGGCACTCAGCCGATTTTATTTGGGCGACTAGCTCATGGGTGCACTATTATAAGAAAATTATAGAATCTAAAATATATACCTATTAATGATTTAAATATCGTCAAATTTAATGACTTCAGACGGGAGGCTAAGAAATGGAAAGTGATTTCTAGTATTCGTTTTGGGAGGTGTATAAATTACGCTACAATCAACAAAGCTTTGTTTTCGCTCACATGTAGAAATCCCACAATTTATAAGAGGCAGGCTTTACAATATCACTTCTTACAAGTCGCAGTCGGTTCCCCAAATTACAACTGGTTAAAGGGTCCTCCATACGAACTTTTAGTTAATTCTTGAGTCCTTCAAGACCTAAATAAAGTCGAGAATTATCCCAGCCCATCAGTGGTATCTCACGTTTACGCCCGCAAATACACTAATCACGGTGTTGTAATCTGGCGGTAAATTTCGCTTCCATACACTCGTCGCAGCCCTGTTCGTAAAATACAAATAGAATATTATAATTAGAGAAAATAAAATAATTTCTACACAAATGGCATTTCATTTACCTTTGTGCGTAAAAGTGTATTACTTTATAGCAACTGTTTAGTTAAAACCGCAACTCTTAAAAGACTTTAAGTCTTAGTTTTTATTCAATTAAAATAAATAATTAAGAATAACGTTCCTTTGTAAATCAGCTAAAAAGAAGAACATAATTTTATTTGTGTATGTGGATCCTTACACAGTATACACATTTGTAATGATTTTCCAATCAGAGTAGTAATATCATTTCGGCGTTCCTTACAAATGCCAATTAGTATTATGTAAAAATGAATAATGCGGTATATTTATCACCTTCATAATTTTCTTTTTCCGGTATCGTAATAAGCGGATCGTTGTAAAGATATGCCCTTTGTACGAGTATTTACTGCACTGGTTTATCCGATCTGGTTCAATGTCGTCTACGGTCACATAAGGATAATGATAAAATTGCTTTGGAAACTTTCTTATTCACGAAAGGCTATAAATTT
Source organism: Antheraea mylitta (assembly GCA_014332785.1). Lineage (NCBI taxonomy): Eukaryota > Metazoa > Arthropoda > Insecta > Lepidoptera > Saturniidae > Antheraea > Antheraea mylitta. The sequence goes on along the minus strand of JACEII010000004.1, from coordinate 8,101,268 downwards.
AACTTCATTGAGAAGTACACTGTATAGTATTTATATAAATAAAACCAATTATCGAATGTATGTAAAGTTTCGCGTCAGAACGGCTGTACCTTAGTGGTTAATTCTACTTTGTTGTGTTTATAATTGTCAGGACAAGATTTGTATCAAACAAAATCTTTGAAAATCATAAGGCTCATTGAAATTTTTTTGCTAATAAAAAGTTGTAGGGCTTAGTGACAATTTTTTGTTTACAAATTACATATTATAAATCAAAGCCACTCTGTACGGCCACGTCTGGCTGTCTATTCGCGGTGAATTTAAAAAGTACTGAACGGATTTGCACGCAGGTTTCACCAGTAGACAGAGCGATTCCAAAGGAAGGTTTAGGCAAACGAACATGTGGCTCACTTGATGTTAATTGATCACCACCGTCCATAAACGCCAGCGACAGCAGAAGAATCGCAAGTGCGCTGCCAGCCTGTGTTGGTGGGAAAGCATGAAGGAGGAAGTGGCAGGGAGTAAAAGGAAGAGAGGGAGGTGGGTCTCCGGCGCTCGCACTGACCAAACGAAATGCAACAATGCAAGCACTGTTACTTCACGTCGGTTTTCTGTGAGAGGGTGGTACTACCCCGAGCGAGCCGACCCATGCATGCTGAAACCAGTTACAGCTTCAGCGTAGCTCTACCTCCTACAATTTACCTTATTCGAGCCTCTGCCCGCGACTTCTTCCGCGTAGAGTAATTACTTTGGGCTAATGCTAACACGCAGCGGAAGCTCTTAAGAGGAAAAAAATTCCGATTTTGAAACATTCTTCATTGGTGCTCCGCTCCTATTTGATCTTATGACATATAGCCTTCCTCGATAAATGAGCTATATAATACCGCGAGAATTTTTCAAATCGGACCAATAGTTCCTGAGATTACCCCCTACAGCGTCACCAACTTAACCTCTTTATAATATTAGTATAGACTAGTATATATTTATCGGCAAAGATAAAACAGTTAAGTACATCTTCCTTCTCTGTTTCTTTACCGATTTTTTTTCTTTGTTTAATAGTAATTGACAAGCTTTAGTGTTATGAATAAAAAATGGAATTATTTTCTATTTCTTTTCCATAAATCTATTCGTCAAACTTCATGCTCCTTACGTCTACAATCTACAACAGTTAATCTATCTATCTATCTAATCGATCTATATCTATCTAATAATGTCTACACCTTTAAAGAGCAATTCTTGTACATTTTTACGTTTGTATATATTCAAGATCTCGGAAACGGCGTCATTTATTTCCGTGGAATTTAGCATATAGGTAGTTTCGAGGACGATAAATCGATCTAGCTAAATTTTATTCATAGAAAACATTTTTTAACTGAGATTTCCGGCAATGAAAAAATATGGCTAGAATATGAAGGTAAATGTCGCCGCAGCTGTCAAAACCAAAATAGCTCAGATGGAAATTGGTTGCTTCGAAAATCCGTCTAACCCCAGTTCGAATCCGAGTAGATTTAAGAGAGATATCTTTTTTTATTTTTTGTTATGTGATAAAATGCTAATTTTGTGAGGCAAACCTAATAGTTTATTTTAATTTAAAAAAATTTAAAGAACCGAGCTAGGCTTGTTGGTCCAGGTAATAATGATTATGATCGAATTTCGACCAGAGGGCAAACACTAGTTAGTAATAGACTATTATTTTCAAATATCACACAGATATCTATTGGTTCAAATACGTAAGAAACACGCAAATGTACCGTTATAGGAGAAAGCTGCGAGAGTGCTCCGCTAGCGCAGTTAGTTGCCTGTCGGCTTCTAGTGTGTATGTCACACACAGCAGTGACGCGACGTCGCTAGTGAGCGTTACAGATAAATATTTACTATTTATTCAAATATTGTTTACACATACCAAAAAAGGGAGAAAAGGTATGGTTACATTACTTTTATATTAACCATATTTATTTTTAATTTGTAGCTATAGTTTTATCAACGGTAGTTTTTTTCGTATATTTTTGAAATACTCTTAGGTTTTAGATTGATAAATACAATGAAATTTATTGTTGAATTAAGTAATTTAACCGAGGTCCTATAGTATTTCAGAACAATGAAATTAATTTCTTTTAAAAGCATATAGATATTTTAAAAAAATATAGAAGAAATAATTTTTATTTCACATTTTAATATCTATAAATCATTTTTGTTATTCGATTGACTGATAGTACAATTTAAAAAAAAAATGTTATAATTGAATTGATTTGAAGTTTCAACTGAACTATTTAAATTCACAAAAGGACATCATACTATATTGTCTCTGAAATCAACTTGATTTATTTGAAAAATATAATGTATATGTGTATTCAGACTTTTTTATTTATCCTTACTCATTCTTTTGAATAAACCTGATTACTTGATTAATTTATATTATTACTTGATTAATTTATATTGAATAACATAAAAATGTAACTTTAGAAGGTAATTAATATACCTACCGTAGGTATAGTATTAAACTATACTTTTTAATACCTTGGATTAAATCCATATATTTTTTCGTATTGAAATATAGTGTATCCTTTATCCCTTTATCCTGTGTAGAGAAATTAACAACAGGCTTTTCATATTTCTTAATAAAGGATACTTGTCGACCAAATCGTGTGCTACTGTGTCTATACAAATCAACGTAAGCCTCATAGCTTACTTTCTTCAACTTTCTCGAATGGCCATTTATCCAGATAGAACTCTCTTCACTATATCCCTAATACTATAACATTGACGTATTTTAAATATAAAGTCGTTTATTCAAAAGGACGTGTTAATAAATTATATAGGAATATTTTGAAATGCTTTAAGCTTTAAGTAAAAGTTTTTAAAATAAATTTCAAACAAAATGTTTTTTTAGCCTTCAGTTTTAATAAATCCTCAGTTATATGAAATACTTTGAATACTATATTTGTAACCGTGTCATTACTTTGAAAACATTAATAGAACAGATAAGTACCTACTTTTGAGCTGACGAGTTATGGAATCGATTTCCAAACTAATTTTTGACACTAGTTATTATGTATTTGGTATCACTATGGTAGCTTATATTTTGAAGTAATTACATCAATAAATTATTATTCGCGGTATGCTCTTGCCCTACATCGGTATCATTAAGTTTGTTATTATTTTCTAACTAATCGCATTAATTTACAATTATGTTCTGTTAATTTGCTTTCATTAATAAGCTAGTTTTTTACGCTCCATATATATTTAGAATTGATACTATACAGCTACCAACGTATTAAACTTTATTCTCTAAAGAATATTTAGGTAAAAATAAAAGTCGTAAATTTAATAATTTGTGGTGCAATTAGTAAAAATCCATTATATGTTATATAACGTATTATTAATTTTAATGACGACGAGAAAAAAAATAGATAAGTAAATGGATTTAATACATTTAGATGATTTTATTCAGCACTGTTTTGTACATAAGGTTCCACGCGGACAAAGTCGCAGATACAGCTAATAGACAAATAAAAGTGTGCCGTTGTACGCGTGTCACACAAAAACTGCTGGATAGATTCAGATCTTTTTTTTTAAATTTCACTCTATATAGTTATCTGAAAAAAGGTTATCACGATAGCCTCATCTATACTAATATTATAAAGCTAAAGAGTTTGTTTGCTTCAACGCGCTAATCTCAGGAACTATTGGTCCGATTTGAATAATCAATTGAGTGATAGTTACGCGTTCTGCGATGTGTTTTCTTGCCGTTGAGAGATGGGGCAAGCGGTATGATGCTTATGTTTTTCTTTATAGATAAAACATAGTGTTAAGATAATAAACGGGTCAGATGAAGTCGCAGATATCAGCGAAAAAAAAGTGTGTGTATATTTATGTATACTTCTTTGTCGTAACAAGGTAAAAATCTTTTCAAAAATTTTATTTGTCGCCTTATTCTACGTTTGTAGAAAAAATGAAACTAACAATAGAAAAAAACAAAAAAACAAAATATTGACTATAGCTAACTTCAGGGTGTCGGTTTCGTGACGTTGTGCGCGCGCATCGTAAAAATTTACACACATCATTTTTCCCTAACGCGTCAAAAGAAGTATAATTTCAAAAATCCTTTTTTTTTTAACGTGGGGAAATCTCCTATGGATACCCACCCTCCCGGGAGAGAAGGTGGGTTATGTCCGACTCGCACGGACTAAAACCCCACGGTGTACCGACCGACCGTAGTGTTGGGGCGGCAAGGGATCGTTCTAAGCTATTCCCCTTAGATAGCCGCCCCAACGGTCCGCCCGGCGGAAGGTGGCCGCCGGGCTCCTACCTATAGAGAGGCAGCTGGGTACACACCAGCTGCCTCCCCTCGTCCGCCGGACCTGTGCAATGAGGGGATGAGCCCCCGACTACATCCCCTCAGGTCCGGCTACGGTGGCAGGAGGAGTTGGGCGAAGCGCCGCCTCCTCCTGCCGGTTCTCCGTTGGCGAAGACGGCCACTGAGGGGGTCAGCCTCGCGGGCCCTCTCCGCCGCCTCCTTTTGCGAGATGACTTCCTCGCAAAAGGAGGCCACTACTCGCCACGCCTGCTCGCTGCCAAGCCTGGACGAAACCACGCTCGGCAGCGACAAATCCTCCCCCACCACCGCCACCAGAGTGCGGCGCTCCACCTCCCATGCAACACACTCAGAGAGAGTGTGCTGCGCGGTATCCTTCTCAGCACCGTCACCAGCCTGAACGACAGGGAGCCCCATCTCCTCCCAATCCACTCCCGCAGGACCGGGCGGACGGCGTCGACGGTGTACGTCCCGAAGCGCGCGTCCGCCAGGTCCTGCATCCACCGCTCTACCGCCTCCTCCCGTAGCTCCTGCCTTTTGGCCTCTATTTCCCTGGGAGCCGGAGGCTCCCCACTACGTTTCCTCGCCGCCGTGAATTCGTATACGGCGGCGAGAATTCCTGCCTCCAGCTCCCAAGGAAGGGAGCCGGCGAGCGTGAAAGCCGCCGCCGAGGACACCGTCCGGTACGCCCGGATCGCTCTCAGCGCCACCGTGCGCTGCGCATTGCGAAGCGCGCGCACGTTGGCGGCACCGAGGGCATCTGCCCAGACCGGTGCCCCGTAAGCGGCCATCGCCCGCACGACTCCCATGTACAATCGCCGGCACCTGGCCCCCGGCCCTCCAATATTGGGGAGCAATCGGCCGAGTGCCGCCGCCGCCCTAGCAATTAGTGGCCCGAGCCCCGCGAAGTGGGGCTCGAACCGCCAGCGCCCGTCCAGGGTGAGGCCCAAGTACCTCATTTGGGCTCAAAAATCCTAAGTTAAGGCTAATGAAGTAAAAATGTAGTAATATTATCTAAAACTACCATATTTTCCCGATTGACATAACATAGTTTCAGTCCCCGCAGCTTTGTATGGTCATTAGCGAGTAACAAGTCACTGAGGGACACAAGACATGCTTGCATGATCTTTTGATAGTTATTAGAGCCTACAGAGGTCATTACAAAACTACTACTTCAACACGACTTAGACTAATGATAGTACTGAACGTAATTATGCAAGCACTACAAATTTTGCTGCTTGTGAAATAAGGTTGTTGTTTATTTTTAGTGTACGTATAAAACATGTAGCCATGACGTGTCTCATATACAATACAGAACACCTTGAAGTTTGCAATGCTCTTCGAACGAGTGATAATCTAGTGTAGCCTACTGTGGTCTGCCTAATCTTCGTTACCTTCTCAGACTAGCCGTTAGCCGACATTTCGTTTGCGTCACAACGATAACAGGAAAAAACACAAGAAAAATGAATACAAAAATATAGTTCGCTTACAAAATTTCTTTGTAATATTATTCATTTCATTCCTCTCTCCTACACATCAGTATCACTTGCGTCACTTCTGCACAGAAAAGTTGTAATTTCTTTATTTAAAACTTTATTGACATTTTTATTACACGAAGATATTGTGATAATTCTTCTTTAGACAAGTACCAAATATATAATAAGATTTAGAATGAAACAATAAGATCCAAAATCCCAGTAGTTTTCGCGTGATTTACGAATAAAAATATTGTTATCCTGACTCTGTAAAAGACAGCGGGTTCATCCCTAATTTGTGAATAACCTATAAACCATCACATCACTAACAGTTTTTGGCGGGACTTTGGTCTGTCATATAGTGGATCTTATATTCTACTCATAATATTGTGTTATTTGACTCTATATTTTGTAAACTTAACGGTGTTTTATGTAATATAGTTCGGTTATTGTGCATAAGTGAAGTGAATGCAAAATAGTACCATGAATCCTGGGATACCACAAAACCTCCACCCTCTCACAGAAAACCGACGGGAAGTAACAGTGCTTGCATTGTTGCGTTTCGTTCGCTCAGTGAGAACGCCGGAGGCTCACCTTTCCTCACCTTCCCTTTCTAATCCCCGCCCAGGCTAACAACGTACTAGCGACTCCTCTAGTGTTGCAAGTGTCTATGGACGGTAGAGATCACCTAACATCAGAGACCTGATCGTTTGCTTCCTACGACATAAAAAAAAATCATCAACTTTCTATCATAAATCTTTGTTTCAGGAATAACATGTTGGAAGGAACGAAAATTAATTCCCCATCACAAATGGCGAGTGTATTCGATATCGCAAAGGACACTGTACTGTTTCTCGTATTATCGTGCTACTATATCTTAGAATCACTGTTTTGGACGTTGGTGCCAAGTATGTTAAGGCCTATGAAGAGTTTGAAGGGAGATGTGGTGTTGGTTACTGGAGGCGGTGGTGGAGTTGGACGACAATTGGCTATCAAATTGGCAAGATTAGGAGCCAAGGTGGTAGTGTGGGACATATGTATAGAAAGTAAGATAATAATTTCTTCTTTAGATAAATTTATATGGTATAAATTCTTTTTCTAAGCCTGCCTGGCTAGCTACCACTCTTCCATTGAAAATTTGTCCCCAAGTAATTATAGGTGTGTTCTGACAGCTGCACTTGAGGACCAGTTCCTCTCTAAGTATAGCGTTATTACAATCATAGACCACATCGTCATTTAGACAACATCAGGTTATTTTTTATATTATAGGAGGCAAATGAGCGGGTGGGTCACCTGATGTTATGCAATCACCACCGTTCATAGACACTTGCAACACCTAGGGAGTTGTAAGTGCGTTGCCAGCCTGTGTTTGGGGGCAGGGGAGGGATGCGGAAAGAGGTGAAGGGAAGGGGAGAGGTGGCATACGGGCTTCCGGCGTTATCACTGACCGAACGAAATGCAACAACCCAAGAACTGTTACTTCACGTCGGTTTTCTGTGAGAGAGTGGTACTACCCCGGACGACCTGAACCATTCATGCTAAAACCAGTAATAGTTTCAGTGTGATTTTACCACTGGTCAGATTGTGATCAAAGGAAAAAAAATTAAGCCGTCACGGGACGCCTGGTAGACGAGAAACACATGTGTAACGTAGTGAACAACACTGTATACTCTATAGGTACGAGTATGCCATCTAGGTGCGGAAAAGAGTTTGCGCACGGTTGCTTGCGTATGGCATCGTGTCGCTACGTCTCACACACTCGCCACAGGGACCTGTCAGTCTATAAAGATTTTTCTCCACGCTATATAAAAAACAAATTTGATCAAACGTCAGAACCTACAAACCTGAAAATAAGACCTCATAGTCCGGTGAAGCTGTTAAGACCTTACTAGGTCAATAGCGTAGTCAGCTCGAGAAAAAAAAAGACCTCATGCACTTTTTAAAGTATCATATGAAGTTTACTTCACTTTCATATAAATATTCATATTATCTTTTTCTGTCTACTCAGAAATATATTTTATGTATTGGATCGAACTAAGAACATAAGTAAAGTATTATAGAATTTTTAGATGCTGATTTATGTTTTTAACAATACTAATTCAATAGGTTTAAAGAAAACATGCGCTGCCGTTACCGATGAGGGTTACGAAATAGCAAGCTACATTGTAGATTTAGCCGATCGTAAGGCAGTTTATGAAACAGCGAATAAAGTAAAAACAGAGGTATGTATAGAATATTTTCTTATTGATTTGTTTAGTCCTTACACTAACAAATTTATCTGTACTAACAGAAGGTGAGCCTCCGGCTCTCTCACTCGCCGAACGAAACGCAACAATGCAAGCACTATTACTTCACGACGGTTTTCTGTGAGAGTGTGGTACTACTCTGGATGAGCCAACCCATTCATGCTAAAACCAGTAATAGTAGCTTCAGCGTTGCTCTACCCCCTACGAGTTTATATTCTATACTTATATACGACAACTGTATGAACGTAAAATTTGTAAATAAGAACTTTGAAATACTGATTGAATTGTAAAAATTATTTCAATGATATAAATTTACATTTAGGTTCAAAGTAATAACCATTGATTTATTGTTTTTCATTATTTTATTGTATACATTATTTTATTGTAATAAATTTGTAAAAAGTTGAAGGTTAATATTATTGCTAATAGTAGGTATTTACTGACAAAAAATAGATTTCACTTGTATAAGTACTAAAACTATATGGACCGTCATAAACATTTCTGTAACTTCAGGAACGAACTAGTGAATAGTGAAATTAAGTCTAAAAACTACATAAATTCTTTCCCAAAACATGTAACTTAATAAATTGTATACCCAGCAGTCATATACCTATGAGAGACTCATGGACCTACAATGAACTCGCTCGCATTTCCGCTATTGAAGAATTCGGTACGTCAGTACACAGAAATGTCATATGGAAAAGTGCCTTGCTTTTTGCCATATACGCTTATTCAAAAATACAAGTATCACCTCTGCTAACCCTAATATAAACATAGCAGGTCGTGATATAAAATTTATTAGAATGCCACACATTTACAGGTTGGGAAAGTGGACGTATTAATCAATAACGCGGGCACAGTGTTCGGTGAAACTTTATTAGACTTGTCTGACACAGCTATTGAAACCACTTACAAAGTAAACATTCTCTCACACTATTGGGTAAGCAAAATTATTATTTAATAATTCTACAAATGTCAAGTCTGTAATAATATAAATGTTAATTGCATTTTTGGATCAATATATAATAAAGTATGTCACAAGCATATTAATTGCTTAATAAGTTTAATTTTGAATATTTAACAACTTTATTGTAACAAAGATTTGGGTTCTTTATAAAAATACGATTAAATATTTTTAAAAGTAATCCTACACAGATCAATATGTTATCGTGGTCGCTATCGTTTTTTGATTCCAATAAATAAAATATGCACTTTTTGCAAGTGAGTATCTCATAGTACGCGTAAGTAACATAGCAACTAGACGAATTTATCAAATGTGGCATTTTCATTTCAGACGGTAAAAGCTTTCTTGCCTGACATGATAGAAACAGGCAAGGGACATATCGTTACTGTGGGTTCCGTTGCCGGACTACTGGGCACTTACCGTTGCACTGATTACAGTGCCACTAAGTTTGCCACGGTCGGCTTTCATGAGAGTCTCTTCACGGAACTAAAGGTGATGAGTTTTCTGATGACACTGGATACATCTTCTTGCGTTAAAAACTTTCCTCTTTTTATAATGCGTTGATATTCTAGTTAGAATTATTGCATGACATTTGTGTGTGCGAGAGTGCGTGCGAGTGCGTGTGTTTAACAGTGTAGATAGTTTTTATGAAAATTTTAATAAATAATAATTCTTGAACCGAAAAAGTCAGGTTTAAAAAAACAACTAGGTATCGTGTTAGCTTTTAAACGTTGCATCTCTAGTGTATTTCTTTTTTGATTATGAATAGCTTTGTACTTGATCCAAAGTATGTATTTGAATGCCAAGCTAATTAAGTAATTTGTTTTTTTTTTTTTTTTACGAACTGACTACCGCCATTTCTTATTTAAATACAAAAGCCCTAAAAATTGATTATATTTTTTCTGATAAACAGCTGTTCTACAAACACGATAGATAAAACAGAAACTTGTTTAAGTCGGTTAAAGTATAGTACATTATAGTACAACAAATAGTCAACAGCATTCGTATCCATTAATTTGCACTTTTATGTTTATGAAATATGCAATACGACCAACTTGTGTGAGCAGTAAATCGATTAAAAATATTGTCCATTTTAATTAGAATCATATCGAAACATCTATGTATTAGTGAACGCGTATATATTTTAATGCAACTGTCGACGGTTATTATTATCAGATTTTGGACTTGCAACCAGCTATGTACTAGAGTACCAGAGTACAGTACAGATCCCTCGCCAAGTTTTAACTAAAACTCAGTTTGATTATAGTTATATGAATTTACTTTCTTCGAGAAGAAAGATGTCTTACGGGATATTTTAAAATACAACCTGTCTAGCTACCATCCTAATCTGAAAGTCTGTCACCTATCATCTTCAGGTGTAATGTGTTACCTACACTGGGGAGCAAATTCTACTTAAGTGCGTTTCCTTTTTGGGTCATTTACTTACTTACCACAGACACTTATCAGACGACATTAAATACCAACGGTGTCATTACCAAAAAGTTAAATACGTATTAAACACTTGCTTTAAAAATGTTTCGTACTAAATGCACCGCGTTCGCCCGAGGCAAATTCGCGTTATCTTTTTTTCGCAAGTCTAACCTTTTTTTATAACGTGGAGAGAAAATCCTCATGGACTGTCAAGCTTCCGGGGGGAAGCCTGACCTGAGCCACCCACCATCAACGTGCTAGTCCCACAGGGGTGGGGCCTTTCGACGACTCTAACCGGCTAAAACTCTACGACAACCTACGCCGCACTATGGGAGTGTCCCGGGGAAGCATGCAGGCAAGCTCCGCGACACCCCCGGCGGCAGGCGTTACCCACGCCGTACCCGGTTGCGGGACTGCCTCCCAGTCCGCCGAACACGTGCAACGGGAGTCCAGGCTCCCCAACCCTTCCCCCCTGGATTCGGCCAGTATTGGAGAAGCTAGGCTGCTCCGCCGCCGGCCTCGCGGTTCTTTTTTTAACGAGGTTTTACTCCTCACCCACCGTGGCCCCTCTAGAGGCTCCCTCGTCCTAAACTACCCCTGTCCCCCCCTCGATACTATCAAACCTATTCTCATCATACCCTAACCTTTTTTTAACCCTACGTGCCCTAAGTCTAACCTAACCGAACCAAAGTGAGACAAAAAAACAACATGGCGAACATTAAGCGAGCGCGGTGCATTTAGAACATGACCTTTTAAAGCAAGTATTCAATACGTATTTAACTTTTCTCTAATAACACCGCAAATCTATAAAGAATTTCCTATAAAAAATTTCCATTGCTTAGATATATAAAACTGAGTTTTGAATTATCATAGGCTCATGGCCACAGTACAATACACGCTACATTAGTCTGCCCTTACTACATAAACACTGGAATGTTCGACGGAGTTACACCACGTCTACTGCCGATGCTGGAGCCAGAATATGTAGCCGAGACTATGATTGACTCGATTAGAAAGAATGAGGTGAACTGCATCATGCCGGGTTCTGTTCGATATCTTCTACCGCTTAAATGGTAAGTAAAGTAATTTATTTATATCTATTACGTAGGCGGTGACGTAATAATGTCAAATGTTCTAAGCCCTGAGAGAGACCTTGATTCTAGTCGAGTTCGTAAAATAATATACTCGTAAACGGGGCATCGTGCTTATTTACAATTGGGGAAAACTCCTTTTCGATAAATTTGTGACTGCATAATTACACCACTAAATAGAAGTAATACCTGAACAGGTTGACAACATAATAAAGATTTACATACCGAGTCCTGGATTTTGATTCCCAGTACGAAAATAGATTTGCGAGTTCTGTTTTGGAGACCTACCTAAATCATGCCCCCATTTATCAAATTTAATAAGCTCTTCGAGGTAAAATAACTAAAAAAAGATTTGTTGATAGCACCGTAAAAAGCCGTAAATAGTGCACGGTGCTAGGACTTTTTCTGAGCCTTCTTGGATAGCGACTGCCCTCAAATTGTAAATATATTGCCAAGCGTCTATAGGTATGTTCTGACAGCTGCATTTGAAAGCCACTCATTCTATTTTTGCGTGATTTTCATCTTAGATAACATCGTCAGGTAAGATTGTGGTGAAACGCTATAACTTATAAAGTGTTAAAAAAACAGTGTCTACATAAACCGTATCATTTATCATTAACTAAAAATAATTCCTATAAGTAACCAATACCTGTGTAAATAAAATTACATAATATTTATTATATTTGATTTTCATTACTAAGATTATAAAATAAGCATCATTGAGTTTTTTTTTATATCATAAGAGGCAAACAAACAGGTGGGTCACCTGATGATAAGTGATCACCACCGTCCATAGACACCAGCAACACCAAAGGAGTCGCTAGTGCGTTTCCAGCCTGTACTTGTGGGGAACGGGAAACCGGAAAGGGAAAAGGGGGAGGGAGCGAAAACGAAGAAGGGGAAGTGGGCATCCGGTGCTTTCACTGACCGAAGGAAACGCAACAATACAAGCACTGTAACTTCACGTCAGGTGGTACTACCCCGGGCGAGCCGATCCATTCATTTTGAAACCAGTTATCGCTTCAGCGTGGCTCTATAATACACAATATATCTAATTCTCGTTTTCTTTCAGTTTCCTCCCGGCAAAAATGTGCTGGGATCTGATGCACCGAGTGATGAAAGGCCCGCAATCAATGATGCAATTTAAAGGAAAGCCAAAAATTGCCTAAAACAGCAACAATGTCCAATAAAAAAAAACAGTATTTAGAAGACACTGTAGACACATTTTTTTATGATGCAAAATTCATGTGGACCTCTGAACCTGAGTACCCAGAAACGAAAAAGACTGAAGATAACAACTACGTAGCTAATAAAATGTTTTCGGTGTTAAATATGTTGTTACTTATTGTTTACCGTACTTCTTAATACTAGCTTCTACCCATGACTTCGGTCGCGTTAATGTGGACTTAATTTCTTTTAGAACTTTTTTATATAGAAAGGGTACTATTATACCCGTGATAACGGGTATGTAAAGTTTTACACAAAGTTATCAATCGGATAAACAGTACGACAGTTTATAGAACATGAACAAACAAACATCTTTCTTTATTAGAGAATATTGTTTCATAGTCGCAGAGGAAAACACATGGCAGTGGCCATGTATTGACATAATTATGCACAACATACACTGCAGTAATAAACATAGAAGACACGTATACTTAAAACCTACAAGCAGAACTATTAAATAAACTCAAGTACCTACAGGTTTTGTAACCATTATATAAATTAGCTTAGTTTAGGTCAGATAGGTCGCGAATTATGTCTGAGTGTGCTGCGTGAGGGACGGCGCCCCATTCTAGCTGTTGTGGTTCAGTTTCCATTCCGAGTGTGGTTTCTGCCATGCTGGGCAGCGAACAGGCGTAGGGGTAGAGGTGACGAAGAGGGCTCGCGAGGTAGACCCTCTTAAGTGGCCGTCTCCGCCAACGGAAGACCGGCGGGAGGAGGCGGCGCTTCGCTCAACTTCTCCCGCCACCGTAGCCGAAGGCAGACGAGGGGGAGGCAGCTGGTGTATACCCAGTCTGCCTCTCTATAGATAGGAGCCCGGCGGCCACCTTCCGCAGGACGGACCGTTGGAGCGGCACTACAAGGTTAATTAGCTAGCACGATCCCTTGCCGCCCCAACAATAGCGGTGTGTCGGTACACCGTGAGGTTTTAGTCCGTGCGAGTCGGACATAAACCACCCTCTCCCTTGAGAAGGTAGCGTGATCATAAGGGATTTCCCCACATTAAAAAAAAAGAATAGGCCGTGAATCGCATGTATCAGGCTGTTGCCTTGCGAAACCGATGTGTGTCGTGCACCCTTGAACTAGTTATCAAATAAAATCGGCTGAGCGCCTTAAGCGAAGCGCCTGAAGCTGTTACTTTGCTAGGTCAATAACGTAGTCATTTCGAAGAAAAAAAAATTCTAAGTCGGAAAAGTAGGAAAGTGGTACACCACATAGGAAGGTAATAAAAAAATTGATGAAAAAATTTCTTGATAATTTTATTGATCAAAGACGACAGTAAAATATTCACCAAAGTTGTCTATGGATACCATTTATTTTTTCAATTAACAAATTTTAGGTTAGTTGGTAATTTAAAAATATTTGAATTGAATTAATAAATTAAATATAATCATTCAATTGATTTCTAATTTATTAATATTTAGTTTTAGGTAAATAAAAGATTTTAGTTCATCAAATTAATTTAATTACTTAAAAATAATATCACAAATATGGAATTTAAAATAAATCATAAAAATAATCGAGACCTTGTCCGAGTTCCCAAATAGCTATACCAACACCATACTCTTTGGCTAACTCAAGTCTCTTCTGAATCGAGTACAGTGTTGGATAGAATATCTTTTTTGAACCTTGAGATGTCCTGTAACCAAATAATTATTCAATAAATAAGTATCATATAATTAAATCAATACATATAAGAGTAACCTGTGTAGATACAGCAATATACAAAAATGTTATCAATCTAGTCCGAAACAAAGGTCTCATAGGTCATACTTTTAACTTGAAAGACCAACGCTGCTATAGAGTAGTCATAAAAAATCTACATCATACAACCCCACATAGTGCAATCATAGAAGCGATTGAAAAAACTGGAAATAAAGTCTATGGTGAAATTATAAACTCAAAATTTGGACCAGATAAAAAACCAACCTCCACATTCTTTGTTAACATCGAACCAGGAGACAACAACGCAGCAGTGAAAGATATTAGATATATCCATCACCAGTCGATAACAATTGAAGATCCAAAAAAGAAAACAACATTGCCACAATGCCAAAGGTGCCAACAGTACGGTCATTCAAAAAATTACTGCATGAGGCCATACCGATGTGTAAAATGTGCTCAGGGACATAGAACCGCAGATTGTCCAAAGAAAGACCGTAACACACCAGCACAATGCGCTCTTTGCCAAGGCGCGCACCCGGCCAATTATAAAGGCTGCGAAGTGTATAGAGAGATCCTGGAAAGACGTATGGCAAGAAACCCAATGTCCAAGGGTAAATCACGAGAGGTGCCAAGTAAAACTATTCCCATAGATAACCGACCTCATCCTAAAGAAACACAGGAACAACAGCTCTACTCTGATATACTGAAAAAGAAAAAAAACGAACCAACAACTACAACCAGCATAAGTAGCAAAATAGAAGAGTTATTAATCAAACAGTCCGAAAAATTCGACATGATCTTACAACAGATGAGCACTCTTATGAGTCTCATAGTCACGTTAGTTGAAAAAATATCAAAATGACCGCCCTGAGAGTTGGCACGTGAAACATCAATGGTCTTGCCCCAAACAAAGCTGAATTAGAACTACTGATATACAATAATCTACTTGATGTTGTTCTAATATCTGAGGCACACTGTACAGATAAAAGCAAAATCATCGTCAAAGGATGCAACACTTACGTCACTAATCATCCTGATGGAACGGGCCATGCAGGTACAGCCATTGTAATAAGAAACTCCATCAGACACCAAGTCCTCCCAGAATTTAGGAGAAACCATATTCAGGCTACAACCATTGCGGTAGAAAGCAGCTGTGGACAGCTTAACCTGTCAGCAATATACTGTCCACCGAGACATACAATTAGTGCAGCAAATTTCGCGGAATACTTCTCAACACTGGGAGGAAGATTTGTGGCCGGTGGAGACTGGAACGCTAAAAATACATACTGGGGCTCAAGGTTAACAACAACTAGAGGTAGGCAACTAAAACTAAGCCTTGATGAAAACAATCTCAACTGTATCTCATCAGGAGAACCAACTTACTGGCCCACAGATCCAAATAAAAAATCAGATTTGTTAGACTTCTTCATAATAAAGGGACTCTCGACCAATTACATGAAGGCTGAATCCTGCCTAGACAGTAGCTCTGATCACACCCCTGTCCTTCTAACTATTAGTAAGTCAATCATTAGCTACGAGAGGCCTGATGCCTTGTACAATAATCTTACTGATTGGGAAGGCTTCAGAGAGTACATTGAGAAAACTATCGAGATGAATGTCTCCTTGAAAACACCTGATGAGATAGATGATGCGACCCAATACATTACTAACCTTATACAAAAGGCTTGCTGGATCAATACTCCCTTAAAAAAAGAAAAAATACGCCAGGCTGTTGGGAACGTACCTCTAGAAATAAAACGCAAAATACTAGAAAAGAGGAGATTACGGAGAATATGGCACCAAACTGGATATAAATGCGATAAGACTGCACTTAACAAAGCTATCAGAGAACTGAAAAACTTAATCGATAGCTTAAATAATGCCACACTACAAAATAAATTGGAAAATCTAACTGCCACAAAATCGACAGAATATTCTCTCTGGAAGTTTACAAAGGCATTAAACAGGCCACAGCAATATAAATGCCCTATTAAAACTCAGTCTGGCTGGACTAAGACAAGTAGAGAAAAAGCCAACATGTTTGCAAAACACCTAGCCGCCATCTTTACACATAATGAAGGCAATAATGTGGAGTTCGAAAACGAAGTCGAATGCACACTGCGGCAGGACTTACAACTGTCCGTCACACCAAGACCAGTCACATTTGGGGAACTGAAGAGAAACATAAAAAGACTACAAAACAAAAAAGCTCCTGGATTCGATCTCATCACAAAAGAAGTTATTATGCAACTTCCCAGGAAAGCATTGGTTTTTCTAGTCGTTCTCTTTAATGGGGTGCTTCGAGTACAATATTTTCCCAGACTATGGAAAGTATCCATAGTAACAATGATACACAAGCCAGGAAAGCCCCCGGAAGACGCGTCATCGTATAGACCTATAAGTCTCCTACCTGTGCTGTCCAAGATATTTGAGAGGATTCTGCTGAGCAGAATGTTACCCATACTCAACGAAAACCTGGTAATACCTCAACATCAGTTTGGTTTCAGACAACAGCATTCTACGGTAGAACAAGTGCATCGGGTGTGTGATAAGATAAGACGGTCCCTTGAAAAAAAGGAGTACTGCTCCGCTGTATTCTTGGATATTCAGGCAGCCTTTGATAAAGTGTGGCATAGGGGCCTTCTCTACAAAATAAAAAAGTCCCTACCGCATAGTTACTACCTTTTGATGGAGTCATACCTCACAAACAGAATTTTTCAGGTGAGAGAGGACGGAGAGCTCTCCGCTATTCAAGATATAATGGCGGGAGTTCCACAGGGATCTGTCCTTGGTCCTGTTTTATACACCATCTACACTGCTGACCTCCCAGAAACCCAAGGGGTAACTACGGCTACATTTGCCGACGACACTGCAATTCTCGCAAGCAGCAAGGACCCTATCGAAGCATCCACTGTATTGCAGAATAGCATTGATAAGGTCAACGAATGGATCCAAAAATGGAGAATCAAAGCCAGCACAACTAAATCTGTACACATCACGTTTACGCTGAGAAGAGGAAGCTGTGCTTCGATTAAAATGGGCGACAATGTTTTGCCACAGAGTGACTTTGTTCGATACCTCGGTATGCATCTGGACAAAAGGCTGACCTGGAAAAAGCACATAAAATCAAAACGAGACGAGCTGAACATGCGTTTCAGAAACATTTACTGGTTGATGGCACGTAACTCCAAACTTTCGATCGACAACAAACTGCTGATATACAAGATGATATTAAAACCAATATGGATGTATGGCGCACAGCTGTGGGGAATCTAATGACTCCAATATAAACATAATGCAAAGGCTGCAAAATGGCATACTAAGAACCATTTCAAATGCACCATGGTTCATCACTAACACAGAAATCCATGAAGCTCTGAGCATAAGAACTGTTAAAGAGGAGCTAAAGCTAACAGGGAATAAATATATAACACGTCTGGAAAATCACCCAAATGACCTAGCCACCGCATTAGCAACTATTAACTACTCTAAACGGCTAAAACGCCATGATATACAGAAACTTGGTGACAGATGGTGAAGGATGAGAGGTCTCCTGCTGAGGAGCTCCTTGAAACGACAAACGGCATGGAACAAATCTGCTTATAGTTTAGGACTGATTGCAGATAAGCTTTAAACAAAAAAAAAAAAAAAAAATATAATAAGAACGTAAATCTAACATGTCTATACTTTTTCGATTTTCGTGAAATAAATTATTGTACATGTCTAGGAATAAGTAATATATTTAATTAATAATATATTTCAATCATTTTTAGAAATGCCTGTTTGTATAAACACGCATCACTGGTAAAGTACTTTTTTTTTTTTTTTTTTTTTTTTAACGTGGGGAAATCCCTTATGGATACCCACCCTCCCGGGGGAGAAGGTGGGTTATGTCCGGCTCGCACGGACTAAAACCCCACGGTGTACCGTCAGACCGTAATTGTTGGGGCGGCAAGGGATCGTACTTGCTACTCAACCTTGTAAAGCCGCCCCAACGGTCCGCCCGGCGGAAGGTGGCCGCCGAGCTCCTACGTATAGAGAGGCAGACTGGGTACACACCAGCTGCCTCCCCTCGTCCGCCGGACCTGTGCAATGAGGAGATGAGCTCCCCCAGCCCATCCCCTCAGGTCCGGCTACAGTGGCAGGAGGAGTTGGGCAAAGCGCCGCCTCCTCCTGCCGGTCCTCCGTTGGCGGAGACGGCCACTCAGAGGATCCACCTCGCGGGCCCTCTCCGCCGCCTCCTTCTGCAAGATGACCTCCTCGCAGAAGGAGGCCATTGCTCGCCACGCCTGTTCGCTGCCGAGCATGGCGGAGACCACACTCGGCAGCGACAAATTCCTTCCTACCGCCGCCGTTAGAGTGCGGCGCTGTCGCTCCCACGCAACACACTCGGAAAGCGTGTGCTGCGCGGTATCTTCCTCAGCACCGCACTCGTGACAAGCGGCGGTCGGCTCCCTGCGAGCGATCCGGTGCAGGTACCACCCGAAACATCCGTGTCCGGTCAGTACCTGCACCAGCCTAAACGTCAGGGAGCCCCACTCCCCATTAATCCACTCCCGTAGGACCGGGCGGACGGCGTCAACGGTGTACGTTCCAAAGCGCGCGTCCGCCAGGTCCTGCATCCACCTCCTAATTGCCCCCTCCCGCAACTCATGCCTCCTGACTTCTATCTCCCTGGGAGCCGGGGGCTCCCCACTACGTTTCCTCGCCGCCGTGAATTTGTACACGGCGGCGAGAACCCCTGCCTCCAGCTCCCAAGGAAGGGAGCCGGCAAGCGTAAAGGCCGCCGCCGAGGACACCGTGCGGTACGCCCGGATCGCCCTCAGTGCCACTGTGCGCTGCGCATTACGCAACGCGCGCACATTATCGACACCGAGGGCGTCTGCCCACACCGGTGCCCCGTAGGCTGCCATCGCCCGCACGACTCCCATATAGTGTCGACGGCACCCGGCACCCGGCCCCCCTACATTGGGGAGCAACCGGCCGAGTGCCGCCGCCGCTCCAGCAATTCGCGGTCCGAGCCCCGCAAAATGAGGCTCGAAACGCCAGCGCCCGTCCAGGGTGAGGCCCAAGTATTTCATTTGGGCCCCCACCCTGATTCGGACGCCCTCCACCATTATGTGGGCCCCAGGTGGTGGCCCCCGCCGAGGCCCATGAAAAAGTATGGCCTCGGTCTTCTCAAGGGCCACCCTGAGGCCCAACCTCCTTATGCGCCTGACCACGAGAGTTGTGGCCATCGTGGCCAGGCGCTCCACCTCCCTCCATTCACCCCCCTGGGCTACGACTAGGGTGTCATCCGCGTAACAGATAAGGCGCGCTCCATATGGGAGCACGCCGCGGAGCACCCAGTCGTAGCCCATGTTCCACAAGAGCGGTCCCAGGACCGACCCCTGTGGAATTCCTCTTTCTGTCGCCCGCCGGATCATTCGCCCATCGCCGTCCACGTAGGCGACCTCCCTGCCTTCCAGGTACGCCTCCACCAGCCGCCGCAGATACGGGGGCACTCCAAAATATCGGAGTGCCTCCCGTATGACCCCGTGCGGCAAGCTGTTGAAGGCGTTGGCAATGTCCAAGGACACCGCCAACACCCTTTCCCCCTGGGAGGTCGCCTCCGTGGACAGCGACTTGAGGAGGCACAGAGCGTCCATGGTGGAACGCGCTGCCCGGAAGCCGAACTGCGCGTCCGACAAATTCGGCCCCACTCCCTCCAGGTGCTGGACGATTCGGAAAGAGACGATTCTCTCCAGAACCTTACCGACGTCGTCCAGCAGGACGAGGGGCCGATACCCGGACGCGCAGTCCGGAGGGCGGCCCGCCTTCGCGATCAGGCAGAGCCGCCCGAACTTCCAGGGCTTCGGGAACTGACCAACCGCCAAGCACCGGTCGAACAGCTCCCGAAGCCACCCCCCCAGATGACCCATTGCAAGGCCGAGCACCCGACCCGGGACCCCATCAGGGCCGGGTGCTCTCCGCCGGTTGAGGAGGCGTTCGACAGCCCTCCCCATCTCCTCTTCCGTAATTGGGAGAGGGCTGCTAGACACCTCCCCAACTTCCGCCCGAGGTGGGGGCATGAGAGGAGCATATACCAGTGGAGGGTCGGGGAATAACTCTCCCACGACCCTCGCCACCACCTCCGGCTGGAGGGTCTCCGTCACCGGGGGCGTCCAGGATCGCAACTTCTTGCTTACGATCCGATACGGACGACCCCAAGGATCTCCCTCCACCGTTTGTAGCAGCTCCTCCCACGCCGCTTCTTTCGCCCGGCTGATGGCAGCCTGCAGGGTCTTCCTGCACTCCCTGTAGCTGCCATACAGCCGGGCCTCCTCCTCAGGGTCCCGGTGCCGCCGTCGGCGGCTGCGCCCGAACAGCCGCCGGGCCGCAGAGCAGGCCGCGCGGAGATCGGCTATCTCCGGCGACCACCAGTACACCGCCCTTTTGTCTGGGCGGTGTATGCTCCGCGGCATTGACGCGTCGCAAACCTCCGTGAGTGCCCCACGGAGGCGGGCTGCGGACGCGTCGACATCGTCCTGCGGGGGGGGCATGGCCCACGCCTGGACGATGGGCGCCTCTTCCGCTAGTTCGCGGTTGAGACGGTTCACTGCCTAGCAGGGGAACTTCGCACCCCTCCGGGGGCGGGTACCAGTTCCGGCTTGTGAGGTGGAGACCTCGAACCTAATATATCGGTGGTCCGATAGGTTCTCCACCTCCTCAAGCACCCGCCACCCCCGGACACGACGTGCGACGGACGGGGTGGCAAACGAGACGTCTACCACAGACCCCCCGTTCTGTCGCACGCACGTGTGGACGTCCCCCTGATTGAGGAGGGACAGACCAACTTCGGCCGCCCACTCCTCAACGGCCATGCCCCTCAGGTTCGTGGCAGCCGCTCCCCAAGTCCTCGATTTGGCGTTTAAATCGCCCATAAGGACCACGGGGAGCGGCGACAGCCGCCTGACAGCTCCCTGCAGTGAGCCGAGAAACGCTTCGAACTCCCACAGGGGCTTATTAGGAGAGAAGTACGCCCCCACAATGGCGTACTCTCCCCAGACGGCTGCCACGAACCCGGCACCCCTCTCGCTCACCGCTAGGTGCGAACCTCGGCCGGCTACGATCGCCACGGAACTAGCCCGATCCCCAGCCCAGTGCGGCTGGGAGGGAACGTAGTACGGCTCCGCGGCAACCGCGAGCCCGATACCCCACTCCGCCATTGACTGCACGAACAAATCCTGTGCAGCGGCGGAGTGGTTGAGGTTCGCCTGGAGGAAGTTGCTATTGATGTGCTCCATTACTGGTCCATAGCAACTTCCTCCTGCCTGGCGGCGACTACGACTGGGCCTGTTGCCCTGACGGGGTGGTCCCTACCCTTAGTGGTGGGGGGCCTACAATTGCGGCTCCCCATCACATGTCCCGAGGGCCTTCCGGCGTCTGCACATATGGCGCAGCGGGCCGCCTCAGCCTTGCACTCGGCCACTTTGTGGCCCGCTGTGCCACAGCGGTAGCACCCTTCACCTCTGCTGGAGGAGGAGGGGCACATAGGGCGGGTGTGCCCTAAGCCCATGCTAAAGTACTGCATTCACGATAAAACCTCATAAAAAAAATCATAAAGCATCTTAACGATTTTAATGACGTGACTTAAGTACGAGGGAAAAGTACTCGTATATAAGTAAATGGACTTAATACGTTCAGATGATTTGATTAAACAGTGTTTTTCACATAAGGTTTCACGTGGACGAAATCGCTACGCTTTATCTTTGTTTCATAAAATCGGCCCACTATATCAGAGGTTATTGTAATTCGAATGACAGCTCAAATAAGTACGAGAGAAAAGCAGTAATATTATTAAGCTGGAGGGTTTGTTTGTTTAGTTGGATGAATGCACTAGTCTTAGAAACTACTGGTCCACCAAGCCCTACTCTCCTCTTTTTACCTCTTTCCATCACCTTGTCTCATTCTAAATTCGCAAAAGCAATATATCTATACTTTTACTAGCTAATTCACTTCACTGTGTATTAAATAAACTTTTATCTAAAAAAATTAGCAAAGGATCATTGAAAAAATGTACATAAATGGGTTGGCTCATCCGGGGTAGCAGCACTCTCTCACATAAAACCGAAAACGACGTGAAGTAACAGTGCTTGTATTGTTGCGTTTCGATCGGTCAGTGAGAGCGCCGGAGACCTATCTCCTCTCCCTTCCCCTCCGTTACCTGAAACACAGGCTGGCAGCACACTTGCGACTCCTCTGGGGTTGCTAGTGTCTATGGACGGCGATAATCGCTTACCAACAGGTGACCCGCTTGTTCATCTGCCACCTATATGATATTTAAAAAAGTACTAATTTTTAATTTTACAAGCGCCATATTGTGATGCAGATGTATTTACTTTTTTAAACAGAGTGAATAAGATAATTGTGTTATTGACACAGATGATATTAAAAAATTTCACTTTAATAAGTACAAAATTAAATGATACTTAAAAATGTATTACCTTATCTCAATATAATTCTCAGCAGTATTATTATTATAGGTTAGCACTTGATTGCTTTTGGCATTTTTCAATAGTTCAATGTACTCTGTACCCACAATAGGACCACCTCCATTGGCAGTATATGAGTTTCCATAGAAATTTAATCCTAATAAAATTTTGGAACGCTTTGCAGGGTTTTCATCATCATCTATCAATTTTTCTACACATAATTTCATCCAGTACAAAGGTGCATTGGGACCTAAAACAGATTATCAAATCAATGTCTATATTTGTAGGTTCTATAAACAACCATATAAATTTAGTCCATGAAAATAAATCAGTATTTATTATTCATGACTTCAGAAAAAACAAGACAGCAGTAAATAAAAATGATTTAAATACTGCCTTATTTTATTGTATACTAGTTGTGTCCAGGACTTTGTCTTGCGTTAAACCCTATGTAAAAAAACAGTTAATTAACATTAATAGTCACCTGAATGTGTTACACTCATTTACTTATCTACTCTTCTCACCTAAGTTGCTTTGTCATTTAAATTACAAAAACTTTTGATAAACTGAATCGTTTTTAATGAAACAATGACTAAATGTTACTCGAATATATTTTCTATGATTCATTTCATTTAAATATATATATTACTTATTCCTGGAAACATGCAAAAATGTTTTTTACAAAATATTTTTTGTTATTTTTGCAGTATTCTAACCTGAATGAAACAACATTTGGTAAATCAATCCTTAAGATTATGCTACAGGGCAGGATGTGTAGGGGATAGATTATTCCCTATTTTAAAAATAACTTGAATTTTATTTCAGAAAATGTAATTTTACACAGATAAATCTACTAAATATTAATTAACCCAATAATTTATATTGTTTATGAAATATAAATTATTTAATGATTAAATATATACCTGGTTTTTGTGGGTTTGAAAAATCATATGTCATCACAGAAACTGCTTCTACATATGGATAGATATCATTAAATGCTTGAATAAAGAACTCATCAGTTGGGAATCCCCGGAAAGGTGGATAGACTAGAATCAAACTCAAATCATCCTCATTCATCTCCAAACCTGAAACAAAAATATTAAAACTAATATAAAGTGTTAGGTGTATCTACTTAAATATGTAATGTCAACCAGTAAATATGCTACTAGTAGGTGAAGGATTCATCTTATAGGATGGGTTTGGATTCATCCAATGAAATAATTGTACCATTGGAAGTATATGACAAATTCATTGAATGGGGTCTGTCATCTAACCCAGCATGGAAAAGGCGTGGGTCAGAATGGTACGTTTGCCCCGTTTACACTGACTTTGTTGAATATTAAAGATGCAAATTTTTGAAAATTTTGAAGTGATGCTATTTATGAAATCACTTGAACGGCCAGAAATAAGGTAAGGGGTGTGGTGCTAGGTTCTTTTCCTATTTACATAAAATACATTGCTAAAATAATAAAAATGGCAGACAATATGTACTAGTTCATACAATATGTATTAGAATCTTGAAAATAAATCATTGATGTTGTATAGACAGAACACAGAGAACATCAGATAAAGGAGGTCTTAAACCTTTAGTCCGGAATGACTTATCAAGTTCAAATTACTTACCAAATTGCTGAATAAACTTGACAGATTTGTCTGTGTATTTTCCAATCTGTGAAAGCATCTCGAGAACTAATCCATCAAACTTCCACTGTTTGCACACCTTTTTTACTTCATCTATGAAAGCTTTTTGCTCGGAATGTGATGTGGGCTCCATAAAGAATGTCTTGAGATCTGAAGCTTGCCAGTTTTCAAACAGAATCCTTGGAAGAACTGTATTGTAGAATTATAGAAAATCAAGTTTATATAGAGTAATTACAATATATTTTCTAAATATTTTATAGTATACCTTAATGTTATATTAGAAAATATATTTTATATAGTCTATATCTCAATATTCAAATATTAGCTAAATACACACACACACACATACACTACTACATTTTTACTATTAAATAAAAAGAAGAAATGTAATTTGTAATGTATAAACTCAAAAAATACTCGACAAATTTTAAAATTTCATTGACTTTAGAAAGCTATTTTATCAGCGAGTAACATGGGGTGTACATTTTATTTTTAAAACCTACATTAACACAAGCAAAGCCATAAGCAAAAAGTTATAAGAGGAATATTAAGTAAATACTTAATATTCACTTTTTTTAAACTATTTTATTATTCATGCTTTGTTTTCTTTTCTTTTAATATCTTGTAAGCAGTACTTTGTTCCATAACCCATAAAGCAATTCAAAGTCATTTCTGTTAAATTATAGAATTATTGTTTAGTAAATCCAGACATTATGTTGATTAACCATGAAAAATAGAGACTACAATTTTATTAATAATTTACTTAGATAACATATAATTAATGGTACATAAATTGAAAACCTCAATATGAAAAAATGGTCTATCCTTTTTTATTACAAATCAAGATTAATTATATGTGTATATAACAAAAATTATATTCTACATCCCTCATAATTTATTATATTCCAAATTTAGAATGTCTATATTAGTGAAAAGTTCTTGGCATTAGCAATGGGTAGAAAGGTTTACAAAAAGAGTCACATGTTATAATCAAATCTGCTTACTTCTCAAGTTGCTATTTGAACCTTTCTGTTTTACAGATTTCATCCAAGCATGATCTACGTCATGCAACCCTGATACAATGTAAATATTCGGTGACTGTCTCTTAATTTGAAGCCAAACCGGTGAGATATAATTAAACTTTGGTGCCCATGTTTTGGCTACATCATAGCCTTTATTGTTCCACTAAAATAAAAATTATTTTGTTTTTATTAAACTAATTACTACAAAGATTTAAAAGGACTTGAAAGCCAAATAAAAAATGTAAATATCTTAAACCATCCATTTTAACATGAATTATAATTTATTGACCCTTGTATGTTTTTCTATTGCAATGAGAATATATTTTATTGTGCCCTGAGTGTTGAATAGTATTTTTTATCTAAATAGCCTTTTTCTCAATATTTTCCCAAGAGGTTTTACGAAAACTATCAGAGGAAACAACTAATAACTTACGGGAGTAACGTAGCCCAATACAGCATTATTAAAATTTCGCGTAGTTACATCCTGATGGTACGTAGCGTGGTATTTAATTATATCCTTGGCTAAGGGTGCTTCATCCACTAACTTACGATCCAAGACATTGTTTTTGCGTGGACCCTCTTGAGGTTTAACACCCTTCTGCCCTTTCTTATCCGAGGGCGGCGCTAATGTGGCGAAACACACGTTCAGAAGGAAAATAACTTGCAAAATAGTTTTAACACATTTCATCGTATTAACTGTTTTCACCAATACTAGTTGACCTAAGTACAAATCCTGTATTTACTAATAAATTCGAAACCTAAATCTAACTGATCGCACAACTCACACACATATGTACCCACTACCACAGAATAATATTACTCCTAGCGGAGCCCACTACCCACAGAATAATAATATTCCTTCCTAGCCACAGAGATACTAACGATCCACAGAGTACCTTATATAAACTAGCGATCTATACATACAAAAATAGGGAATCAGAAAGAACATACTGTATGAAATCAAAAACTTTTATCTTGATACCAATGGTTTTGTATTTGATACCGTTATTCATATGAGAAAAATTTGGCATTTTTTTTCTAACTTATTATGTTATTGGCCTTGCAAGGCCTTTACAGATTCCCCGGACTATGAATTTTTGACATATATCGTAAAATATCGAGTTCTTGTGTTGCAAAAAAGTGTTGTGGTGTTTGTCATCGTATTTGTAACATTCTATCATTATTATATTTGATAGCAATAGTAACAAACAAGCTAAAAGAAAAAAGTTTTGTGCAAAGATCATCTTATTCCAATGCTATGTAAGTAATATTAGTAACCTCCACAAATTTGTACAGTACGAATAAGTAAATATGCTTGAAACACAAAAAAGTAATTATTATCCAATATATCCACAGAAAAAATAGCGAAAAGGATATATAACTTATTATAGAGATAGAATCTTTTTCTAGTGTCGACAAGTTTTGGCTTTAAGACTTTAGCATTAAGAAATACGAATATTTTTTTTAATAAAATAAACCAACTTAAAAGCATTACATTTTCATAATAAGTTAATGATATTGTTATTTTTACATGTTTTTTACACTACCAAGTAATTACACTACAAGATTAATTATACTTTCCATGTTGTTCTTGAGCAAAATCATTGATACATCTCATCGATACCGTATCCCTATACTCAGTTCCTCTTTCTACCTATATAAGGACCTCAGACGGGCTAACAGCTTCAATAAAATGACAAACTATAAGAATTAAACTATAGATGTACTGTACGAACGTATTCTAGGTTCGTAATCTTGGTTTACAGTATTTTATCTGCGATTTTAGCAGGAACACGAGTAAAACATAAATAAGTTGAGTTTTTGGCGGCATCTTTCAAAGTCTTGTAGTGGATTTTATATTTTGATGCTATTTTGCGTAATATAATTCGTTTAATGTGCACGAGTAAAATGGAATGGAAAAAATAATATTGCGGAGCATGGATTCTGAAATGTCACAAAGAATCCCTGGAAAGTTCCAACAACGGGACCACCATCTTGTTAGAACATTCAAATTATCACAGAAAACTTACGACTTACGTACTTGACAACGGTAATAATAATCTAGTATATTGGTTGCCAAAAACTAAACGAAAAATAAATAGACTGCTATTTCCTAAACTCAGGTTATTGTATCCTAAATTCTGTAACTTAGTGGCCTTTTTACTACGCACAACTGAAATAGACAAACGTTTTTTTTTATTTGCTTTAAAATCTAGTTTAAGGGTTTGAAAACACGTTTAATGTATAACATAAAGTCGCTCAGGCCATAATTTAGCTAGTGGACTATTTAAAAAATAGTCTGTAGAAGCAAGTCCGAAGTGTTTGTTTAAAGGCACAAGTCTTAAAAGTAATTAGAACCATTGCCCTCAGTGACCCACCAAAAATATTTGATTAGTCTGGTTTATCTGACCGATAAAAAAAAGCGAGCCGTCCCGGAAACGGAGACATCAAAATTGTTTGAATCTCAAATTCTCGAACTTTTAAATAACACTATATGTACGCGAGCTCATTGTGGCAAGAGAGATTGCACACATTCGCTTATGCATGGCATCGCGTCGCCACGTCTCACACTCCACAGCGTTTATCGCCACGCTAACAATCGTATTTACCTTAAGGGACTAATATAATAAAAGTTATGAACATTTTTGAATCGACCTACAATGATGAACATATTAAGTATGACATAAAAAACGTACATTAGAGGAATAGTGTAACGCGTGGTGAACTCTCATATTTCTATTTTAAATGGCATGTATGGCCCTTTCTGACTATGTATAAGTTTTAAAGGTAAAAATT
This sequence comes from Antheraea mylitta, assembly GCA_014332785.1. NCBI lineage: Eukaryota > Metazoa > Arthropoda > Insecta > Lepidoptera > Saturniidae > Antheraea > Antheraea mylitta. The sequence continues at coordinate 8,072,948 of JACEII010000004.1, read as the reverse complement.
GTTATAATTAGTGAGTACCAGAAATCAAAATGAATAAACAAAATAAATTAATTAACGTTAACATATAGAATATTATAAAAAAATATAACTACAAAAATAAATAAATGTGGATATAACATTGGATATTTGGTAGTCACACGAATAAGCCATTTCCTTATTTTATCAAAATTTTCGCTGATAAAAAATTATTTTGCATTACACAACTTAGACCATAAAAGTGGCCAGTCGGTCGAGACATGGGACAATATAGCCCAGTGTTTCCCAAACTTTTAGACCCTGCCCCACCTAAACATTTCTAAATTTTGCCCTACCCCTACATAATAATTAACCTTTAAAAATTATTTTGTTCCCTTAACAAATATAAATGATCAGTTTTAGGAAATCACTATGAAATTGTTATCAAAACATTGTAAGTAAAATTTCAAAAAATGATAAACTTACTTGAGGACTCTAATTATCCAGTTGATATTATGTTAACGTCAAACGAAATTACATCTAATAATGATTTACTGCATTTTTTTTAAGAATTTGCATTTTTTGTTAAATTTTTCTCTGATATCTAGTATTGCATTTAAATAACCCAAAGCGAAAGGGTTAAAACTGTGTCAAGACTAGTTTTAGAATGCCCCCCTTAACTATCAAATTGCCCGCCTGTGGAGCGTGGACCCCACGTTGGGAAATACTGGTATAGTCTAACCACCTAACTAAATAACTATTAAAAGAAAGTTTGAAGTTTACACGATGACGAATCATCAAGTAAAAAATAAACTGCGTTGAATGAACGACTTAATGCTTATTGATAAGCCAGTGCTTCTACAGAAACCGGTGGCAAAAGATGTCTCGGCGCCTTTCACGGTTACTTACTGATATTTTAATCACTCTCGTGTTCTTAGGTAAACAGTGAAAATATTTGTTTTTAATGAAAAGTGAATATAATTTTAATTTAAAATAATTACAAGTGGTTTAAGTTTACATCACTCAATTATTATTTATTTATTTGTAAACTTACCTAAAAATGGGTTGGTTTTATTTATAGTTTTTTTTAGCGTATACTATTTCAGAGGTTCAAGGAAAGCATGTGAATAAACGGAGCATAACGGGTATAACGTGTCAAGAAAATGGGAGGTTTTACAGGTGTGTAATTAACTTATTATTTGTTACAAACTTTATAAGTAGTTGCAAAGTAACCACAATTTTTATCACTTCATACCAATAAATTATCAAGTGATTCAATATCTCATAAACCTTAATTATTTTTCAATAATTTTAATCTTAAACTCTATAGTTTTTTCAAATTTAGTACCTATAAATCTGTATTCATACTGTTTAAAATTATTTACATGTTTGAAAGATTCGATTTAAAATATTAGATATATAATTTCATTAAACTTTCTTTTTGAGTATTCCTTATGATTTTAGAATTTTTATGATATTGTTGCGGTGCTGACGGATACTGTCTGGTTTTATATTAAAAATACGTTGAAGGAATTTACATATTAATGTTTATTACTATTCCTTACCCGATTTTTTGTTTGTTGCTTAGACTTAATTAGGGATAAATAAATTTATGCATCAAAGTATATTACTGTTCCTTTCCCGGTTCTTTGTTTTTATTCGACCTAATTAGGCATAAATACAAATGGAATTCCGATATAACAACGACTGGCATTAAGTTATCGATCTTTTGGTGATCGCTACTGTTTTAAGCTGCCAGAATTATGCCATAACTTTACTACGCTATTCTAAAAAAAGTTTTTTTTTTTTCGAAATGGAAACACTGTTGATCTGGAAAGGTCTTTACAGCTTCACCGAATTATTGAGGCGAGCGCTGAAGGCACTCAGCCGATTTATGAAGGCACTCAGCCGATTTAAAAAAACGTCTATGTCTATGTCAGTATATGTTTCTCCTAAAAAAATACAACACAGATGTCGACAAAAACACAAAATGAAAATATTACATTTTCATGAACTAGTTATCTTCCTTACATTTATAGTGGCTTTGTTTGTATTTCCGTTATCTAACTTATTTATGTTTAAAAAAATAGTTTTCCTAAATAAGGTTCACTTTTGAGGCATATTCACATCAACCAGGTGGGTCACGTCTTTGAAAATATTCTTGAAAATATTACATTTTCATGAACTAATTATCTTTCTTACATTTATAGTGCCTTTGTTTGTCTTTCCGTTATCTAACTTATTTATGTTTTAAAGATTAGTTTTCCTAAATAAGGTCAACTTTTGAAGTATGTACACAACAACCAGGTAGGTCACGTATTTGACTATTATTTGAGGCGAAGAAATATCAATATTATTTCTTTAAAGAATAAATATTGTTACATTATTAGCTTAATTACAGAACCAGTAACAGTACAGTAATCAGAGATTACTCAATATTGTAGCTACAGAGCGTTTTTTTTTCTTTATATCCACTAATTGTTACTCAAAACCTTATACGTCTAAATAAATCGCTATAACAAGTTTTATCTAATAAATTCACGCGACATTCTGAGGCAAGTATGTGAACCACCTTTTACAAGTCCTATAAAGCAAGTAGAAGAGATTAATCTAGTCACCAAGTAAGGAGACTGAACGAGAAGTTGCTAAAAATTTCAAAGTAAATCAAAAGTCAACTTTCCTATGAAAACATAGAAAGAAAGAAAGGAAAGAAAAAAATACTTTATTGTTGGAACAAACATACAATCAGATTATATTACAAAATTTAGTTAAACAGAAAAAATGCAATTGAAAATAAAAAAAAATGTCCTTCAATTGGCGAACCCATTCAGCAAAAATGTGCAATACAGTAGTACTACAGCGCTGATTTTCGATGGGAGCCTATATGATGATAATCGGACGTTCAGTCGGTCATATTAATGAAAACATAGTATTTCGCTTCATTTTCTTCTTTTCTTTTATTATAATTCTATAATATAATTTATTCTATAATTTATTACTATGAATCCACTGACGTAAAAGAAGTCTGACGGTCTTTTATAAAGATTTACTGTTCTTCCAACTCACATTTTTGGTTACCTTAAACTCGGACGACTATGCTAATGAAAAAAGTCTGTGTGGGACACTGCCGTACTCCCCAGCTCCTCCTCCTCTAACATTTTATATGTATGAATAGAAATGTCATGTACTTAATTGATAAAAATGAATAAAAACTGTGCTGTGTACTATATGAAAAAGGTATGCCTCTTTTTTTGTACCCCTAACAATCTATCTATCTTCAAATTAAGAAAAAATCAAATATATCCGAATCAGTAAGAAATGGACAATAATTTCAAAGTAAATAAGAAAATCACCGCAAATAAGGGAAGGCCATTTACAGTACGATGTAAATAAATAAAATGGGAACTGAACAATTGAAATTTGAACGTCAATTCTGTCATGATTTTTTTAAGGTCTTTCTACTGTCTTTTATCTTATTATCTGTATAAGGAGGTTTTGTAACTGAATTTTTTAATATTTTAGACATTTTATTTCATAGTAACATAAAAAAAGCCAAATGGGTACAACTTGCCGTCCTAAAGTAATATGCTTACATACATCACACATTGATTTTTATTTACATAGACAACGGTAGCGATGTTACATTAATTACTTAATATGAAATTATTTCTATATTGAAAGTTACAATTTCCATTCGTTACCGCTTCCGTAAATTAATATGAAATACGTAATTACTCGAATGTGACCGCACGCACCATGCACTATAACAGAATTATTATTACAAACACAACAAAAACAAAATTAGTGAAATAAGTACAGCCATTCTTATGTAAGCACATTACATAGATAAGTCCCTTGATTTTTATTTATATGCTAGCTTCTGCTTGCAACTTTGTCCGCGTGGAATAGTAACTTTGGGCTAACGCGATAATGCTAACACGTAGCCAAAGCTCGCAAAAGGAAAAAAACATACTTCGTTGTCATTCCGCTTCTGTTGCTCTTAACGTGATGATATATAGCCTATAGCCTTCCTCGATAAATAGCTGTCTAACACTGAAATAATTTCTCAAATCGGACCAGTAGTTCCTGAGATTAGTGCGATCAACCAAACAAACAAACGAAACCTCCAGCTTTGGAATATTAGTATAGATTTGATGTTAACGATCAAATTGTTACATTAATTAAATAATATGATATTATTTATATAATGAAAGTCACAATTTCCATTCGTAACCGCTTCCGTAAATTAGTATTAAATACGTAATTACTCGAATGTGACCGCACGCATCATATTGCACTATAACAGAATTATTTTATCGCAAACACTGCGAGTACGTTGCTCCCAGGCAACTTTCGCTACAACCTTGACTCGAGCTACTGTCCACAGCACAGTTAATCCACCATTAGTATTTTCTATACCAACTTTAGAAATTAACTTTCGCTGTTTGTTTTTGACTGTCATTGTGTTGTTACGTAGATGATTATTCGATCCAGGAAATTGGATATTGAGGTCGCACATAATTACAATATTATAGGTATTAAATGAAATTACTTGAAAGGTAATGAGCGAAAGCGTCATTAATATTGATTGATCACTTTCACACTTATCATTTAATATTCCGAATACGTAATACAAAAACAATTATATACTTATGAATTTTAAAACTATGGACATTTTTTTATTGTCAAATTGTATAACGGATATAGTACTGCAAAATATATTCGATTTTTTCTTACTACTTTACTTTTTTTAACCGACTTCAAAAAAAGGAGGAGGTTATCAATTCGACTGTATTTTTTTTTTTTTTTTTTTTTTTTTTTTTTTTTATGTTTGTTACCTCATAACTCTGGACTGGCTGCACCGATTTGGATGATTCTTTTTTTATTTGAAAGCTAGTGCTTCCCGTGTGGTCCCATTTTTTTTTGGTCCGGTTCTGTCAACGGCATCCAGTGCAAAACCGTATAAGTGTTAAATTTGCATTTGGTGTGTATACGACAAATAGACGAATAACTCAATATCATGCCAACCGATTTCGATGATTCCTTTTTTATTGTAAAGGGTGTTCTTCAAGGGTAGTTTGATGAGAGTTTGGTTAGGTTCTGATTATGGGATCCGTGACAAAGTAACACAACTTTCAAGAAACAAGCCTACTCCTTTCTTAAGGGCCGGCAACGCATCTGTGATTCCTCTCGTGTTGCAGGTATCCATGGGCGACGGTGATCACTTACAATCAGGTGACCCGCATGTTTTAGAAAAAAAAAATTATGTTCACTAAAAATGGAGAAATAAAGTAAATTTTCAAAAAAAAGTATTAACCGACTTCAATATTAATCAGAGGCATCATATCATCATATCATCATATCATCTACATCTAGGTACAAAGGCACCGACTTCCAATACATCTCCTGGTAGCACACATATTCATATGTTTCATTACATTTGGTTAATTTGATAACCTATTTATTTTCCGGTTTTTAGTGCCTTATTTCTATGCCTCTGATTAATATTGAAGTCGGTTAATACTTTTTTTTGAAAATTTACTTTATTTATATAATACACTGTGCGTCGCATGACCTCAGTCACACCTGATGACGTGGGACGAGGCCTAATACTTTTTTCTTGAATACTTTTTAAATAAAGATGCAGGGTTTGTTGTTTGGTTGAATGTAGTCCGGTGAAGATGTTAAGACCTTGCTAGGTTAATAGCGTGGTCAGATCGAGAAAAAAAGAAGTTTGGTTGAACGCACTAATGAAAGGAATTACTGGTCCAATTTGATATTCTTTCAGTGCTACATAGCTTATTTATCGAGGGAGGTTTTAGGCTATATAACATCACGGTAAGACCAATAGGAGCGGAGCACCAATGAAGAATGTTTCAAAATCGGGTGTTTTTCTTTCCTTTTAAGAGCTTCCGCTGAGTGTTAGCGTTAGCCCAAAGTAAATATTACATGCGGACGAAGTCGCGAGCAGAAACTAGTACTAAATATACATGTTTATAAGACAAACTAGCAGGCACAGCGGACGTTGTTCTGCCCTGATAATAAAATAAATCTTGACAAAATATATACCTAAATTTTCCTTATGAATTACTTTGTCTACTGGTGAAAACCGCATTGAAAATACGTTCGTAGTTTTTGAATTTATCGCTAACAGACAGACAGACAGACGCGGCAGAGGACTTTCTTTTATATTATGAAATTATATTCATGCTATAATTCGAAATTAGATACATTTATGTTATACTAGCTTACTCGTGCAACATCGGATGCTCCAAATCGGTAATTAACGGTTCCAGTTAACTGCATTTTTAAACGTAAAAAAAACTCAAATCAAACCTACAACCCGATTGCAACGATACCTAAAGGGTCAAATTGTGAATCCGAACTACCCAGGGACCCACTCAAACAAGAAGCTAGTTAGAATGCGACAAATATTCTTAAATAAACCTAGAACCCGAATGCAGGACTACCTACCCATATTAACTAAAATGAAAATTAGCACTCAGGGATAATATATCTATCTAACAGTGAAAGAATTTTCAAAATCGGATGCAGTAGTGCTGGAGATACCTCCGAACATCCAATTTCACAAACTTTATGTCTAGTATAAATTGTATTTATTTTATCAGGAACCCAGACAGAGCTGAGGAAAAGATATGGACGCAAGATGAATGTGCTAAATATTACCTCTGTTTAGATAAAGAGGTATTCGAGTTTCATTGCTCGCCGGGATTACTATTCGACGTGAACCGGCAACTATGTGATATGCAAGAGAATGTGCACAATTGTGACATTACTACAGGTAATTTGTTATTAATTACAATTCATGTGTACTCGAAATTCGACTATAATTCATATGAAATCTCAGTATTAAGAAAGAAGCAGGGTGTTTCATAAACACACGATAGAAGTGAAACTTTAGTAATACAGAGAGTTATCTTAATAAAAAAAAATTGGTTTTCTGTAAAGTCGGTTTACGGACGATAATTTTACGTAATAACGACTGCGACGCATCGGCCGATAGAGTGGAAGAGAGATAGATATATCATAAGCCGAATGCTAAGGCCGATTGCGCCTGTCTATTGCTCATTCCGCGCTCTCGTTTGCACGCTCGATTCAAGCGGAACGTGACAATGAGTCATGCTTTTTCGTGCATGCAGCTGGCGTTCATCGGTTTATAAGACGTCATCACGTTACAAAAACAGGGTGTCCTAATGATACAAGATAGGTCATACTTTTGTATTACAGGAGAACATTTAAATTGAAAACACTCAACAAAAAGCCAACGCCACGCGGTGTTCCCAGGCTCCGACTACTGACCGTGCTCGACGCTGCTTAACTTCAGTGATCGAACAAGAACCAATGTTTTTAACACTCTACCCGAAGCAGTGTTTACCTCCTCCACTTTTCGTTATACAAAAAGGATGCGGATCAGAATTCCAAAGCACTTCCATAAGAAGTTACACTTCAAAGAAACGAAAATTTTCCCTATATTTTTTTATAGCACTAAAGGACGTAATATCTACTAAACAAAAGAAAATCGTTCGAAACACAGAGACGGAAGATGTACTTAACTGTTTTCTCTTCTTCGATTCATCATCATCATCAGCTTGTAAGAGACCCACTGCAGGGTTTTTTTTTTCGCGAACTGACTACGCTATTGACCTAGCAAGGTCTTAACAGCTTCACCGGACTACTAAGGCGAGCGCTTAAGGCACTCAGCCGATTTTATATTAGCAACCAGCTCAAGGGTGCACGGCACACCACGGCTTGGCTGTTGCCTGTTGCATGCAAAATCGCGACCTATCTTAGCTAACCTAGCTAACTATTCATATATGTATGAGTTGTTGAAACGTATATGTGTACCAAGAATATACGCCTCAACAACTCCTCCATATATTTATTATCGGAAAATTGAGAGTTTTTTCAGTTCGATAAGGGAAAAAAAAGTAAACCCTTCCACTTTAATGTGTAGCCTGTAGGCGTGCACGTGTGTGGAGGTGATCGTGTAGTGTTGTAGCAGTGGTGTATATTTGTGTGTCACCGTATTGCGCAAGCAACGCACTCAAGGGCTCTCTACCGAGGGATCGAACCTAGGCTTGAGCCGCTGCCGTGGGAGGCCTAATCGGGTGTGCCCACTGCAGGGCAATAGGTCTCTCCCCAAAGGAAGCTATGAGACATAAGCCCACGACGTATTGACGATTTCAAACTCTGAGAAATCCACAGTTCTATCTTTTCCACATATACGAGTACTACAAGAACACTCCTCAGGTTCAGATTTCCGCACTATATTTTATATAGATGATATAGATATTTAATATATTTAATACACCATATAACTATATAAATTCCGTGTATGTTTAAATAGCATCACATTAATCATTGTGATTTAATTTATATAATCGTTATTTGAAGATCGCTAAGAGTTAAATACATTAACAATAAAGTTATTACCATCCTTACTAATACTATAAATGTGAATGGGAGTTTCTTTGTTTCACGCCTTAACTACTCTAAGAAATATCTTGAATTTTATTATATATTTAATGTATATTGTCAGGAGTACAGGAAAGAAATAGAAATTCAGAAAAATAGGACTGGTTCTGAGGTAAGTCATATGACCATTAAAATCAGTGACGCCACGGGTAAAAATTAGTATTATAAATACCTATATAGATAATATTCTAAGTCGTAGATGACTTTAATTACTTGGGAAAGAATGTTGATGTTCAGAAAAATATAACAATATAGAAGTATATGTATAGAATCACTAGACAGTATTTTTTTTATTTTAGAAATGAAGGTTTCAAAGCCTTTACTACAAACAGCGACATGTGCAAATGAGACTCACATTGGTTGCTCTGATGGGACTTGCTTACCTGCTGAATATTTCTGTGATGGATCTATTGACTGTCCAGACTCTTCCGACGAGGTATTAACACTATTTTAATAGACCAAATCATATTCTTTTCCTTTATTTTATTTTGTAAACCAATCCACACTATTAAAAATTAAGTAGGTAGCTAACGATGAAGTTTTACAAAAGTTATGTCTAAGTTATGCCTTTAGTATTAATTCTAGAACTTCCCAGGAAATTTGTTTGTGATATTTCAGAACTCATGTTTCATGTTCTTTTTTTATATCTTAGGAGGCAAAGGACAGGTGGCTCACCTGATTTTAAGTAATCACCACCGTCCATAGACACTTGCAAAACCATTGGTAGGGAGGTGCGTTGCCAGCCTGTGTTGGGGAAGGGGGGGGGGAGAGAAGAGAAGAGGAGAGTGGGAAGGTGAGGAGAGGTGGGCCTCCGGCGCTATCACTGACCAAACAAAAAGCAACAATGCAAGCACAGTTACTTCAAATCGGTTTTCTGTGAGACGGTGGTTCTACCACGGACGAGCCGACCCGTTCATGCTGAAGCCTGTAGTAGCTTTCCAATTTATTTTAATTGTGCACAATAACACAGTTTATATTATACAAAATATTTTAATTTGTAAGAAATAAAAACTGAAGTTCGCATTATTATAATCTTTATATAACATTAGTGCGATTAAAAAAGTTATTATTATTCCTTAAAAATATCGATCAAGAAGTTGTACGTTTCAAAGTATGTATACCATTTGAAGCTGAACTTTAATCTTGAATAATTTGGAAATAAGGCAAACTTAGCGATAAATCGAAAACCTTTTTTGGGATCGTTCAATGTCCTACAAGAATATGTATTGATTTCTATAATATGCTGGGGGTCTACCTAAGTGGCTTATCGACAATCACTAACGCACATAGAAAACGAAAAAATGTATGGAGATGACACACAGCGTGGTAGGTTATTTATTTATTTATTCGTTAGAACGTAATAAATTTCCAAACGAAAAAATGTTATCTTATTTTAATGGGAAAATAAAAAGTCTGAAATAGGAACCTCTTAATATTAAAAGCTCAAACTTTATCGGATTTTTTAATATAAGAGAATAAGAGAAAAATACATTTTTTGTCATTCTTGTCATATATTAATCACTAATATTCTGCTAGATACTCGCACACATGCACATAGTTGTATTTAATAGAAAAAGACAGAGAGAGAGAGTCGCATGGAGGGAGAGAAATGGTGAAGGTGAGGAGCATAACGCTTTTTAATTTCCTGACGATTCCTGTGATCTGATACAAATGCTTTGTATCCACTCAACCAATCAACTGTTGCCGCGAATCGCGTTGAGTAATGTCATTGAAAAAAACATAACAATCTAAGATCCTACTAGAATTTCAAAGTCATTATCGTTACATAAATTAACCATCTTTGCTAACACTATGACTTGTTATACACTGACATTTCTATTAGAAACTTATTAGTCACACAACATACTTTCTATGAGCCAACAAAAGAGCATTAGTTTTACACTGACTTGACAAAACGATCACAGCAACCGCCATGATACCGAACAATCCATAACTAGACACAGAAATGCGATCCTCGCAAATAAAACGAGTAAAGATTGTATGTAATATACACTATTTAATTTCGAATATAGATTTGGTAAAAAGAAACAAAATGACGGGTGTTAACTTCATTAATAAAATACAATCTAATTTGTACTTAACGCTATATACGAAATACTAATTTTATTTCGCGCGCTACATACTTACTGCTGTAATTATAACGACCTAAGAAACACACTGTATTGAATAAAAATGATTTATCCTACTTTACCGTTTAAAAAAATAGCTACGGACTTCTAGTACCCTTCATTACTATATAGTAAAAACTAACCAATAAAACAATTCAGTGCAGTTTGTTTTCGATTACGAAATTGATTCGTAACTGTATTCGGCTAATTCCAGAACCTCATTTATGGCTATGTTGAGTAAAACTGATATTCTAAATAATTACTTTCTAATCTATACTAATACTAATAATATTATAGAGGGGTAAAGTTTGTGACTTTGTGACGTTGTGGGGTTGTAGGGGGTAATCTCAGGAACTACTGGTCCGATTTCAAAAAGTCTTTCAATGTTATATAGCTCATTTATCGAGGATGGTTATAGGCTATATATCATCACGCTAAGGCCACCAGGAACGGAGTACCAATGAAGAATGTTTAAAAATCGAGGTTTCTATTCCACGAAGTCGCGGATGTTATAATTATAAAAGGTTTGTCGTTTATGTAATTAAAACGAATAAAATTGTTTCTGTAATGTACGTTATATAATAACATGTTAAATAATAGTCGCCCACTTTGTTGGGCGTCAAAAATGTCCCTTACGCTATTGGCCTGACAAGTCTTTACAGCTTCACCGAACCACATCATTAAAGAACGCGATTCACAATATTGTATATATCGGCGCGGGCCGGCAGATAAACAATAATAATATCCTCACTGAACCACCCACTATAATATTATCGTCATAATTAACTGAACTACCCACTATAATAATATTGTCATAATTAAATAAAAGTAATTCAAATTCAAATATCTTTTATTCAATTTATGGAAGTCAACCGGCGGAAAAATATAAGTAATATCCTCACTGAACCACCCACTATAATATTATCGTCATAATTAACTGAACTACTCACTATAATAATATTGTCATAATTAAATAAAAGTAATTCAAATTCAAATATATTTTATTCAATTTATGGAAGTCAACTACCACCGGTAGTTATACTACTACCCAGTCATCGAGAAGAACCGGCAAGAAACTCGATCTGGTTAATCTTTTCACGTTACATATTTCACAAAACATTAACCGACAAATATTTAACTCACTAATCCATCTACTATAATAATATCGAAATAATAACCCAAGAAATAATAATTAAATACTATTAATCCAAACTATCACCCCATTATAATAATAATCTCAACATAAAATAATAACTAATTCGTTTGCACAAATTAATTATTCAGATTCTAGGTTAAAGGACTTGCAACGTACGTATGTACCGCGTGTCGCCAAAGCAAAGAACAACTTAACGGTTAAAGGACTTGCAACGTACGTATGTACCGCGTGTCGCCAAAGCAAAGACCAACTTAACGGCGGTCGTTCCGCTCCTTGTACAACGAAGTCGAGTAGTAGGGAAAGAGACGTGACTGGGTGACGCAACTAGTGCGGGTAGTTGTAGACGCCGACACGGCAATCGGATAATGTGAGTAGGCGCCGACATATACTAGCTCCTACCCGCGTCTTCATCTGCGTGGAATAGTTACTTTACGCTAACGCTAACACACAGCGAAAGCTCTCAAGAGAAAAAAAAACAATTTTGAAACATTCTTCATTAGTACTCCTATTGGTCTTAGCGTGATTATATATAGCCTATAACCTTCCTCCATAAATGAGTTATACAACAATGACAGAATTTTTCAAATCGGTCTAGTAGTTCTTGAGAATATCCCTACGTCACAAACTCATAAACTTTATAATATTAGTATAGAAGTATAAATTACTAGCTGATTGCCACCAATCGTTGGCCATTCTAATAAGCGACGAAGATTATTCTAATCCAAAAAATGAGTAGTCTAGAAAATAACTGTGTCATTTGCTATAAAATTCAGCATCAAATGGTCATAGTCTTATATCGATAAGTTCAGTAATTTTGACGTCATTGAGCCATGAAATATATGAATTATACCGTATTAAACATGGCTAATTATTATTTTTATGTGTATTTTACAGGGATGGTGTGATGTTCACAATGATCCGAATGGTGCACTACCTTGCGATCCAAATGTTTGCCAATTACCAGAATGTTATTGTACTAAGAATGGCACTGATATACCTGCTAATTTAATATCTAGCCAAGTAAGAAATAACGTGTTTCTTTAGAAATTGCAAATGGTTTTCATTGCTTTTCATATTAGCAATCTCGCTTCACTCTCATGTACTACCGAAGAAAATGAGATCAAAGCTCCCTTTACAGTATGTACCCAATCAAATAAAAGGCCAACTGAATGCCTAAACTTCAATCTGTTAATATTTGTAAAGATCTCCATATATCTTGTGTCTCGTTCACTCTTTATATGGAGATTTTTTGAAACCAATTTTTTTCCTTTTCATTCAAAAACCTTGTCTTGACAATTACAAACAACAAAAGAAGTATTAACCAAATAGGTGCAGCCGTTTTGAAGTGATGCACTCCTTTTTTCTATTTTATTTTTGGCCACCAATCTTCTATATTATTACTGCCACTGTCGAGTAAATAACAATATTAAAAGTGTCTTATGAGAATATCAGAGTTCATGCAATATGGTTCACTTGTCAGAACTTTCCAGAGAGTTTGTATGGCATCCGTGGTATTATTTTCCATGCACTTATGCACAATAACTGATTATATTACGTAAAATGCCACCAATATTACAATATATCAAGTGAAATAACACAAGATTATAGATAGAATATAAAAGGTACTACATGACAGACTAAGATCCCGCCCAAAACACCAAAATAGTTATTACAACCGATCGATAGCATAGATAAAGGAGAATGCCTTGCCGCAAGCTTAGAGAAACAGTGTTCGTCAAACACTGATAACACTGACCCTTTCCATAACGGATTAATCGAATCCGCTGCGGAGCATGTACTCGCGTCTCCTCCGGCGGATACCGCGATCACTTTCGATGAAGTTGCAGGCGCAATCAAGCGTCTCAAGCCTAGGAAGTCCCCAGGTCCCAATGGGATCAGGAACGAGGTTCGGAAACTCCTTCCTGATCGCATCATAGCTCTATTGGTCTGCGTCTTCAATGCGGCCATGTCCCAGGGTACCTTCCGGCCGTCTGGAAAAAGGCCGTAGTGATAGGTATTCACAAGCCTGGCAAGAAAGCTACGCTTCCCGTTAGCTATCGCCCCATTAGTGTGTTAGATACCTTAGGAAAACTTTACGAGCGGCTCCTTCTGAACTGTCTCCAGTTCTCGATTACAGATTTAAAATTAATACCACCTGAGCAGTTCGGATTTCTCGCCGAACACTCTTGCACGAATCAAGTACACCGCCTCACGGAGTACATTTTCTCTAAATTTAACACCGATCTAAACGTAAACCGAAACGTACAATTGCAGTCTTCTTCGATATCGCCAAGGCCTTCGATAAAGTCTGGCACGGAGGGCTCATCCATAAATTATGTAAATCTCGCGTACCCGATAGGTTAATTCATATTATCCGCGATTATCTCACTGATAGGATTCAGCTTCAGAGTAGATGGTGAACTATCGCTGCCCCACCCGATACGCTCAGGTGTGCCACAGGGCTCCATACTCGCGCCCACGCTCTTCAATCTGTTCATCAGTGACCTACCTCGGTCTGGGTGGGTCGAGGTAGGTTGTTACGCTGACGATACCGTTATTCACACTTCCGGCTGGCGGTCGGACTTTCTTAGGAAGCGCATCAAAAAAGCTGTTCATACTCTCGGTGAATGGTTTCGTCGATGACGCATAGAAGTTAATCCCGATAAGAGTGCCGCAATACTCTTCGATCCCACGAAACGCCATGATAAATTTGAGCCCATCAGGCTATACGGAATCGATATCCCTTGGGTCGAAGAGGTCAAATATCTCGGTGTTACATTAGATACACATTTAAAGTTCAATTCACATATAGACAGAGTGCGAAACAAAGCCGCTATGGTCTTGGGTCGCCTCCATCCGTTGCTTTGTCATAAGAGTAAGATGTCCCTCAGACACAAGCTCACTTTGTATAAGACGTGTATCCGTCCCGTGATGACATATAGCTGCCCCGTTTTTGCGCATACCTTCTGTCAAATGTCTACCCGGAATTTCTCAATAAAAAAAAAAAACAATTTAAATTAATCATGAAAACTTATTCTATCTCCTTCAAAGTAAGCCCCTTCTGAGGTAATACATTTACGCCAACGGTTACTCCATTCATCCATACAAATTTTATAGGCCGCGGCCGGGATTAATTTCAGCTCCTTCTTCGCTTTTTCTTTTATTGCTTCAATCGACTCGAAACGTGTTCCCCGAAGTGGCAATTTGAGTTTGGGAAACAAGAAAAAATCACAAGGGGCCATATCTGGTGAATACGGTGCTTGTTCAATCAAATTAGTTGAGTGTTTGGTTAAAAAGTCGTTCACAATTGCAGCTTTATGAGATGGTGCATTATCGTGATGCAAAAGCCAAGAATTGTTTTTCCTCAAATCCGGCCTCTTTTGACGAATGCTCTCTCGTAACCGCTTCATAACGCCTAAGTAGTATTCCTTATTCACTGTTTGACCTTGCGGAAGAAATTCATAGTGCACCACACCACGATAATCAAAGAAGACAGTGAGCATAACCTTGATTTTTGATCGACTTTGACGCGGTTTTTTCGGTTTTGGCTCATCTTGGAAGCGCCATTCGGATGACTGTTGACTTATTTGCATGTCATACTCATAAACCCATGTCTCGTCACCAGTGATGATGCGTTGCATAAATGTAGAGTCACTGGCAACTCGAGAAAGCATTTCCATAGCAACCGCTTTCCGATGCTCTTTTTGAAAAAAATTCAGCTCTTTTGGAACAAGCGTCGCTGTGACGCGTCTCATCTGCAAAATATTAACTAAGATCGTACGAATAGATTCGTGTGAAATGTCCAACTCTTGTGCTAGTTCTCTTAAGCTATATCGACGATTTTCAAGCACCAATTCCTTCACTTTAGCGATGTTTTCCTCAGTTACAGCCGTTCTTGGAGTGCTTGCGCGAGGCAAATCATTAACGTCTTCACGACCGTTTTTGAATGCTTTGTACCATTCATAAACTTGTGTTTTCGATAAAACTGAGTCACCGTAGGTATTTTTCAACATTTTCAACGAATCGCCACAAGGAATCTTGTTGGAAACACAAAACTTAATGCAAACTCTTTGCTCAACCAAATTATTCATGATAAACAATCGAAAAACGCAATTGAGGTTAATAAACAAGAGCAGCAGTTTTAAACAAAAAAATTGAAAGATAGCGCCCAAACTTGATGTCATCATGTCTTACGGTGTTGCCAACTTACTGGAAAAAAGAAATTTGACAAAAGACTTACGCGGGAATTTTAAATAAGAAATTCCGGGTAGACCTTTGACAGACTAGTATGTCCAAAGATAACTTTGATAAGCTGCAGGTTCTACAAAATCGTGTTTTACGTAATGTGACTGGTGCCCCGTGGTACATCCGGAGAGTCGATCTCCATAGAGACCTAGAGATCCCTTCTATCTGGGCGTACGTAAAATCACTTACGATTAGTTATTTTGAAAAAGCCGCGAATCATCCCAGTCCATTAGTGGTATCCGCCGCAAACTATGAACCCGTACCTAACGCTGCGCGTTATAAAAGACGTCCGCGACACATTTTTACCGACCCTCCTGATTCAATCACGTCAGCGAAAGATCAGTACCAGCCTGTCCCTCGAAACAGAGCGTGTTCAAGCCCACGCCCGCGTAACCACAGATCACGCCGCCGTGGTCTCGGGGTTAATTCCGCTCCCGCACACCCGATTAGGCCTCCCACGGCAGCGGCTCAAGCCTAGGTTCGATCCCTCGGTAGGGAGCCCTTGAGTGCGTTGCTTGCGCGATACGGTGACACACAAATATACATCACTGCTACACACTACACGATCACCCCCACACACGTGCACGCTACACGCTTACACATGAAAGTGGAAGGGTTTACTTTTTTTCCCTTATCGAACTGAAAAACTCTCAATTTTCCGATAATAAATATATGGAGGAGTTGTTGAGGCGTGTATGCTTGGTACACATATACGTTTCAACAACTCATACATATATTAATAGTTAGCTAGGTTAGCTAAGACAGGTCGCGATTTTGCATGCAACGGGCAACAGCCAAGCCGAGGTGTGCCGTGCACCCTTGAGCTGGTTGCCAAAATAAAATCGGCTGAGTGCCTTAAGCGCTCGCCTTAGTAATCCGGTGAAGCTGTTAAGACCTTGCTGGGTCAATAGTGTAGTCATTTCGAAAAAAAAAAAAAGTTATTACAACTGAATCTTTAAATCGGTTTCAATTTTATTGATGACGATTTGATAATAGTTAAAGTTAAAAATGAAGTAGCTGTGGAAATACCTCCTCAAACGTTATCAATTGCTTTGATATTCTTAAGAACAAATGAATGAATAGTGACCATTTCAAATATTACTCCCGCCAAAAACTGTTTGATACGATTACATAGGTACATTAGGCAATTGATTTTTATTTATATAGATATCTTTATCCCCAGACTCCTCAAATGATAACTTTGACATTCAGCGGTGGGGTTAATCATGAGAACTGGGATATTTACACGAAGCATTTATTCACAACGGAGAGAAAAAATCCAAACGGATGTCCCATTAAAGCAACATTTTTTATATCCCATCCGTACACCAACTATCGACATATTCAGAAACTATGGAATGACGGTCATGAAATCGCTGTGTATTCAATAACGTATGTATAGTTATTATCCTTCTGTATAGATAAATACATATATATATATATATATATATATATATATTAAAGTGATTCCTTGTACAGATAAATGAAAAAAAATATATATGTAAGTGAATTTCTGTTATAGTAATCGTGGTCCAGCAGAATGGTGGTCTAAAAATGCGACGGTCGAAGACTGGTTTGATGAAATGATCGGTCAAGCAAATATTGTTAATCGTTTTGCTAGAGTTCGTATGGAGGATTTTAGGTAAATTATAATAAAGCAACATCATCATCATTACCCTTATCCCACCTAAGTAGGGTCGGCACAACATGTTTTCTTTTTCCACTGTCTCTCTCTCTCCTTAATAATAAAGCATCATCCTTACTAATATTATGAATACGACTGTGTTTATTAATTCGTTAAGTTTTCACGGCTTAAGGGCCATTAAATATTTCGTAAACAGTAAAGGGGAGCGGGTCATTTTTGATTTGCTTATTTTTGATGACGTAAGGATTGGAGGAACCTGGATGGCTAAACTCCTTGTTTCCAGATTTACTAAATGTTACCCTTGAATCAATAAGGAAATCAGTATATAAAAATAAATATTACAATAAATATATTATACCTATAATTGTTTACGTAAGCATTGAAGGGAGGTTGCGGAAGTATATAAGCAATAAAAGGGGGGCGGTCGTCTTTCATTTGCTTATTTTTGATGACAGAAGGGACGGGGACATAGATGTGTAAACTCATTTCTAGACTTACTATACGCCTACCCCTGAATTAAAAAGGAACCAAAACGTAACAATAAATATTAAAATAAAAATATTTAATAGTTTACGTAAGCGTTGAAGGGGAGTTGCTGTAAGTACGTAAGCACTAAAGGGGGGCCGGTCGTCTTTGATTTGCTTATTTTTATTGACGTAAGGAGGCGAGTATCTGAATAAGTAAACTCCACGTTTCTAGACTTCCTAAATGCTACCAATAAATTAATAATGTAACCTAAACATAAAAATAAATACTAGAATAAAAATACTTAAATAATTGTTTATGTAAACATTAAAGAGTGGTGGTAAGAGCTTTGCTAACTTTTGCTGACAGGGGGGGGGGGGGTTAAAAATCACAACAATTCTGCTTACATAATACTTGAACAGCTCCTTATCTACACAATCGATCATGATATTTTGCATGCAGTGTGTATCAGGGTTACAGAAAAGGATATAGGGCTAATTTTTCATTTCATTCAGAAAAAAGGATTGTTTCGAAGGGATGAGTCCAACCTACATTTACGCGAGCGAAATCGCGAACAGAAGCTAATTCTTTATATTTGTGATTCTTGGATACACTTAACGACAAATCAATGACTTCTCTGACAGAGGTATGCGAGTTCCCCATCTATCTGTCGGGTGGAATCGACAATTCCTTATGATGCAGGAGTTTGGTTTCGTTTATGACTCTACAATAGTGGCCCCGCTTGTCGATCCTCCATTTTGGCCATACACTTTAGACTACAGGATGCCTCATCAATGCTTGGGTAAGAAATTTAAATGTGCGTTAAGGGGAGATTCCCTTCAATGAGGAAGTAGTTTACTATTCGACTTTAACTGCGAACTTAATTCGATTTAGAGATTCAAATCTATACTAATATTATAAAGAGATAAAGTTTGTGACGTTGTAGGGGGTAATATCAGGAAGTACCAGTGGCGTAACGATAGGGTGGCAGGGCTGGCAAAATGCCAAGGGCCCCCGACCCAAGAGGGCCCCGGTCCAAGAGACTGCGAGGTCAAAAATATTTTTTTACATTGTACCTGAGCATTTTATTTCATTTGAAATATATATATTTATAAGTTCTGCTTAAAATCCAAAGTGAGACAACTAAAGACCATAATACAATTGAGTTCGTTGAGAATCTCGAAGTTTATTAAAATTAAACTGAGTACAACGTGGCGATTTTTACTGATAGGGCCCCATCAAAAGAATTTGCCACGGGCCCCAGATGGTAAAGTTACGCCACTGGGAAGTACTGGTCCGATTTGAAAAATTCTTTCAATGTCCGATTTGAAAAATATTTCAATGTTATACAGCTCTTTTATCGAGAATTGTTATAGGGTATATATCATCACTAAAACCAATAGGAGCGGAGCACCAATGAAGAATGTTTCAAAATCGGTTTTTTTTCGTCTTGATAAAGAATATCTTTATTCCACGCTAACGAAGTCGCGAGCAGAGGCTAGTAAATAATAAAATAATTTCTATGAATACTATTCGCGTTATGATTATCTATTTCCTAAAATAATTAAGTGATATTTTGTATTCATAAACAATGTTATAAGGAAAACGGCTTCAAGACAAAAAATTAGTCGATAATCCTTCAAATACATTGCGTCATTTAAACAGGGCATGCAGTATTTTATGACGTAAGCACATTAATAAATTTAATGTCATTTAGTCGACTATCTAAATTGTTCTCGTTGTGTAAGATTCCTATTATTGAATAAAGAGCACGATAGTTACGTATTGCTTCTTCTATTCCTGTTGTGTTAGAAATGCGGAAATCACGATTCTATCAAGTTAATTTGTATTCACCTACTAATGTATTATTTGCCAATTGTTATTTTTTCTTTTGTGTGAAGAAGTTAGGTTTTAAATTACCATAAAATTTAAAAAAAGTCGGTTGTGGTGGAAGTCACAAGCTGAATGTGAAAACCATAATTCTTAAAAAAGAAGAAGTTACTGTTAATTAAAAATGCACATTTGGCTGTTTTTTTTAATATACTATTTCAGCTAGCATTCTCATACGCTACTATGATTAAGAAGTTGCAGATAAAAAAAGTTTAAAGGTATACGAGTATGTAATTACGAAAAGTTATTGTTTTTTTTTTCAAATATTTCTCACGGTCTCAATTAAAGCAAAGAGTATTTCGTGTTTATATTCAAATTTTGGTGAAGTAAAATATCGTGATGTAACAACAATTCATAAGTTTCAATTGCTGCACTGGTTCTTACTAAGATTAGACTTTATTTAGGTTTAGATCTTAGACAACACCGTCATTTAACATTAGATGAAAAAGTGCTCAAAGTCCAAAACCTATAGTATGTATAAAAACTTTTTGAGTGGAAAACTTCTTTAGGCGCGTTGTACTGTATTTTTTTGCAAGAGATAAATTTATAATGTCGTGTCGGAGTTTTTGGCAGAATCTTAGTCTGTCATGTAGTGGATTTTATATTTTATTCAAAATATTGTGTTATTGGACTCTATATTTTGTACATTTGGTGGTGTTTTGCGTAATGTAGTTAGTTTATTGTGCACAAGTGAAGTGAATGGAAAATAATACCACGGAGCATGAAATTCTGAGATGCCACAAAAACTCCCTGGAAGGTTCTAACAAGGAATCCACCATCTTGTTAGAACATTGACTCACACGACGCTTAATATGCAAGTGATTGCACGATGGTAGTAATATTATTGACTACGCGACAATGGCAATAATAAAATGAAAGATTGATTGCCAGAAATAAAGTTAAAAAAAATGTCGCGCGTAAGCATGACCGGCCGTATTGCACTTGCGCGTCTTCCGTTAACGACGCGTAGTATAGGGGCCTGTCAGTATACATCTAGTATTGATTTTTATTATTGAAATTGTGCAGACATACGTATAATTAATTAATAAACAGTATAAAGATATACATAATTATTGTTCGAAGTGACAATAGATGTGAAAACCAGACTAATAATAAATTAAATTCATAAATTATGAAATTTAAATACTCCACACTCTAATAAATCTGCAAATCCAAAACAGACCAGCTATTTTTTCTGTTATTGAGTTTTCACTCCTGTCAGGAGTCCTTATCTGCCTCTATTTTTTTTACTCACACTAAATATTCTGTACATGCTTATTATTTTTTCATAGAAGACAACCAATACTGTCCGACGCGAAGTTACGCGGGTCTCTGGGAAATGGTTATCAACCCACTAGTGAATGGGAATCAGACTTGCACAACGTTGGATCACTGCCCAACCACATTATGTGGAGATGATATTTACAGTATTCTGATGACTAATTTTAAACGCCACTACTTAAATAATCGAGCGCCATTTGGAATTCACTTAAGTTCCTCTTGGTTAAAGAGCTATGATTATTTTGCAGCTTTGAAGGTAAGTATATGATAGTATTAGACGAGTAGCATAATATATATATGTCGAGGTGACCAAGTGGTTTGATCAATGGAATATCGATTCGATGTCCGCAGGTTGGAGCCTCGGCATGTACCAACAAATTTTTAAAAATTATACTTCTTTGGTCGCGTTAGCGAAAAATGGTGAGAGTAAATTTTTACGATGCGCGCGCACACCGTCACGAAAGACCGACACCCTGAAGTTAGCTATAGTCAACATTTTGTTTCTTTGTCTTTGTTGTTTGTATTCTTTTGCACTAAAACTTTCAATGTATTAAATACCTTTTTTCTATTGTTAGTGTTGTTTGTCCTACAAACGTAGAATAAGGCGAAAGATAACATTTTTGAAACGATTTTTATCGTGTTACGCTAAAGAAGTATAACTTCTAACGCGTGTACATAAGTACACACACACTTTTTTTAACTACATATACTAATCTAAATTGCTAATACTATTGGCTGACGGTGACGAAAAACAGAGTAAGGAAACCTGGAGGAATGTTCTTGTAGTACCATTGTATGTGGGAAAATATAAAATTGTAGGTTTCTCAGAGTTGGGAATCGCCAATACGTCGCAGACTGACGTGGTGTTTATACTCAAAATTTTATTTGGGTAAAGATCTATGCTACTGGTTTGGGTTTTTTGCAAAGTTGCGGGATAATATAATATGAGATATCGTTTTCAACTCATCATTTAACATATTAAATAACGTATAGTGCATAGTTATTTACGTGGTGGTAGGGCTTTTGTCTAATGCCCGCCTTGCTTACTACCACTTACAAAACATCTGCATTTCAACCATTGAACGTAAGAGTTAGTGTCGAAAGATAATAAAAATCTTCTGCTTGAAAAAAAATTGTAGTGGTAGAGTCACGCTGAAGCTATTACTGATTTCAGCATGAATGGGTCATCTCAACCGGGGTAGTACCACCCTCTCGCAGAAAACCGGCATGAAGTTACAGTGCTTGCATTGTTGCGTTTCGTTCGGTCAGTAAGGGCGCCGGCGGACCACCTTTCCTCACCTACCCCCTCTCCTTTTCCCTTCCTCTCCTCTCCTATCTCTCAACACAGGCAGGCAACGCACTTGCGACTCCCCTGATGTTGCAAGTGTCTATGAACGGTGGTGATCACTTAACATCTAGTGAACCACCTATTCGTTTGCCTCCAGTGATATAAAAAAAAACTTATATATATTTACCAACACTATATACAAATATGTATGAATATTAGGATGCTTCGTTTGAGGGGAATTTTTTTTTTCTAGCTCCATTGACGAAATATTGCTCAAAACAGAAAAAAAGTTGCCACCAAACATGAGCTCCTAATTTTAATTTTTAATACTCGCTAAATAAATTTGAAATTTTTCCATTTAATTAACGTTTCTTTTATTTTTAAAATTAGGAGCTCATCCTTAATGGGATTTTTTTTTTACATGTTTTGTGAAATATTTCGTCAATGGAGCGAGAAAAAAAAAATCCCCTCAAAGATAGCACCCTAATGTATATATTTTTAAGCCATACTTTTATTGTCATATTGAACCAGAAGTTTTTGAACAGTAAAGAATATAATGTTTTAAAACAAGATAAGTGTGATTTTAACACTAATTTATATTTCTTTCAGGCGTTTATAAATGAACTCCAAAAGTTGCCAGATGTTTATTTTGTAACATACAAAGAGGTGATAGATTGGATAAAACGTCCAACTCCTGTTGTTCAGTTAAAGAAATTCCAACCATGGTTATGCAAAGACCGCCAGTTTGAAGAATCAGAGATAGCATGTAACATAGCTAATACGTGTAAACTGCATTCGAAAGTGCTGGAACATGATAAATACATGATAACCTGTACGGACTGTCCTAAAAGTTACCCGTGGATCAGAAATGAATTTGGCTTTGATTGACACCTGTCAAAACACACTCAAATGAAGCTTCATAGATGTGGACTTCAACTGTTTTCTAAAATAAGACTACTTACTATAAGTTACTAAGTCCGAAACTATATTTAATAGATGCTAATATAGCATTAATGTTCATAAAGTTTTATGTCTAAAACTACTAAAATGTAATTCATGAAAACTTAATGGTTGTCATAAAAACCAAAACACATTTGTACTATTGATAAGTAGAGTGCAATAATTTGTTTAAGAATAAATAAGTGTTATCATAATCGGTAATATTTCATTTCCAAGTACCATATCTAATCTATCTATCTATCTAATACATTTAAATAAGCAATTCTTGTATATTTTTATGTTGTTATATATTCAGAATCTCGGAAACGGTGTCAGTGATTACTGTGAAACTTAGTATGTAAGTGGTTTCGGGGATGTTAAATCGATCTAACTAGACTTTATTCATAAAAATCTTCTCTTAACTAGGTTTTCAGGTAATGTCAAAATATAGCTAGAATATGAAGATAAATTTCACCGCCTCTGTTAAAACAAAAATAGCTCAGATGGAAATCGACTATTTCAAAAATCTGTCTAATCCCAGTTCAAAATCTAGTTACAGCAAAGGAGATATCCTTTTTAATTCCTTTTTTTTTAAATAAAAATGTTAATTTTGTGAGGTAACTATTTAATTTAAGTATGTTTCTTAAAGAACCGAGCTAGGCTCGGTGGTCCAGATACTGTGAACTAAATACCCTAAGACTTTATTGACAAGTGCCTACTCACATCTGGTATAAAAATTTGCTTCAGAAACATTGAAAGTAGAAAAATTTACGATATGTGATTAAAATCAATTTAATATTTAGTAACATTATAGGTTAACAAGTACTAAGTTTGTCTCAGAAAAAATTCTTACATTGATTAAGGATTTTCTCCAAATTTTTTATATTGTATCATATTAAAAAAATATATGTTTAGAATTATTTATTAAACCCTTAATTATAATTACACGATACAAGACTTAAAAATTAATAACCTACTATTTATATATCCATAATTATCCGTCTTGAGTTATGAAAGGATTTGGTATCGCCTCCATTCCATCCATTGGGCATATTAATACAACGGAAGTGCCACGGCACACCACTAATCCTAATGCTCTTGTATCATCTAACAATTTGTATGGGTCATCAGGATCTGAAATAATTTAATAAAAAGATAATGTTGGACACTATAAACAAAAATGGAAGGAAGGAAATGGATAACACAATTAAATTTATATAGCTACTCAGATTTCTGTGTCTATCAGTACATAGAGGAAGGAAATGGATAACAACACAATTAAATTTATAAAGCTACTCCCATACCTGTGTATATCAGTACGAAGTTTTGTCTGTGGCCACATTAAATGCATGTGTGGGAAAACATTATCTTTATGTGTTACCAACTATCAGGCTATGTGACAATAGACTCAGCATGATAACTGGGATAGTGATTTTTACTCACATCAAAACAATTTTATAGATATTAATGTAGAGTCATCGGAAAGACACAGGTGTGGCAACACATACTCTTTACCTTTATAGGAATGATTTTTGACGTAAATTTTAAAGCTACAAGTAGTCAAAGCTCCACTTCACAGATACAGGACTATTTTTTTTTTCGAAATGACTACGCTATTGACCCAGCAAGGTCTTAACAGCTACACTGGACTATGAAGATATAGGACTAGCATTAGACTAGAAGTGTTGCTATCTTGTTGAGAATGGCATAAATTCATTTTATTTAAGTAAGATAATATTCATTAATCAGTGAAAGTTGTTAATGATTTATGTTTATACATAGAATAGTCTCACCTCTGAGAAACTCTGTGGTGTTATCCAACACAAGATTCAGTAAAGGATCATAGCCTTTTAAGATACCTGCAGCCTCTCGACCACCAGCAAATTTAACTCGAATACTTTTCTCCAAATATTTACTGAGATCAAGAATCGATTCTTTCCTTTTCTTTTCTTTGTTATCACCCGATCCTTGATTTGACTGGAAAAAGAAAATAGGTGAAGAGTGTGAATTATTTTTAAGAAATATCGTAACAACAAACTTATAGGAATGTAAGTTACTAAACACTTATATTTAAAAAATCATCGATAATATGAGTTTATCTCAATTGTATTTTATAATGCAGAAAATTTATTAAGCCCAAAAGCCTGTTGCAAAATACTATCATATGTAAATAAATGCAGTCAAACAAAAAAGTAAACTGCAGTTTTTTTTTTCACTTCATTTTTGGCAATCAATCTTTCAGATTATTACTGCCATTGTCGAGTAATCAATAATACTACAAGCGTCGTGCGATCACTTCAATATTAAGCGTCGTGTGCATAGGCCGTGTGTGTCAATATTCTAACAAGATGGTGCATCCCTTGTTAGAACCTTCCTGGGAGTTTTTGTGGCATTTCAGAATTTCATGCTCTGTGGTATTATTTTCCATTCACTTCACTTATGCACAATAAACTAACTATATTACGTAAAACACCACCAAATTTGCAAAATATAGAGTCCAATAACACAAGATTATGAATAAAATATAAAATCCACTACATGACAGACTAAGATCCCGCCAAAAAAACTCCAACAGCAGTTATACGTAAGATTTCAATAGAATAAATGTAATTGTGATAGTATCTAACTCACTTTGTTTTTATCACCTCCTTCTTTAGATGCCATTATAAATACGTTAAATATTCACAAGTCACAACAATGTACTCTCTGATCAAAAAATCAAAACTTCTTGTAATTTTGCCTGTTTTCTTAGTCTAGGTCTCCGGTGTTCAAACAATTACATCCGAACATTTGAGGTTATAAATCTGTGTTGTCAGCGCCACCCAAAGAGTATAATAAGTATTATAGGAAGCCACCGCTTTATATAAGGTACTCTGTGGCCACCGCAAGGTGCAGGCTTAAAAATAATTACTTTATTGATTTATTCTTAATTTTTTAAACTTTAATTTTGGCAATCAATCTTTCAGATTATTACTTTCATTGTCGCTTAGTCAATAATATTACAAGAGTTGTGCGATCACTTTTATATTGTGTCGTGTAAGTCAATATTCTAACAAGATGGTGGATCCCTTGTTAGAACCTTCTTGGGAGTTTTTGTGGCATCTCAGAATTTCATGCTCCGTGGTATTATTTTCCATTCGCTTCACTTATGCACAATAAACTAACTATAACTATAACTATAAAAACACCACCAAATTTATTAAATATAAAGTCAAATAATACAAGATTATGAATAAAATATAAAATCCACTACATGACAGACTTAAACCCCGTCAGAAACTCCTTTATTCATAATTGCTTCATAAAAAATGTACCTATTTTTCTTCCGTAGTTAAGTACTAATATTATTCTGTGTATTACATATATAAAGGTATCCTGATATAAAGACGTAAAAATGATTAATAAAATTAATACTATCCCGTAACTAGAATTATTGGTTTATACAACTTTATATCAAGTTTTATATTTAGTAAGGCTTCTACGATTAAGTAAGAATATAAAAGAGAACCTTTTTTTTTCTCGAACTGACTACGCTATTGACCTAGCAAGGCCTCAACAGCTTCACCGGACTACTAAGGTGAGCGCTTAAGGCACTCAGCCAAAAAGAGAATCTTATTAGTCACCTTATGATCAAGGATTATAATAGTAAATTCGCAAAATTCATTATGCATATCGTTGTTACAAGTAAGAGAACTGCTTTCTTTTATTGTTGGTTGCATAATGGTCATTGCTCAAATTTTTGCATGTCAAATCTATATTTTTGTCTCTGATTGAAAGTCAGACATAAATACAGAGTACTTTATATAAAGCCATAAACAGAGAATAGAATAAATAAAGTTCCTATAATACTTATTATACTCTTTAGTCTTTGAAATAAAGTCATAAACGTCAATAACTTTAGCTGTCTGTGGCTGAAACCAAAATGAGAAAAAAGAGCGACGTAAACAAAATGAAGTGAAATAGGTAAATATTTTTTAATTAAATGCAAGATACATATGATCAAATTGAATGGGTACCATACAAATTTCATATTTTAAATTGACAGCTGAAGTATTACCTTTTTCATAAACAAATGAGATATCAATGCGCTCGTCAGTGAGCTACATATTGTCTCACGCCCCTGGAGAGTCGGTGATGTCGCACCCGGATTACGGGCAGCACGCCCAGCACCATGCGTGTCTGCTTGTGCTCGTCAAAGGCATTGGGGGCATGTTGAAAAACTTCAACAAACTCTGGGAACGAATTCAGAAAGTAAACAATATTAAAGTGACAGGTATGTTACGGTGAAAAAGTGATAGAACTTATATAAATTTCGATTAACAAAGCACCAACACTACATCTATTTTACCACTATTCTGTGGTAATCTGGTATTGTAAGCAAACGAGCAGGGCTACATTAGAAATTCGCATCCTGATATTTGGGTTGAGGGTGGAGGAGGAGGCTGATTACCCCTCTATACCACTCCTCCGCCGAGGAAACTCATAGTTACTGAGATATTCACGGTCAAAGTTCTGAGGTTGTGCCACTTCTGAACAATCATTGGAAACTTTTATATTAACAATTTTGTGATTAAGTAAAAACAAAACAGTTTGTACAATAATATGTACAACAATACATGTACATTGTATACAAGTATAGCAAGAAATAATTGCTGAAAATGTGTAAATTTTGTGGAAAAAATAAATATTAAGAATTTTGTAACAGAACTAAAAAATTATAGCAATTGTGCATAAAAAAGTTGTTTTCAACTAATTAGATAAGGAATAAATTATTTATGGAAAGCATAAATATTAAAAAAAAAATTGACTATAAAATTCTGTTCTAATTTTTCATTAAACAATTCACATTTAAGCTCATATTGGTTAAAAAAATATTCAATCTAAAACAACAAGGAACTTGATATATTTACAATACTAACCATGTAGGATTATTCCTCTATCAACCTACATTATCCAAGTCAGATTCGCTTGGACTAGTTTGCTCGCTTGCTTGCCTTATATGTGGAGGGGCTTTATGATCATACAAACTTCTATTATATTTTTTTCTATGATTGAGACAGTTGAATTATGAATTAAATATAGTACCAACAAAACAAGAAATACAAGATTGTGGAAAAGATTCTGTTTGTCATACAAATAATTAATATTTGTTTTCTTTTTTTTTTAATATTCGTCAATAATTATAAAACAACAATAAATATGTACAAAACAACAAAATTATACTATGAAAAACCTTGAAAATATGACTCTTAAGGAAAAATCACGTTCTGTTGCACATAAGTTCAAACACAATTAAGAATAAAACTACCTGTCTCCACGGGGGGAGGGGGGTGTCTTTTGAAAGGGGGAACCAACCCCTATAAAAAGCAACACAAAGTAACCCCTTATTAGTAACCCCAAATTCGAGATGCGCATTTCTAAAGCCAAGCCAAACTCTACTACTACATTGTACTGGATGCCCATTTATAACTCATACCAAAAATGTATATAATGTTATTTCAACTCTTTTTCTCTGTCAACAATCCTATTATATATAACTGTTTTATATGACTTTTTTAACTTATTGCACCCAACTCAATAGTTGTTAATTACATTTGGACAAGACAGGTTAACTATTGTTTGGGTTTAGAAATATTTATTTTCAATCAAATTTGTATAACACTTTTTTATTTCCTACAAAAATAAAAATGTATTAAAAAATTACAGACCCAGTATTCTCAGTGTATTTTCATGAAGTATGTGTTATATTCATGACTGCGCATTTGAACTATCAACACTGCATTGTAACCAATTTCTGAATTAATTCATTAAAAATTGTTACATAATGTGAACCGATCTTGCATTGTCAACAACCACAATAGATGCAATATTCTTAAAACATTTTTAATTGTATATCTTTACATAAAAAGACTATATGCATACTTCTTTGAACCAAGTCGGGTTAAGTTGTTAAGACCTTGCTAGGTCAATAGCGTAGTCAGTTCAAGATTTTTTTTTTTTTTTAAACAGTTTTGCTAGGATCTGTAACATGATAATGTCTGCATACAAGATTTGCTAGTTAAAAAATATAAAAGAATATCACTAATTCTGTTCATATTTGTGCTAACTACTTTAACAGATTCTACTGGTCAAGTCAGAGATATTTGGGTGAGGTATGTGAGGGACTATCCAGTGGAAAATAATGACTGGGGTGATTTTCAAACACACAGGTAATTTTTTATTAATACATATTTATTACTTGTTAATTGTAAGTTGAGATTTCATTTGTGATTGGTGTAATTTGTTTTTGTTTGATCTTATCTTGTTTTTTTATAAATACTATGATTACTGATTACGATTTTTTTATTGCCCAAAACTTTTCTACTTATACCAGCAACTGCCTCAGGCTTTGATGAATTTAATTGTGATGTAAAATTTATTAAGAATACTACACTAGTTCAAAGAGGATAATTATTTTTTTAACCTCTAATCTCAAATTACACTTAATAAAAAACGATTTCAATAAACTTAGCAAAAGGTGCAGGCTACACACCTTTCTGCTTTACTCCTATTTATATTATGGTTACAGCATAAGAGTGATATTTTAATATTGTTATTATTACCTTTAACATGACAAGTATTTTTATACAATTTCTAAGTGGAAGGCTTATTACTTTTAATAGAAATATTTTTTTTTATTGAAGCACGACAAAGTGACTTCACTGTGCCTGATGTTAAGCATAGTACAATCCAAAAACATCGGCAACCACCGATAGACAGATTATCCATCGCCGGTTGCCGCTGTCATGCCGGCCATAATGACGAAAGTCACCCGGTACTGGATATGCACAGGCTGATCCCGAAACGTGACACGTAGAAGCGAGTCACTATGACGGGCTTTTTCGCTATATACATGGTGGTTGCGACCCAGTCGGACTGTAAAACCCTACCACCCCGCTATTGCCATTGCCTCGTTCGTTGTTCAGCAGGGTGCACCACATGCAGGTGAGGTTGGCTTGGATGTCTCAAGTCTTAAGATGTTAGTCGACACCCCTTACACCCCAATAACATACATGAACTATAAAATTTTGTTTTATTGACATTAAAAGTTAAGGTTATATAATACATGTTCATGGGTAAAGAAGAGATTGAACCATTTCCTTAATTCCCAGGAGGTTGCTTGGCCTAATAACACTCAGTAAGTTCACAAATCAAATAGAATTAAATGAAGTATGCAGAGTTCATGAATCTCTGAAAGTGAAATACTCAAACACCCTATATGACTCGAGAGCTTTCATGTTTGGACCTGTCAGTAATATGAGGAAACCTGAACAAGAGCCTGAAACTTACAGTATGTTTGATGAAGATAAAGTTTCCAAAGAAGGAAACAGTCTCAGTGATAGGTATGTATTAATATACAAGATTTGTTTCCAATTATTTATAACTTTTTTTAAACCTTCCTGATGTATATAATTAGATACAAATAAAAACTTACTTATCATCAATAAGAGGTAGTAGAGTCTCACTGAAGCTATAACTGATTTCAGCATGAATAGGTCGACTCACACGGGCTAGTACCACCCTCTCACATAAAACCGACGTGAACGTAACAGTGCTTGCATTGTTGCTTGTCGTTCGGTCAGTAATGGCGCCGGGGGCCCAACTCCAACCCCAATCCTACCCCTCCCATTCCCTTCCCTATTCTTCCCCACTCGTGCCCTATCCCTCCCCCACTCGTCCCCATTCCCTACCCTATCCCTCCCCCACTCGTCCCCATTCCCCGCCACCATGGGCTGGCAATGCACTTGCGACTCCTCTGTCTCCTATGATATAAACAATTTAAATTATAAAACATAATACATTTTACAGTTATAATTATATGTAATAGTACTGTTATCTATCTATACTAATATATAAAGCTGAAGAGTTTGTTTGTTTGGTTGAACGTGATAATCTCAAGAACTAGAGATCCGATTTAAAAGTTTCTTTTAGTGTTAGATAGCTCATTTATCGAGGATGGCTCTAGGCTACATATCATCACGTTAAAGCCAAAAGGAGCTGAGCACTAATGAAGAATGTCTCAAAATCGGGCTATTTTGGAAGCTTCCGCTGCGTGTTAATGTCAGTATTATATGCGTTGCCATGGTAACGCGATAACATTCTATCAAAAATATTTTCATAGTTTATTTTGTATTCCTATTAAAAAAGTTTATTCTATGTTAGTTTTGTTTTCGATATTTAATCATACGTGTTACGTTTATATCGCAAACATTTCTTAAGTTTATTTTGTGTTGTTATTCAGAAAGTTTAGTAGTAATAATATTCGTCCAATAAGACAGTCGAAGGAATTAATCCATACAGCCAATTCTGAAGTTGTTAATATAATTAGTTTTCTTCTATGTCCAAGTTAATGTAAAGGTATAAGCGCCGAATCCTCTACATAATATAACGTAATTTTTTATCTTCTTAATCTTCAAGACCATAGAATTAATGCTTCGTGGTTTTATTTTTAATTCATTTCACTTATGCAAAATAAACGAAAGATATTATATAATACGCAACCAATTTCTACACGATATAGAATCATGTAACACAATATTATGAAAAAAAAAAAAAAAATCCACTACATGACAGACTGAAATCCCGCTAAACACTCTTCAAAAATTCTATTCTACATTAGTTTTGTTGCCAATTTTTTATTTGTGATATTACGTATTATAAAAGTAAAGTGAGTGTAATTTATATTAAAATAAATTATTTTTGGTGAATACAATCTGTGATGCTACAAACATCAACATTTTTTTTTAACTCTGTCGATATGTCTGTTTTTTTATTTGTTCCTGGTAATCTCCGAAACAACTGGACCTATTTGAATGTTTTTTTTCTTAGAAATGACTACGCTTAACAGCTTCACCGGACTACAAGTAATATTTGAATGGGAATTTTACAGGCAAATAAGTAACTAATTAGCAGTTTTATTTAATATTGTTCGATAATGTGTAGCTTCATATTTTCATTAGTTTCTTATATAGTGTGAGCACTGAGGGTGATAAATAGTTTAAAATTCCAGTTATGTGGATGATCATAATTCCATCCCATTCGATACACTATTAGTATTCATATACATAATGTACACGTTACCTGTTACAGTAGATGATGTGCGTGTGATACAAATATATTTGAAATAGTATTATTGTAATTTACACTAGATGTGTAATCACAATTTTAAATTTATTTAATATATTAAAAAAAAACGCGTGCGAAGCCGCGGGTAACAGCTAGTTTGTACTATACGAGGTTTTAGTAGCTAAAAAGAAGGCACAAAATTTGATTGCAGCCCATGAAACTTATATAATGTCTGTAATATCTTTTAATATGCAAAACTATCATGAATTTAAAAATAATTGCTTTTATTATCTATTAATCGTGATTTTTAACTCAGGATGTCAATACCCAGTGATCAACCAGATAGTCTCACATCATCAGAAAGTATTCCACAGTCAACTATTTCAAACTCATCCAGTCCTCAAGAAGAACATTTTACCACCCCATCAAATTTCAAAACACATGCCATGTTTTATGGAGAGAATGATCCAGTATCAGACCTTGAGCAAAATGTGGCTGATCTGATAAATTCTCTTTTCTGGGTGGTAGAGTCTAAACGCCTCGAGAGATCTAGGGAGAAACTTGAAAAAGTTTCATTACTCTTAGCACCTTTTGAGAAGAAGGACTTTGTAGGTAAATAATTTATTATGTTTTTTTTATAAATGTAAACTGTTTATGGCGACATTGTTTAGAATAGTATACTAGTTATATTGACCCAGGACAAAGAGCCAGGCTGAATGCTGTACCTCGAAAACATCACCCCTTTTATGATTATCGGTTTTTATGATTAAATATAAGTAGTCTGTTCATTGTTGTTATAATCAAATTTAACTAAGTACAGTTGTTCCGCAGTTTTTAAGACAACTTTAATTTATTTTATATCACCCTATAATGACTCTAAATAGAAAAATCCAGTTTGAAACAATATTTAATAACAGTATTTCTAAAATTATTTACATCTAAAACAATTCAATAACATAAGTTTCATAGAACTCTCATGAATTTTCCATGGAAATGTTGGGTTCACCCAATACTCATTTTAGAAATAGATAATGTACACTTTTCTACCTATATTTCACACAATGGGTAAAATAGCTTAAATAACTTGTTTAAACAATTTAATATCTGATGTTGTGTGTACATTACTCTAATACTATTGAATACATTTTGATATATATTATTAGTTTCACTTCATATACTTTTGGTCCATATTAAAAAGAACATGATGTCTACATTTAATATAATTTTTAAGCGGTTCCGGTTAATGTATGCATTACTCATTTAGCATGATGTGTGAAGTGTGTGATGTGTTTCGCATATGTAGATGTGTAGAAGTAAATGATTAATATTGTTTACAAAGAATTTTTTTTGACCATAGTATATTTTTACTCTCAAACTTTATTATAGGTTTTCCTCTGAACATGTAATATCTTGTTAAAATTATAAACAACATAGAGGAAATCATGGGTGTCATGTGTTTAGAGAATGTAAATGATTTTTTTAAATATGTGTAAGAGTACAAAATTAGTTTATTCGGCATCAGCTATTCTATTATTACTACAGCTATGTTACTAAGGAAAAAAAAACCAAAACCATAATATTTTTTATGTTAACTCTGGTTTTACTCATTGGTAAGCATTTATTTTAAGGTCTAGATATGGAATCACGCAACAATAAAAAGCGCTGCATGGGCCGCGTAACAAAGAATTTAGCAGATCTTACATTACAAGCGGGACTACTTGCAGACAGTCTTAGTTTGTACCACTCATCAGCTGAAATACTCAAATCTGTTAATGATTGGTTATGGCTGGCTGCTGCTAAAGAAGGTATTACAAATTTTATAATGTTATCTATAAGAATTTTGCATTTATTGAAGCGAAGCTACTTTAAAATTCTCATCGGTAACCATTTTATGTGATGAAAAGTGGTGGGGTAAACACTGTTGGGTTGAGTGCTGAAAACACCGGTTCTCGTTCAATCACCGAAGTAAGGCAAAGTTGAGCATGATCAGTACTTGGATGGATAACCAGCTTGTTAAACTGTAGGCCGATACAGCGTGGGGGTTTTAAAAAATTAGTCACCCACTAGCAACTCTCTCCCCTGGTATGGTGACATGTTCATGGGTATATCCACATGTTAATAAAAAAGACCGCTTTGTAACACAAAGTGACGTTCATTGTTTGTTGTATTTTACGACACGGCCTGTTTCTGATATAAATATACTTTCTTGCCTTTCTCAGGTTTATGTGCAGCATCAGCAATTATACTGTATCCGAATCTTCGTAATCAAACACCTTTGCAGAGAAATGCCAGTTTACAAGAGGGTTCACCAAACAAAGCAAAGTTATTATCCTTATTCCAACCAACAGACCCGTTTAGAAGGTTTAGACTTACCTCATCACCACTGAGAAATTCAAAAACATCTAGTCCCGTCAATCCGCCCAGTGAATTGACTCCGACGTCATCAGAAAGTGTTGACACATCTTCAAGACAGTCCGAAACAGACAATGGGGACACGGAATCTTTAGCTTCCTCCAGTGACATTGAGTTCCAAAGCCACAGATCTTATTTAGCTTCTGATCTACCTTCAATACCTAAGCAACCACCTTCTCAAATCAACAATCAGTATTTACTTAATGGTGAAGAAATAGCGGACAAATATCGTAAGGCGATAATCCATTATAGTAAATATCAAAATGCTGGAATTATAGAGACTGAGGCTTGTTTTAAGGCAGCCAGGATCGCTGTTGAACAAAACGACAGTCTGCATGCGTCTAGTTTTCTTCAGAATGTGATATTTATAAATTTAACACTCAGTGAACAAGAAAAGATACAAAGATTTGATACATTGTCTGAACTATATAAAGAAATTGGTAAGTCTCCTAAATTATCAATTGCAAACCTTTTTTTATCAACACGCAAATTTTATATGACACTGTAGACTTTGAAGAACAGCTTCTAGAACACACCTGCTGGTCAATTGAAAGGTAGCTGACCAGCCAAGTTTAAGCAAAATCCTGCCTTAAGCCTTAACTTTTTTTTTAACGTAGGAAAATCGCGTATGGATACGCCACCCTCCCGGAGGAGAGGGTGGTTTATGTCCGACTCACACAGACTAAAATCCCATGGTGTACCGACAGACCGCAATTATTGGGGCGGCAAGGAACCGAGCCCTATGCTATTCCTATTCTCCTTGGATAGCCCTCGCAACGGTCCGCTCGGTGGAAGGTGGCCGCCGGGCCCCTACCTATAGAGAGGCAGACTGGGTACACACCAGCTGCCTCTCATCGTCCACCGGATTTGTGCAATGAGGAGATAAGCCTCCCGACCCATCCCCTCAGATCCGGCTACGGTGGCGGGAGGAGTTGGTCAAAGCGCCGTCTCCTCCCGCCGGTTCACTTTTGGCGGAGACGGCCATTTAGCGGCCCCTCTCCGCCGCCTCCTGCGAGAAAATCTTCTCGCAGAAGGAGCCAAGGAGACTGGCCGTAACCACGCCCGGTAGTGACAAATTCCCCATCTCTACCGCCGCCGCCAGAATGCGGCGCTGGCCCTTCCACGCAACACACTTGCACAGTGTGCTGCGCAGTGTCCTCATTAGCGCCGTACTCATGGCATGCGGCGGTCGGTTCCCTGCGTGCGATCTGGTGCAGGTACCACCCGAAACAACCTTAAGCTTTACCTTACCCTACCTCGAGCACCATTGCTATGGTTTGACTACAATATCTATGTTCACCAAAAGGTTTAATTCATTGTTATAATTCGAACCAGTGTCCAAAAGCACACTACTATTGAGTTTTCAATAATCGAGAAATATATAGAATCCACAATTTCTATGGTATGTCCATTTTTACCAACATATCAGTTTCCAAAAATGTTTTCAGGTATAGGACGAAATTTAAGATAAAACAATGTAAATATGTTAAATTAAACTCAATTGTTATTCAAAGACACTTTAATAAAATAAAAATACTAATATTTATATGTATTTATCAATGTCTTACCAACAAACTTGTTTACGTATGTTATAACCAGGCGAAACTTCAAGCTACAGGATTAAATGTGGTCAGAATTAACATAAAGTAACTTAAACATTTATAACTAACAATTTAATAAAAAAACATGTAAATAAAAATGAAGTTTCGCTGCTCTTCGTTTTACTCTTACGTTCCACATACCCTTTTTCATCCTACATTCAATATTTTTAACATGACGTAGGTTCCATACCTTACATGCAATTTGAAATTAACTGGTCAAATTGCAGTTTAATTTTATAATAATACAGTATATAAATTAATTACATACATTAATAGTTTTATGAAACCACTGAAATAATTATTATTTTCTTTGGTCTTATTGAATGTAAAAATGAATTGAAATGAAGAAGGGCGTTAAAAATTATTTACGGCCGAATTTCGGCCACTAGGCAACCACTAATATAATCAATTGTACTCTCAATCGTATTTGTTTTCAGTCATTAAAAGTTCTAAGCAATTTGTTTATCTTGTTTTAAAAGCTAAATAGTTAAAAAATAGTGTATTTGTAAACATTAATTTCAGGATTTCTGCGTAAGGCCGCATTTTGTCAAAGACTTGCCGCGACCAGACAAGTAAGCCCAAATAACCCGAATCCTGATTGGCAACGATGTTATTATCTCATGCTGCATAGTTTCCCTGGACATAAGCTAAGCCTTGATCCTAATTATGTTATACAGCATCAAGTTGGTGAGTCCATATATAGTAGCGACAAGTTATTATGCCCGTTTGTCTGCTCATAAACTTTCGTGTAAGTTAATAATTATGTTCTAAGCATAAAATTACTGTTATTTATCGTCAATAGTGATGTATAATTTTAGGACAAGAAATAAAGTAAGAACACCAATAACTAAAATTATATACATACCTACCTGTATACTACATGTATATATAACTATTTAAATTATACTAGTGATCAAAATTCGAGCATAATTCATTAATTCTCCAACTTTCAATTTTAAGATATACATTTTTTTTTACTCGTTAACATTAACTCTCGTTAATATATAACAAAAAAAATAGTAAAGAAAATCGGTTGAGAAACAGAGGAGGAAGATGTGTGTAACTGTTTTGTCTCTGTTTATTTTTAGTACCTGGACAACCGAGGCTAGCTCGGTTCTTTAAAAACATTTTTAAATTAAAATAAACTGTTAGGTTCGCCTCACAAAATTAGCATTCTCTATTTAAAAAAAAAAATATTAAAAAGAGATATCTCTTTCGGCGTTACTCGGTTCGACGGATTTTCGAAGCAGCCGACTTCCGTCTGAACTATTTTTGTTTTGACGGCGACGGAGAAATTTACCTTTATATTCTAGCTATATATTTTCATTGCCTGAAAACTCAGATAAAACAATTTTCTATGAATGACATCTAGCCTGATCGATTTATCGTCTCCGAAACCACCTACATATTAAGTTTCACAGAAATTGCTCACACCATTTCCGAAATCCTAGATATATAATAATATACAAAAATTGCTTGTTTAAAGGTATTAGAAATATAGATTTATTTCGAACATAAACTGACATTTTACGTCACTATTGCAATGTGTCAAAACGGCCATCGCAGTATGCCGCTACTTTAATAAAAATCTGCTTCTATACCCAGTGTTCAGTATAAAAACTGGTTGTGTATTCAATTCAAGGCTGGCCGGCCCTACAGATCCAGTTGTTACAAGAGTTAGTCGTAGCGGCCCGTAGAATGGGTCATCCTGCGTTAGCCACAAGGCATATGACTTTTCTATTACAGACCATGTGGCCTCATTTATCCAAACAGGAACATCGTGACTTAGCTATACAATTACAGGTAAATGACTGGATTTTTTATAAAAGTTACCTTATATCTATGCAAAAAATTATGATTGAAGTGTTTGCTGTGATGTCAAAATAACAGCTTTTTACCTAATGAATGTGTTTTTAAATATTTTTATCTGTCTATATGTAATCTCATCTCCGAAACGGTAGGACCGATTCTGACGGAACTTTCACTGACAGATAGCTGATGTTGTACAGTAATATATGCTACGAAGGCTAATTTCATAAAAAAAAACTAGTATTCCGAGCAAATACAATAATTAAAGAAGCAGTGACCAGTACCGCGCGCACCGAACTGAAAATAAATAGTATAGTTAAATTCTACACGGGCGAAATCGCGGGTAATAGCTAGTTCATAATATTGTATTGCTTTCTATTATTAACAAAACAACGAAGTTTACCCTTTAATTTATTTGTTTTGATTAAAACTTTACCGGTGTTATTACAAAAAAGTT
>JACEII010000004.1:8007549-8034065 GCA_014332785.1 Antheraea mylitta | reverse complement strand
CAATTTTTTTAAATCGTCAATCATGTTGTCGACGTATTCAAAATTGAAAATTAAAAAAAAACTCCTTACCAGAAAAGGCTTTGTGCCGAACCTACTTAGGTGGGATAAGGGAAATGATAATGACGATGACCAGAAAAGGCTTCATGTAGGGTACATGGATCTCTTTGAGATAAATCTCTATCTAACTGATGCGGAAAACCTTTTTGCATTTGGCATACGACATATTTTAGAGATGTAACGGATTTAATAATACGGGCAACAAAAAAAATGGGTGTCGTAAAGACACAAGATAGAAGTCAGACTCTAGTATTACAGGGAAATATTTTAATTATATAAATACAACAAAAAGTGAACGTGATGCAGTGTTACCAGGCGGTCACCCATCCGAGTACTGAACGCGCCCTACGTTACTATATTTGGGTGATCGGACGAGAACCGGTGTTTTCAACACTCTACTTTGGGATAGTGTTTATCCCCACCATTTTTTGTCGCACAAAAAGGTTATCGTTCTGAATTACAAAGTCCAAGGAGGCGATATCAACAAAAATAAAAATTGCGTATCCGTAAGATACAAATTGGTGTCAACAATAAGAGATCTCATTTAATCAAGTCATTATATTAATTTTAGCTTTTCATTACTGAAAAATATATGGCTAGGTTTAAGGTGTAAATGTATTCAGTACATTATGTATGTTTAGTTATATGTCAATGTTAATTTTGTTATTACATTTTTAGTTTATCAATTTTCTTCAGTTTTTTTATATTTGCACTACCTATGATAAATTTTATTCCCGATATTTTATTCGCCGGTTACACTGGTACAGAAACGTAACGCCATATTTCCGTAACGGGCTTCCGTTACATTGTCGTTCAGTAACCTCCTAGTCGCACCTAAAGAAGTATTATTTCAAAAGTATGTGGATATTTGACCTTAGATCTTACAATTCATCGATAGATATTTTGTTTCAGTCAAATGTTGACCCACAGCTCCAATCAAAAATATTCCAATACTCGATTGAGAATATTCAGTCCCAATTACCTGTAATGCCGAACGATAGTGCGACAATTCCTATAAAACTGTACGGGGAAGCGGATTTCCTTGACTTGGGTGGTGTCGTTGGTGACAATTTATTCCCGAATAGTCTGAACTCAAACTACCCGTCGAGAGTCGGCTCACCAGTTCCAAATGCACAGAGCTCTCTTCCCACACAGAACTCGAACCCGCATACTTCTTT
This sequence comes from Antheraea mylitta, assembly GCA_014332785.1. Taxonomy (NCBI): domain Eukaryota; kingdom Metazoa; phylum Arthropoda; class Insecta; order Lepidoptera; family Saturniidae; genus Antheraea; species Antheraea mylitta. Next base: position 8,032,830 of record JACEII010000004.1, on the reverse strand, counting down.
AAGCAGTGGACTGGTACCTAATAGAACATCTGGAAGTTTCAGGTGAGTGAACTAACAAACCTAATACTATTTTATTCTGACGCGTGATTAATCGATACGTGTTAAAAGAGACGATACCCGATGTTATTTATATGTAGTAATTATTTTTTTGTTTCTTTCGAACTATACATCACAGCTATTTGACTGTATATTTTGTAAAATTGGTGGTGTTTTACATAATATTCTTTGGATATTGTGCACAAGTGAGGTGGATGAGAAATAATACTATGGAACATATATATTGACTTGCCATAAAAACTCCCTAGAATGTTCTAACAAGAGGACCACCATCTTAGAACATTAAAATCATTGGAAAAAACTTGTTATACCTATTCGATAATGTACTATAAGATGGTTTTCGAAAAAAAAAACTCAATAATCAAATGTTTTGAAAGGTCTTCAAATTCGCACACGACAAGTTGGTCAGCACCTATATCAGTGATGCCGCCATCTAGAGGTCGTCAAATAGAAAGCCTGGTATTGCTCATTTTTTTTTTTCAATATATATATATACGTATTATTTTAAGACAAGATAAATAATAATCTCTTTAATGTATATAATATTTATATAAATTATTATTTAAATTTAATAAACCGAAATGGTTGTATTTCAGCTTGTTATAAGATATTCAGGAGGTTCAGGTAAAGATCAACATTGTCGCCAATCCACAATACCTATTAATTTAGAACTATTGCCCAGCGTTTCTATTACACATTGGGATGTTCTACCAGCTGAAATGTAAGATATATTATTATTAATTCGATTATGAAATGTTAATCATTTCTATATTAGTAAAAATTTGTCCCAATCAATATTGTAAAAAAAAGTTATCTTGCAGCCTTACAATACAGTAGAGTAATTTTAGCAGCCTCTTAGTTTCTTATCGAAAAGAAATGACCAAACAACAACTCACAGTGAAAGATCTTCATTCTATAATGAAAAAAGCAAACGGAAATGCTTTTATTTTCATTTGATTTAATCATGAATATGGTACTAAACAAAACATAAGACTTGTTTAAATGAATGAAATTTTGTTTAATATAATTTGATGTCAATATATTGTACTATATATATATGTACTAGTTACCTATTGTTTAGTGGAATTATGTACGTGTGTTTACGGATACTGCTGTTAACACTTCGTATTATAACGTTAACTCTTTGAATTAATTTCTTTTTCCAATATATTCCAAAAAATTTCGTAGAATCCATGTAAACCGATGAAAGAGTATAAATTTTGTCAACACTTAGCATTGCTTTACTTTAAGTAATGAAACAAGATATTTAAGGCAGGATAATAAACGGCTTAAGCCTAAAGGTTACTAGGTAATACTAGAAATTGGCATCTATTGGTTTTTGAAATTATTTTAATTACAAAAAAAAATGTCACTTGTGCTTTCATGCAATAGAGTAACATTTTTTAAACATTTCAAAGCATATTCTAAATTATACGGAACCTCCAGTTTTACGGTAACCTGGGTTCTCCCAAATACTAAATCCACGCTACATATAACCTACAAAAAAACAAACGTGAAAAAGTTAAACCTATACAAAAATTTTATTGAATCATTTCTCTCAGAAATAATGCCTCTAAGGACTGTAACATAATACATCATGCACGATTGCATCTTGTTCGATAATCTAACTTTTGTTGGTAATGGTTGTTTTTTTAAATCATATAGGAGGCAAACCAACAGGCGGGTCACTTGATTTTAAGCGATTACTGCCGTCCATAGACACTAGCAACACCAGAGGAGTCGCAAGTGCGTTGCCAGCTTGGGTTTTGGAGGAAAGACGGATGGGGGGAGGAGAGAAGAGGGGAGGGGATAGGTTGAGAGATGGGCCTCCGGCAGTCTCACTGACCGAACGAAACGCAACAGTACAAACACTGTTACTTCAAATCGGTTTTCTACAACTACTAATATTGTCAATATTGGTTATGTTCCCGAGTTCTAATAGGAAAATTGTGTTGGCGGGAAACTATGATGAGTTTTGTCACAGAATTGCAGTTGATGATGTTTAAGCTATTATTTCAGACCAACGCAACTTTACCTTGTATTAGACGTAACAAACTTGACAACAGAGGAGATGGACCTTCACTATGCGCCGAGTAAACACATTCTGATCGAAAGCAAAGAATCCTGCAGAGTGCCCGTACCATTGGACCGATGTCCATTTAATACTGTTCACAATAAACCTGCGGATGATGGTAAATACCGCATTTTTTTCCTTCAAATAATTAATAAGACTGTTAACGTTTTGTGTGAACGAACTGATCCCAAGAAATACCAGTCAGATTTGAAAGCCGCGGTTAACAACTAGTCTAATTTAAAGTATCCTAAGTAACCCGCTGTAATTTCAGCTATCCGCCAGTGAAATTCCTGTCAAAATCGGTCCAGTTGTTTCAAAGATTTCCCGAAACAAACAAAGAGACAAAATTAAAAAAAAAAAAAACATTTTTGTTATCAATACATTCGATACACTATTAGTATTCACATATATAATGTACATGTTACCTGTTACAATAGATGATGCGCGTGTCATATTTACATATTTTTGAAAGAGTATTGTTGTAATTTACACATCTAATCACAATTTTATATTTATTTAATGTATTAAAAAAAACGCGTGCGAAGCCGCAGGTAACAGTTAGTTTATTTATAATCTGAAGAGATGTTACTTCCTAAAAACATGGAATGCATAGATCTATTTATTTTAATAATGATATACTTATTTAGTGCATTCATCTGTGACGTATTATGTGTCTGTGTTAGTTTTCTCCTTTAATTTTGTATTATAACATTAATATAATCAAACTGAATGCCCGTTTATCATTATATTGGTTCCCATAGAAAACCAGCGCTGCAGTATTACTGTACTACACATTTTGCTAAATGCGTTAATGAATTGTTGAACATTTCTTTTATTCTTTTTATTTTTTAAATGTGTAAAAAAACTTTCTAATTTATTTATGTAATTTAATTGTATGGTTGTTCCAACAATAAATTAATTCCCTCTTTCATTCTTTCATTTCACTCTAAGCACTTCGATAACAAAACTAGGAAGAAGGTTATCTTTACAATTTTAAATATACATTTTTTTTTATTTGTATTTACATTATTATACATCTTGACAATTACAGATCAAGTAGAATCGAAATCGACAAGCACAGGTGCCTCAACACATAGTTTAGAATTGATGTGTTCTGAGCACATCACAAACAACACAGATCTGCGATGGCATCTCATGCAATCCGATATATCGGGAAAAGCGTCTGTTAAAGGCATCACTTTGTCGCAAACTATGATTGATATTGTTAGAATGTCTCCTTTGAAATGGGGTAATTATGTGTCACATATTTTCTTTGTTATTTCCTTTATGATCCTTATTTCCAATAATTCACTCACTTTTATACAACTATATAGACATTTGGATTTAATTAAAATATATATTTCGTTGTTAATCAGAATGCCTCTTAAAACTGTACAAAACTTTACCCTATTAAGGAATAAATCGCATGTAATAAGTAAGGATTTCTCTATAAATTTATAGATAATTTCTATTGAACGCGATATGGGTATTTTTTTCACAGGTAAAATATTTTTTATCCTGAGAACTGATGGCATGGCCTATTTGGCATTTTTCTTTTTTATATTTATAATAAGACAATGTTTGTATAAGATAGAATGTTTAAAAGATCATACGAAACAAACAAAAATTAGGCTTCATTAGTTTCCGTAGAAAACAAATTAATAAGTGACAGAAGACAGAAGAAAGATCTTCAAAAATATTGACAAGATTGACAAACTATTCAGTTTCCATTTTATATAATTACATGGTTGTACTGAAATAAGAAGATTTTAGCTCATTTCCTTTGTTATTAAACCTGTGCAAAGCTAGGGCTCTGGGCTGGTTTATTATTAAGAACAATTCTAAAATTTATATTGACCAAAAAATAAAAATTACGTATGTTACAGAAGTAAGTGTTAACAACCAGTGTATAAAACCTCAAGAGGAATTTAACTGCACAGCTGGTGAATGTCTTTCTCTGGGTGTGGCCGTATGGAACCACTTAAGCCGTCCGCTCCACAAGCTGTGCCTCTCTGTACAATTCTACCAGGATTATAACAATGGTGTGCTGAGCTATAAATTGGATAACAGAGTGGCCACTGCGGGAAATAATAAGTAAATATCGTTTTATTCTATAGATTTTTTGAAGTTATACTTCTTTTAGCGTGTTAGCGGAAAATGATGAGAGTACATTTTTAAGATGCACGTGCACACCGTCATGAAAAGCCGACACCCTGAAGTTATTACGACGTGCACACACCGTCACGAAAAATAGACACTCTGAAGTTATTACAAAGCGCGCGCGCGCGCGCATCGTCACGGAAAACCGACACCCTTAAGTTATTTCGATGCGTGCGAACACCGTCACGGAAAACCGACACCCTGATGTTATTACGATGCGTGTGCGCGCCGTCACAGAAAACCGAATTGTGTTTCTTTGTATTTGTTGTTATTTCTTTGTATTAAAACTTTCAGTGTATTAAATACCTTTTTTCTATTGTTAGTGTCGTTTTTTCTACAAACAGAATAAGGCGAGAACTTCTAACGCGTGTAAATAAGTACACACACACAATTTTTTTTAATTAAATTATGGGTATCTTAACAATTCTATATTTTCAGGGTGGTATTGACTGAATTACCGGAATCTACCAAAGCTTATCACGAATGCACAGTAGTTTTCTTAACTCCTGGCGAATACAAAATCGACATACAGTGTTCAACTACCGAGACAATGCTCGAGGATGCAACAATTAGAGAAACTGATCATCCTTCAATCATACAGCCGTGTGCGAGTGAAATCAGTCATGTATGGAGATTTATACCTCCCGTAGCTATAAGCGTTACTGATTAATTTATATTATATTTATTGAAATTACAGTATATAATTTTAAAATATTGAATATGTCTCTAAATATTAAACATGTATATACCTATAATTCAGATATTTTATTTTAATACTAGCTGACCCGTGCAACTTCGTCTGCACCAAATTGGTTATCACTGGTTTCCATTGTATTTTTAAACGCGAAAAAATTGAATAAAACTGATACCCGATTGCAACCACAACTACGGTTTCCAATTGTGAATCCAAACTATCCACGGATTCACTGAAACATATATCCAGATTACATGTATTTTTTTTCTTAAATAAGCCTAGTACCCGTTCGTAGCACCATCAAACACTCCGTTGTTTGTAGTCCGGTGAAGCTGTTAAGACCTTGCTCGGCCAATAGCGTAGTCATTTCGAAGAAAAAAAAACATCTACCAGGATCAATTAAGATAAAAACTAACCTACATAAAACTAAATAAACATCTCTACCACTTATTTTATCATAATTATTCTCAGCTTGTATTAAAACCCTTTTATACTCCATTGTATTAAAGAAAAATATATGAACACCGTATCGAAGCGTCAAACATCGCGCCGAATCGTCGTCAACTGTCACTTGCTTGAAACTATTGTCTAAGAGTTATAAACTGTTTCGAAAACGTATTTTAAATATATTTCCAATATATTTTTATAAATAATCTCTGTACCACTCACAACATAGTACCTATCACCTTTTGGTAATTTATCCATGTTGATATGTTTCTATTATAGATTATTCTAAATTGTTACACTAAATATTTGGCATTAAATTTATATCGTGTATTTGTCACACTTGATATTGGCGAAAATACCTACATAGGCAGAGGCCATACCGGAAAGAATCAATCAAGCCAGTTTTATATATTACATTAATCCGAACAACGGGCTGCCGGTAAGAGTTGCGTTTATTTGTGACAGACAAAAATATTGCTTTTAAAATTTAGGATGTATTTTTTCACTAACTTTGAAACGTTATTAAAATGGAATTATTATTGAAAGACATTTATGGTATTGACAATAATGTGCTTGGTGCTATTTTTTGAAAATAAAATAAAAGTAATCTTAATCCATGCTAGAATAGCAGTAATTTTATTATTATTATATTTAGATATAAATAAGTACAAATTTCATCTTTCACACAAATTCAGTTATTAACTCAATATTTAGACCGATTTATTGCTATAAAAATAATATGTGTATAGAATATAGGTATAGTTTAGTGCAGTACTACTGGCTGCACGATAAAGATGCGATAATTGTGGCAGCGTATGTTATCGACGCATTTTTTTTTTCGAAATGTATACGCTGTTGACCTGGAATGGTCGTTACAGCTTCATCGAACTATTGAGGCGAGCGCTGAAAGCACTCAACTGACTTGGGATGTTTGGGCGACCAACTCAAGTGTGTACGGCACACCTCGGCTTGGGCTGTTGCCTGTTTTGTGCAAAAATCGCGACCTATCTGAGCTAACCTAAGCTAATCTATCTAGATATACGTATATAAGTTATTGAAACATGCATGTGTACCAGGCATGTGTTCCTCAACAACTCCTGCATGTATTTTGTATCGGAAAAATTTCTCTTAACTATATAAGATAGGATAGGATGGAGGAAAATAAGGGTAGAACTCTTTGTCGTCTATTTCTCTGAAAAAGAAAAACAGCGTGTAGGCGTGCACGTGTATATAGGTGATGTGTGTGATGTTGTAGTATTGATGTAAAGTTTTGTGGCACTGTATCGCGTGAGCAGAGTATTCAAGGGCTCCCCGCCGAGGGAACGGACTTAAGTTTGAGCCGTTGCCGAGCGGGGCCTAATCTGGTGTGCGGGAGCGAAATTTATCCCTAGACCACGGCGGCGTGATCTGTGGTTATGCGGGTGTGGGCGTGAACACGCTTTGTTTGAAGAGATAGGCTGGTACTGATCTTTCGCTGACGTGATTGAATCAGGAGGGTCGGTAAAATGTGTCGCGGTCGTCTTCTATACTGCGCAGCGTTGGGTACGGGTTCATATTTCGCGGCGGATACCACTAAAGGGCTGGGATGATCCGCGGCTTATTCGAAATAACTACGTGTGAGTGATTTTATATACGCCCAGACAGAAGGCATCTCCAGGTCCCCGTGGAGATCCTTATTCCGGACGTATCATGGGGCACCGGTGATTTTACGTAGGGCTCGGTTCTGGAGAATCTGCAACTTTTGAATACGATTTTGCGCATGTGCAAAGACCGAACAACTGTACGTCATAATCGGACGGATGCAAGTTTCATATAAAGTGAGTTTATGTCTGGGGGACATTTTACTCTAATGGCAAAGCAAACGATAGAGACGATCCAAGACCATAACGGCTTTGTTTCGCACTCTATATGTGTGTGAATCGAAATTTAAGTGTTTATTTAAAGTGACGCCGAGATATTTCACCTCGCCGGCCCAAGGTATTTCGGTTTCGTATAGCCTGATAATCGACGCATATATTTAAGATGGCGTCAATCCCAAGTCATACACTTACGTTTATCGTTGTTTCATTGTATATGGTAAAATCTTAATATCAATAATGTTTAAAAAAATGAAATTTGTTCTTTGCTAAAAAAATAAATGGTTTGAAATTTATCATTTTTATTTATTAAATATATCAGCGGGTATATATATGATTGTGTATAGAAAAATGTGTCTGACTGTGATAAATTCATGCTTTTAATTGTGTTTAAAAGTTACTGAAAAAAAATGTTCCTAAACCTATTCATTAATCAAAATTAATTAAATCAAAATGCGCCTTAAAAATACAACGTTAACCAGCTACCAAGTGTCCTTTCGGGCTAATACCAACCTCCCACAGAAAACCAACGTGAAATAACAGTGCTTGCATCGTAGTGTTTCGTTTGGTCAGTAAGAGCGCCGGAGGCTCACCTCTCTTCTCCTTTTCTCCTTAGCCTTCCCTTACCCTTCTCCAATATACAGGTTGGCAAGGCATTTACGACACCCCGGTGTTGCTAGTGTATATAGAGGGTGGTGGTCACTTAACATCACGTGACCCACCTGTTCGTTTGCCTCCTATGATACAAAAAATATATATTGATATATTAAAGAATTGATATATTAAAGAACCAGGTATTCTAAAATTCTTGTTCTTTCAACGTTGCCGGCTCTTGTACTAAGGTGTCGCAAAAAAGTCTAGTCACGTTAACTACAAATTTTTGTTTTTCGTTATCCTGGAGAACCCCTTGCGTTTCATGGGACAAAAAGTATCCTAGATGTAGCCTTGTAATATCAGTTATTACTGTGTTAAGTTTCGTTAAAATTGGTTCAGTACTTTCAGAGTAATACGGGTTTAGATTCTAGACTTTAATCCTTTATCCTGGAAAACCCTTTGCGTTTTATGGGACAAAAAGTATTTTTGATGTAATCGTAGTATTAGTTATCACTATGTCAAGTTTCGTCAAGATTGGTTCAGTAGTTTCAGAGTAATGCGTGATCATAGGGACAGACAGACAGACAGACAAAAATTGTAAAAAGATTATTTTTGGCTTCTATATCGATAACATAGTCTACCCTGATTAAAATTTTCAAAAAATATTTAATGTACAGATTTCGGCTTGTTACAGTTTTATTATAGTATAGTATTTTAATATTACTTAATAATGAAATAATATTAGTCACCCTTTTTATATCATACAAACTATCTGTTAGCCGTGACGTCCGCATGGTATTTACCAAAAGTTTTTGTTCAATGTTACACCTTTATTATATGTATGTATGTATGTAATACTTTAAGCGAGTAATTCTTGTATATTTTTATATTAAAAGGCGTCAGCGATTTCCGTGAAACTTAGTATTTATGTTGTTTTGGGAACGATAAATCGATCTAGCTAGATTTCATTCATAGATTTTTTTCTGAGTTTTCAAAAATGAAAATATATAGCTAGAATATAAAGTTAAATTTTGCCGCAGCTGTCAAAACAAAAATAGCTTAGATGGAATTCGACTGCTTCGAAAATCAGTCTAACCCCAGTTCGAATCCGAGTGACAGCAAAAGATACACATATATTTTTTTTTTGTAAAAAAAAATCAATCTCGTAAGGCAAACCTAACAGTTTATTTTAATTTAAAAATGTTTTTCAAAGAACCGAGCTAGGCTCGGTTGTCCAGGTACTAATGACTTAATTGTTTAGGAACCTACTAATCGTCGTTACTACTTGTCGTTCTGTTCTATATATATTTATATTTGGTGGTTAAAATCAACTTCAAATCTTTTTTTTCTTGAACTGATTACGCTATTGACCTAGCAAGGTCTTTACAGTCAAAGCCTTAACAGCTTCACCGGTTTTGTGGGTTTAGTATCGTTGGGTTTAATAAAAATTTACATGACACTGGCAGAATTGTGGAATTTTCCTCCGGGACCAAAGACTAAGAAAAAGAAAGGTGTGCGTAAGGCACGAACGGTTCTGTACACTAATTCTCTAATTTATTATATTTGCACGGCACCCTATTTTTTTCTAAAATAAAAGTAGCCTAAGTTACTTACATATGTTTAAAATACAAGTTGGGATAAACGAGTTCTCAAATGGTCACAACGTTTAGACAAACCTATGATACGCTCCTCTACAAGTAGTAGACAATCTACTGAAAGAATACACGAGATTGGATATGCAAAGCCGAGATCCAAATAGGTAGGCGCGACTTGGAATAGTCGTATACACTAACACTATGAATATTTAGTTTATAAAAGAAACAAAGACAAGAAGGATAGATAGCTGCAACCATGAATAATCAAGGTAAAGAAAATCTATCCAAAGCCGGACCGACTTGAGAAGGAGCCGCGCTTCCGCTGCCAATTTTGGATTCGGCGCGCGTGTCAAGTATACTCTTTCATATCCATTTAGTAAACACTATTGTTGAATTAATATGGTTGCTAGTTTTAATTATGAGATCTAATCACTGTTAATTTTTTTTGCTATTACAAATTTTGATGATCATTACAATACAAGAAAATGGTAAGGCTTCTCCTAACGGATAATTAGGTTTGCTTCATAATATTTTGCTCAGAATATCAAAACAATGGGTACTGATATATTTTCTGATCAATAAAAATGAATCTATTGATCGTAGGAAAGAATTTTTGAAAACTTTAAGCGGAATAGTCGAAAGTGTATATGGCTTAGAGAAAGACTGATTTTTGTTATGGATGCAAAAACCACTTTGGATCGGTATACTACGGTACATTTTAATAAAAAACATTCCGTCTGTATATGTAGATTGGTCAGTGATTTTGTCTGTACAGGTAATTTTTTATTTATTTTGTGGTCTGTTATAAATTCGACTGATTACCAATAGAAAAATGAAAAAAATCTGTTTATATGTATGGTTCTACTCAATTCAACCGATGGTTTAACCGGTCTATAAATTTCAAATATAGTGTAGTATATAGTTCGTTCGTTAATTATTAGAATAGCTACTAGTACTGTCAAAATATTTTTATAAATTGAAAAAACTGTAGTTTTGGAAAATATAAAATGTATTCAAATATTAGTAACATGAAGTAAAATAATGACTACTTGAAAATCGTGCAGAACTACGAGCAAATACTATGGTCTTGACTACGGTATCCAAGGCTGAAAAAGTTAATAAAGCCAGTGCTTGTAAACTAATCAAGAATACTTAGAGAGGCCACATACATACGGAATTCCGCATCGGAATTTCAATTCAAAATATCGAATCGAGATTCCGAACGCAGTATATTCATATTCATACGGTAGTTTTCCATACGTATTTTTTCCCGATTCGGAATCTCGTACGGAAAAAAACTGTTCCGAATACATCTGTTTCATAGATTTTGTACGAGTCGCAACACACATTTATTAATTCCGTGCGGAATGCTAGCCAGTTTTTGCTTCGTAATTTGGCCCTTTTTATATAATATCGTCAGTTTTGCAATCGTGGAGTGTAGTAGTGGAATGTAGTAATAGATTTACCCAATAACGGCGATGTATTTTTTTATTCGTATCAAGATACAACAACAATGCAATCACGAGTAGAATATCATCGCCCATCGCTATTAAAATATCTGAACTGAATGGTCACCTTCTCTTAATGAGCCTTGTTATTCTGAACGGAAAAAACCGTATATGTGTGAGATGTGTACGGAATCCCGAATTGATATTTGGCCGCCTTTAAAAATGTGTTTGGGTTTATGGATAAGAATTTTTGACAGATAGCATAGTCTGTACTCTGTGAGTCTGTAGATTGCATACAATTTTATAGTCTCTATTAGGACTGTTGATATTTTAATAAATATCGGATTTTCGATATATCGATATTTATGAAAATATCAATATCGGACCTCGATATATTGGAAAAAAATATCGATATTTCGATATATCGGCTATGTTAAAAAAATGTAATTCAGCTTAACATTGATTTATAGTTTTTAATACAGTATATTTGTACAATTTATCCCATATATGTTTTAAAATATAACACAGTACAGTTCTAAGAACCACAAACGTCATTGAATCATATTGATAATCGTCATCATTATTGTTTTATCTAAATAAGATAATTATGTGTACCAATATTTTTAGTCCATCAGTTACCAAGTTTTTTAAATAGTGGTAGTCTACTAGTTTCACTAGTAGAATAACATTTCGATGTCTGCTGGTTCGAACCCCGGCGTGTAATAATGAATTTTACAAAATTCGCGTACACTTACTAATAAATTGGTAACAGTATCGTCTGACGGTCAAGGAAAACCCCGTGAGAAAACCTGAGCTTGAAAAATGTTCTGGTAGTATTACTATATGTGAGAAAACGTACAATTGTGGTTTTCTCAGAGTTTGAAATTGCCAATACGCCGTGGGCTAGTGTGGTGATTATGTCCATACCTTCTTTCAGGAAAAGGTCTGTGTCCCTGCAGTGGCTCTCTTACAGGCTAATGGTAATGAATATTTTTCAGCAAGGGATTTTTAAAATACTATTTACTTCATATGTTCAGCTGTTTCACTAGGTACTACGATTACTACGAGCCTGCTTCATATTCATTGATTCAAAACGTGGTAGTGTAGACAATAACGGAAGAAATAGGATAAATGCAGGATGCACTAAATGGAGAAAGATGTTCAGGTTATGCGATCCACGAATGCCCTCGAAACTCACAGGGAAGGCGTATAAAATTGTTATAAGACAGTCATACTGCATGCATCTGAGTGCTAGGTTACAAAGAAACGGATGAGAAAAAACTGTACGCGGCAGAGCTGCGATTGTTAAGATGTATGGTGTAACTAGAAGTGATAGAATAAAAACGTGTCATATAAAGATTGAAAACATCACCAGTGACAGACAAGTTGAGAAATAATAGGTTATGATACAGGCATGTCATAAAGAGAGATGAAAGACTTATAACTAGAATAGTTTTAAAGTATGGATAAAGAATGTAAAAATAACATATGTAATAGGTATGAATTCTGAGATTATATCTGACTGAGGAGACTGGAAAAGAAAAACATAATGTATCGAGTCAACCTAGGTGGAATAAGGCTAAGAAAATGATTATGAATAAAAAAAATATCGACCGCCGATATCCAAATTATAATATCAAAATATCGATATATCGCCCAAAATATATTACTAAAAAATATCGATATTTTAAGATAAAAATATCGATATTTTATCAACAGTCCTAGTCTCTATCTCTGTGGTTTCGTTATTCCTATAAATTCTTTTTATAATTTTGAGATATGATAATAAGAAATATCATCACTACAAACATAGTAATAATATAATGCTTTAAATTTAACAATGTCTCCTCTACGATGCGCTGTTGATAACTGCAAGACATCTCTTAATAAAACACCGGGTGTAAAATTTTATAGGTAAATGTTTACCGATAAATATCTTACGATGTTATTGTATTATTAAAACAACAAAAAAATAAAGCTCTGTATGTTTAACATACCATTTAAAATATTACTTAGCTGAAGCTAATAATAACACAAATCGTCTGAACAATTATGAGTCGGCTGTGATAGATAATACTGTGAATAAACAACTCATACTATGTATCTACATTATTACGTTTATTCACAAAGTACTGAGTAAAGGCGATACCGAAAGCTTACTATTACTCTCCTATGTAGGTGCCATTATACTAATATGCATAATATTAGGAATGTACACAATAATTAAAACGTTATAAATATTTTTTATCATCTGTCCAGACGTTTTCAAATATTGGTAAATCATGTGGAGTATAATTTTATTTTTATGTATATTACTGAAGTGTAAGTGAGTAGCTGGCAGAGCGAAATAATAAATTTAAAAAAATTACTAGGTATTCAAAAAAACTCATCTGCTACTTTGAGATCTAGGTCATAATAAATCAGCCAAGGGTTTAACACAATACAATAAGTGTATAAATTTACAGATGTCCTAATAATGCAGAGATGAGAAACAAATGGTTGAGGGTGTTAAAGCACAGATGTAATATATTAGACTGGATGGAAAGTAGAATTTGTTCTAAGCATTTTGAATTAAAATATTTCGATTCACAAAGAAGGCTTAAAGATAATGCTATACCGACTTTATTTGCTGTTGTTCATACAACAAAACCTGCAGCAAAGGTAACTTTAAAATCTGATTCTTTTATATAAAATATAGGTTCCCAATCTATAATAAACTGTATGTTCTAGTCACAGATACCATAAATTCTAGATACATTTTCAATTAGCAAAATTAATGATCCATTAATTTTGTGGATAATCTGTAAATAAATTGCTACTAAATAATATTTGTAATACTAAAATCATGTTCCTAACCATATAAATTATATAATTACAGAATGATCCTTCCAAATCAAAAATTGAAAAACTTTTAAACAGAATGCCACAATCAGACCTCACGGCAAACATCAAACAAAGTCTAAACAAAATGAAGGAACCATATAACTTAGATAACTTTGTTAATGATGACCTCAACTGTAAGTCAGATGCTCCTACTGAAGCTCAACTATGGCTAGTGATCAAAAAACAAGACCATTTGAATTCAAGGTTGATGGATCTAGTCGTCCAAACTAAGAAACATGTAGAAATATTGCAAAAGAATATGGAAGAAACCCAAGTAGTGCGAAAAGAACAGGAGCAGCATATTGAGTCTCTGAAATATATTGTCAAATGTTTACAAGAAAAACAATCTACACTTGAAGAGCAAATAGAAATATTAACAGCTTTCGAATCTAGATAACTCACAAAGATTATTTAATTAGGTTGTAAAACTGTATTAGAATATAACTTAAAATTAAATAAAACTACAAGTTCAAATATATTTCATTTGATTTTATTTTTAAAGGTGAAACTACTTATCATAAGATAATTATCAGTCACACAACATAATTCAGTCTAGTATATCGACAATATAGTTTATTTAAATGGGTATAGTAAATAAATTATAGCTGTTTTACATTTTTAGTAATGTTATAAAGTATACTATTTCCTTCTTAATTGTTTTTCTAAAATTTCTCTTAATTTCATTTTTTTATTAGTTTTATCAGAAAGTGGTCTACCCAAGGGCACTATTTCCATTTGTTGTAAACGCCTCCTAAATTTTTGATAAAATTCTAAAACATTAGGGTCAGCCCATACATAACGGGAGTCAAAATCCAAAACTCTTAGTGTTTCTAAACTTTGTGCTCGGCTCAAAGCGACATATGCTTGCCCCGCTTCAAATATTTTCGATAAAGACATCTCAACACAATCTAAAGTCAAACCCTGCGATTTATGTATTGAAAATGCCCATGCCAAGTTTAAAGGTACTTGTCGACGACATAACAATGTTCCATTGGCATTTTTTACAAACCATCTTTCAGTTCTTGCTGTAAACTCCTTCTTATTCTTAAATCTTACTACAGGAAATCCTTCCTCAAATCTAATAACAACTCCCCTAGCACCATTAACTAAACCAGCATTTACGTTAATATTTTTTAAAAGCATAACCTGAGCACCAACTTTTAGCACTAATTTTGAAGGAGCCACAGTTTGCATATCAAGAATTTTACTAGCATTGTCACTATCCTGTGATGTATATAATTTTTCCTCTCCATCTAAATTGCTTAATTTTGAATCATTTATCATTTTAGAGTCATTTGTATGAGAACATAATCTCGTAGCAAGGATACCATCACTTTCAATTTTTTGTTTAGCTGTACTAACAAGACAATCATTAATTTCTTTAGTCACTCTACCAATTCTTATATTATTGAGTATTGCAACAAACTGTTGATCTTTTTGCCTATGCACTTCTTTTAGTTCAAAACAAAGTTCAATACACTTGTCCCAGCATGGAGATTGGAAACAGAACTTTTTCCCTGTTTTGCTTTTGTCAATAACTGGTGGTAACTGTAGGAAGTCACCACACAAAATAAGTTGAATACCACCAAATGGCTTGTCATTCTTTCTGACATATCTTGCAACTGCTTCTAATTTCTGAAAAAAAAAACTTTTAATTGTATGGATGGTGAACACACTCTATCACGAAGGTTAATAAATTTTTAAGGAAGTTGTATTGTTTGTTAAATTAATTGCTTAATAGTGGTATAAAGGTGAGTTAATAGGATGTAATTTTTAATTATAAGGAAACTACTTTTTATTAGAATCTATAAAAATTAATATAACTCTAAGGTTTTTATACTATTACTAAATATCCATTGTGGTAGTTGAATAACTCATGCATAATATTTATGTGTTACCTCAAAAAATAATCCATCAACCATTGATATCTCATCGATGATAAGATGTTTACATTTTCGCCACTTTTGAGCCACTAATGGTATTTTCATAGCCCTCTCGCATAAATTTTCCACAGATCCACTGCCATCACCGATTCCGGCAAATGCATGAAGAGTGGTTCCACCTGATCATCATAATTATGAAAATAATTTAAAAAAATAATATTTTAAAACATTTGCACAGAATAACAATGATAATGAAATGTTCAAATACTTAGAGGATTATGTTATATATTATAATTTAAAAAATAACCAAGGAATCAAATGGTGAAATTGCGTTGAAGTGATAACTCTGTGCTTAGCGTGTTCCAACACAATGTCAGTAAAGATAGGCTTTCGATGAAGGCAAATATTGTGATGAAATAATACCATGGTGGTAGGGATTTTTCTAATCCTGCCAAATCTATGATAAGCATCTATGGATGTGTTCTGACAGCTGCACTTAGGAAACAGTCCTTCTAAGTTTAACGTGTGTACCATCTTGGATCACATTGTTTGACATCTTGCTCTTTTATCTCACTTTAGTTAAGTTAGGTTAGACTTGCAAAATAGGATAACGAGAACTTGATTTGGCAGCAGTTAAAGCAAGTATTCAATATGTATTTAACTTTTTTGTAATAACACTGATAAGTTATAGATTACAAAAATTATAAGAATATTATCAGCATATTATGTATGGATTAAGTGTTGAGTTTAGTCAAAAGTAAGGTTTAGTCACAAGAATATATGTGTAGAAATTTCTTAACTATCTTACTTATTGATTACAGCTTTATTATCATCACAATTGTTCTCTCAAACCTTTGCAATTCCGTTTTATCTGGATTATTTGATTTATTGATATATTTACTACAACTTAATACCTTACAACCTACAACTAAATACTTAAATTTCATAATTACTACACAACATAATGATATGTATCGATAATATAGTGAAAATTCTCTAAATGCCATTAAAATTCTCTGAAATGAATCCTAAGGATATACATTTACATTTGTATGCAATAGTGGGCATGACAGATGTTATCCTACTTTATTACTAAATAAAATCCCAATAGTCAACCACGGTGCCACCTACCTTGTCCATTTATGAATGTAAAACATAAAAAAATTAATCAAAATCTGTCCAACTATTTAGGAGTTCAATCAATTACCCACAGACAGGAAAATTACATATATAAACATGTGGTAAATTATGTTTTGAGTCTTACCCACATGACAAGCTGCCACTCCTGTTGATGCAGTGGCTACAGTTACATCAGGAGGCAATGCTGCTACAATTCTTTTAAGTAGAAAACTCTTACCAGTCCCGGCAGAGCCAGTAAAAAAGATATTTTTGCCACTTAAACATGCTTCTAGAACTCTCTGTTGTTCTGTGTTTAAAGAACTAGTTGTTGTTAGTGGTGATGGGGAATATAATTTTTTTGGTATAGGACCTCGGCTAGGGTCATCACATTTTCGTTTTTTTGATGGCGGTGACGGTGTAGTAACTGTTGATTTAGAAACTTTACTTTTAGCTTTGTGAATATCAGCAACTGTCACTGGACTTATCTCTTCAAAGGCCTGAGCTTTACCACTCAGTAACTTAGTTCGTATAGTTTGTTTTGAAGGAACTTTATTCGAACACTGGTCTTTGTCACCGGTCATTTTAACAAATATTGTCCGTAAAAACATGACTAGATTCGTAGGAGGTGCGTTTGATATAAATAATGTACACCCCACATCTTGAAATTTAATGCTTGCTTTACCTTCCGCCATGAACTTTTTAAATACATTTATGCCCTTCAATGCCAGCCTGATTGTAGCGTGTTTTTCAGGTGATATTTCCATGTACATTTCACGAAATTCGTTACGGATCAAGCGCAACGATGCATTTTTATAATTGTCTTTTTTTGATATGGAGCCTTGAGTCGTCACCCACTCGATGGACACGGCGCAAGACAAAAACGATTCTCCTTCCATATCGTTTCAAAAAGTTACTTCATTTTATTTATAAAAGTGACTTTTATTAGGTAGGAAAGTACAATATTATTTTGGCGGTTCCAGTCCTAAAACTTTCGACAACAGACTAGGACTGTTGATAAAATATCGATATATCGAAATATCGATATTTATATCTTAAAATATCGATATTTTTTAGTAATATTTTTTGGACGATATATCGATATTTTGATATTATAATTTGGATATCGGCGGTCGATATTTTTTTTATTCATAATCATTTTCTTAGCCTTATTCCACCTAGGTTGACTCGATACATTATGTTTTTCTTTTCCAGTCTCCTCAGTCAGATATAATCTCAGAAATCACACCTATTACATATGTTATTTTTACATACTTTATCCATACTTTTAAACTATTCTAGTTATAAGTCTTTCATCTATCTTTATGACATGCCTGTATCATGCTAACCTATTATTTCTCAACTTGTCTGTCACTGGTGATGTTTTCAATCTTTATCTGATACGTTTTTATTCTATCACTTCTAGTTACACCATACATCTTAACAATCGCAGCTCTGCCGCGTACAGTTTTTTCTCATCCGTTTCTTTTGTAACCTAGCACTCAGATGCATGCAGTATGACTGTCTTATAACAATTATATACGCCTTCCCCGTGAGTTTCAAGGGCATTCGTGGATCGCATAACCTGAACATCTTTCTCCATTTAGTACATCCTGCATTTATCCTATTCCTTCCGTTATTGTCTACACTGCCACGTTTTGAATCAATGAATATGAAGCAGGCTCGTAGTAATCGTAGTACCTAGTGAAACAGCTGAACATATGAAGTAAATAGTATTTTAAAAATCTCTTGCTGCAATATATTCATTACCGTCAGCCTGTAAGAGAGCAACTGCAGGGCTACAGACCTTTTCCTGAAAGAAGGTATGGACATAATCACCACACTAGCCCAAGGCGTATTGGCAATTTCAAACTCTAAGAAAACCACAATTGTACGTTTTCTCACATATAGTAATACTACCAAAACATTTCTCAAGCTCAGGTTTTCTCACGGGGTTTTCCTTGACCGTCAGACGATACTGTTACCAATTTAAATTAGTAAGTGTACGCGAATTTTGTAAAATTCATTATTACACACCGGGGTTCGAACCCCCAGACATCGAAATGTTATTCTACTAGTGAAACTAGTAGACTACCACTATTTAAAAAACTTGGTAACTGATGGACTAAAAATATTGGTACACATAATTATCTTATTTAGATAAAACAATAATGATGACGATTATCAATATGATTGAATGACGTTTGTGGCTCTTAGAACTGTACTGTTATATTTTAAAACATATATGGGATAAACTGTACAAATATACTGGATTAAAAACTGTAAATCAATGTTAAGCTGAATTACATTTTTTTAATATAGCCGATATATCGAAATATCGATATTTTTTTCCAATATATCGAGGTCCGATATTGATATTTTCATAAATATCGATATATCGAAAATCCGATATTTTTAAAAATATCAACAGTCCTACAACAGACACGAGTTGTTTCCACAGACTGATTATCGCATTTCCAGTATGCTATTGTTATCTATGGATTATCGTATAGGTAAACGTTTCAAGAAATTTTTATCTGTAGTCCGGTGAAGCTGTTAAGACCTTCATGGGTGAATAGCGTAGTCAGTTTGAAAAAAAAAAAGAATTTTTTATCGTTTTACTATGAGAAACCCACATACTTTGTAGATTGTGTTTACCTACCTATGAAATTCAAAATATGTTATGAATATATAAATAAGGACCAAATAATTCAAAAGAAGTTTTTTTTTTTTCTCGAACTGACTACGCTATTGACCTAGCAAGGTCTTAACAGCTTCACCGGACTACTAAGGCGAGCGCTTAAGGCACTCAGCCGATTTTATATTGGCAACCAGCTCAAGGGTGCACGGTACACCTCGGCTTGGATGTTGCCCGTTGCATGCAACATCGCGACCTATCTTAGCTAACCTAGCTAACTATTCATATATGTTTGAGTTGTTGAGACGCATATGAGTACCAGCATATCCGCCCCAACAACCCCTCCATATATTTTTATCGGAAAAATTTGGAGAGTTTTTCAGTTCGATAAGGGAAAAACATTTATCAAAAATAACCCTTCCATCAAAATGTGTAGCGTGTAGGCGTGCACGTGTGTGGAGGTGATAGTGTAGTGTTGTAGCAGTGATGTATGGGGTTGTCACCGTATCGCGCAAGCAACGCACTCAAGGGCTCCCTACCGAGGGATCGAACCTAGGCTTGCTGCTTGCCGCTGCCGTGGGAGGCCTAATCGGGTGTGCGGGAGCGAAGTAAACCCCCAGACCGCGGCGGCGCGATCTGTGGTTACGCGGGCGTGGGCGTGAGCACGCTCTGTTACGAGGGACAGGCTGGTACTGATCGTTCGCTGACGTGATATCGTCGGGAGGGTCGGTGAAAATGTGTCGCGGACATCTTTTATAACGCCCAGCGTTGGGCACGGGTTCGTAGTTCGTGGCGGATACCACTAACGGACTGGGATGAATCGCGGCTCGCTCGAAATAGCTATCTGTAAGTGATTTTATGTACGCCCAGATAGACGGCATCTCCAGGTCCATATGGAGATCCGCCTTCCGGACGAACCGAGGAGCACCGGTGATTTTACGCAGAGCTAGGGTTTGCAAAACCTGAAGTCTATCGAGATTCTTCGCGTGGGCGAAAACCGGACAACTATACGTCATAACGGGACGAATACAAACTTTATATATTGTGAGCTTATGTCTGAGGGACAGTTTGCTCTTCTGACAAAGTAAATAATGGAGGCGACCCAAGACCATAGCGGCTTTGTTTTGCACTCTTTTGATGTGTGGCTCAAACGTTAAGTGATTATCTAAGGTGACGCCGAGATACTTGACCTCGGTGGTCCAAGGTATCTCGGAATCGTATAGCCTTATGGGCTTTAACTTGTTCTCGTGATGCCTAGGATCGAAGAGTATCGCGGCACTCTTATCGGGGCTAATACCTATTCGCCATCGAAGAAACCAATCACCGAGTGTGTGATGTGTGGCTTCTTCGATGCTGTCTCTAAGATCACTCGGCCGCCAGCCAGAGGCGTAGATGACTGTATCATCAGCATAACAACCTACCTCGACTCCCGGGAGCTTAGGTAGGTCGCTGATGAACAGGTTGAAGAGGGTGGGCGCGAGAATTGAGCCTTGCGGCACACCTGAGCGTATCGGACGGGGATTCAAAAGAAGTTTCCTTCAATGTATAAAGTAGATATATCTTACTTAGGTAGTTGCTAAAACCAAACGCTATTGGTTTGGGCCTTCATAGCTTCAACGGACTACCTAGTTTACGATTTATTAATTATTTAAACAATAAAAAATGGAGTAGTCACGGGACGCCTGGCAAATGTGATGCATCAAAATTGTTTTGTGTGAGTTATATGCTTTAAGGAAAAGTTATGAAGGAATTAGCTATGGCATAATGAAAAGATAAAGTATTACAAATTTGTTACATAAAATAATGACTGCTTATTTTTTTGATTGCATCAATATTAATTTTTATTCTATATAAAATACAAAAATTCAACTAGGTTCAGGTGCGATGTGTTTGGCTCCATTTATCAAAGAGCGCTAGGTCGTCGGCGCGTGCCGCGTAACACTAGTAGAACGAGTGGCCGACAAAACACTTTGAATCTTAAATTCACAAACATAGGCTTGCAAATGTTTTTGAATATTTCGTTAATAGTGCAATGTCCGTGTTTTGCGTCGCCACGCCAACAATCAGGTTTACCCTCCGCCTATAGATGTTTCACATCAATAATAGCGTTTCTCCATACAAATTTTTCATTCAGCATCATTTGAGCTTATCCATTCCTTACATTCTTTTACTTTCGAACTAAGCGGACACTGTCTTTGTAAAGGATAATTGAATGAATAATCATAGGAGTTAATATTCACGGGAAAATTACACATGAACTGTATTTTTTTCTCAACTATATAATCTGTTCTTCTATATACATATAATAAGAATGGAAATCAAATGTCCAGTCCGTTAGTGGTATCCGCCGCACAATACGAACCCGTACCGAACGCTGCGCATTATTATATACGTTCGCGACATATTTTAATCGACCCTCCTGATGAAATAACGGCAGTGAACGATGAGTACCAGCCTGTCTCTGCAAACAGAGCGTGTTCACGCCCACGCCCGCGTAACCACAGATCACGCCGCCGTGGTCTGGGGGTAAATTTCGCTCCCACACACCAGAATAGGCACCCCTCGGCAGCGGCACAAGTCTAGGTTCGATCCCTCAGCAGGGAGCCCTTGAGTGCGTTACTTGCGCGATACAGTGACACAAAAATTTACATCACTGCTACAACACTACACGATCACCCCCACACACGTGCACGCCTACACGCTTACACATGGAAGTGGAAGGGTTTTATTTTTTTCCCTTATCGAATGGAAAAACTCTAATTTTCCGATAAAAAAGTATATGGAGGGGTTGTTGAGGCGTGTATGCTTGGTACACATATGCGTCTCAACAACTCAAACATATATGAATAGTTAGCTAGGTTAGCTAAGATAGGTTGCGAGTTTGCATGTAACAGGAAACAGCCAAGCCGAGGTGTGCCGTGCACCCTTGAGCTAGTTGCCCAAATAAAATCGACTGAGTGCCTTAAGCGCTCGCCTTAGTAGTTTGGTGAAACTGTTAAGACCTTGCTAGGTCAATAGCGTAGTCAGTTCGAAAAAAAAAGGAAATCAAACGTGTCTGTTTTTGTAGATTTTTGTGAAAAAATATGTTGTAGGTTTCAATTATTCTTAGAAATATCAATCTGTCAGTTAGTTTGAACACGCATCACTGCTAAAGTACTGTGTTTACGATAAAAGCTCTTCAAGAAAATCATAAAGCATATGCTCGAGTAACATTTTGTTTGGTTGGTTTTATTAAAATCAGTTCACTCTATCAAAAGTTATTGTAATCATAATGAAAACTTGACTTGAGTACGCGAGAAAAGTATATAAGTAAATGGATTTAAAACATCCAAATGATTTTATTTTTTTTACATTAGGTTCCACGTGGACAGAGTCGCCGGCACAGCTAGTATTTTAATAAAAAACAGGTTAGTTTTACAAAAAAAAAACTTACAATTCGTTGATGTACCACAAATTTACAGACAATCGTGACGTATCTAATTGGTAACCGATTCCAATAAACGTACTTGAAGGCCTTATGCGTAATATGACAGAAACCATTCCTCGACGCTTAGTGCTAAATGAGGTCATCGGTCAATCGATATGTGCCGATGAAATTAATTACCTTTTTATGTTGATCTGCTAGCGAGTCGACATTGATCCACTAACAAATATCAAGTAATGTTACTTTTAGTAACTGTGAACAATGAAATGAGTCGTTACATGTAGTCCTGTGAAGCTGTTAAAACTTAGCTAGGTCAATAGCGTAGTCTGTTCGAGAAAAAGAATTTCAAAATAAGCTAATTCCATTTTTAACAGTTCCCAATAGTTTATTGTATTTTTCAAGTTTTTTTTTCGAACTGACTACGCTATTGACCTAGCAAGATCTTAACAGCTTCACCGAACTACTATTTATCAAGATCTTCATATTTAGTACTAGTAAATTGTGATGATCACAAAAAAAAAACTAAAAACCTTATGTTAAACGAATGATTAAGAATGGATTTATCGCATTTTAAATGTAACGGCTTAAGTAAACAATCCCTACTTTAATTAAAATATTTAAATTAATTTAACAGATATATAAAATAATACTGACTCATGTAGGTTAGGCAGATGCTTAACAATCAATAAAATATGAATACATTACGGATAATTACCAAAATATAATGGAAGTTTTGAAGTGATGAGGACTTCAAATCCTTATAAACAAGCCAGAACTAATGGGTCTTCTTTTTCCTTCATATAGGCACGGTTTTCAAAATACTTGTGAGTCTGTCGAAAGTGGTGAAAGTATCTAAAAAAAGATTATATTCATACGGTCATAAAAAGCGGTAAATTTATAGTACACTTGGTGGCTTTTTCTAAACCCACCTGGATAACGACCACCTTCAAATGTTGAACATTCGTAGTCAAGCAAATTTGTTCCCAACATCTATAGGTATGTTCTGGCTACTGCACTTAAGAGCTTGTTCATCATGAACCACATCATAATTTATAGGTGTCATCGGTTAGTGTTCAGTTTAATAAATATGTTGCATTAAAAGATGTGTAAATAATTTTAAAGCTGAATTATGCTTTTTTTTTTAAGGCCGTTATATCGAAATATATTTTTTCAGATATATCAAACCTCAATAATGATATGTTTAGAAAATATGGATATATGGAAATTCCAATATTTAAAAAATAAAAAACATTAGTATTTCCAACCACGGATAAAATATTTTTCTCTAAACAATAATGCGAAGGTTTACTTTCAAGTTTATAGAAACTATTGTTTTCAACCACTTTGCTATTATTTCGATTTTGGGTCGAATATATTTTTTTATTATCAAGATAAAACAATAGCCATTAGAGTATATACTATTTTCGGCATAAGGCGACCAGATGTGGACCATTACTGCGTGAGAAAGAAAGATCTTTCCTTTTGTCTTTGCTTGAGTTCCGAAACATATTCAATAAGGTTTATTCCAATTTGTTAATCGCGTATTGAAATAAAGTAGCTATTAAACTCTCTTAGCATAATATGTATAATTATATTTACAACTATCTGAACCCGCGACTCTGTTTGCATTGTTTTTTATCTAAACAATACATCTTGACAGAAGAAAAATTAAAAAAAAAATTTAAAGCCAAAATTTATTTTGCTTACAAAATTCTTTGATCTTTTGTAGTCATTACAAAAATTATTCTTTATATTTTTTATACTTATCAAAAGATGTGACATTTTTTCTTTTAATAAGTTTTAATGCTTCTGAAGTAAAACTTTTAAAAAATGTAGTCCGGTGAAACTGTTAAGACCTTGCTAGGTCAATAGCATTGTCAGTTCGAGAAAAAAAAAGTATTTACCCGCTATGCGCACTCAACGTGCCTACTACGCATAGGTGGTCTGTACATTTTTATTAATGTATTTATAAGATACATGGCTTGTCAAGACGAGACGCGACGGGGCTTAGAAATTTATTCAAATAACGCGAACTGTCTTGTATTAAAATAAAATTTAGTAAAACAACGGACAGTTGGCAACGCTAATGTAAGCTTGTAATGTAAGCTTTAGCTAAGATATACCTGTATTGTAAAAACTATGCAATACTAGGATGGTAAACGTAAACCATAGCTTGCGGATGTCAGTAACACGGCAGAGTTGAGAACGAACTAACCTATAACTTTGCTTATGAAAATAAACCACACAGCCCTAAAATGTTATGAAAATAAACTTGTTGAGGCGCTAATATGTTTCACTTAGAACATCTGTATTTTTTTTTTTTTTTTTTTCGAAATGTCTACGCTATTGACCCATCAGGGTCTTAACAGCTTCACCGGACTACTAAGGCGAGCGCTTAAGGCACTCAGCCGA
>JACEII010000004.1:7968331-8005356 GCA_014332785.1 Antheraea mylitta | reverse complement strand
GGGACAGGCTGGTACTGATCGTTCGCTGACGTGATATCGTCGGGAGGGTCGGTGAAAATGTGTCGCGGACGTCTTTTATAACGCCCAGCGTTGGGCACGGGTTCGTAATTCGCGGCGGATACCACTAACGGACTGGGATGAATCGCGGCTCGCTCGAAATAGCTATTTGTAAGTGATTTTATATACGCCCAGATAGACGGCATCTCCAGGTCCCTGTGGAGAATAGCCTTCCGGATGAACCAAGGAGCACCGGTGATTTTACGCAGAGCCCGGGTCTTCAAAACCTGAAGCGTATCTAGATTCTTCGTGTGGGCGAAAACCGGACAACTATACGTCATTACCGGACGAATACAGACTTTATATATTGTGAGCTTATGTCTGAGGGACAGTTTGCTCTTCTGACAGAGTAAATAATGGAGCCGACCCAAGACCATAGCGGCTTTGTCTCGCACTCTCTTAATATGAGGATCGAACGTTAAATGACGGTCTAAAGTGACGCCGAGATACTTGACCTCGGTGGTCCAAGGTATCTCAGAATCGTATAGCCTTATGGGCTTTAACTTGTTATGGCGATATCTAGGATCGAAGAGTATCGCGGCACTCTTATCGGGGTTAATACCTATACGCCATCGAAGAATCCAGTCACCGAGCGTGCTAACGGCTTTTTCGATGCGATTCCTAAGGACTTTCGGCCGCCAGCCAGAGGCGAAGATAACTGTATCATCAGCATAACAACCTACCTCGACTCCCGGGAGCTTAGGTAGGTCGCTGATGAACAGGTTGAAGAGAGTGGGCGCGAGTATTGAACCTTGTGGCACACCTGAGCGTATCGGACGGGGCGATGAGAGTTCGCCGTCTACTCTAAAACGGAAGGTTCTATCGGCTAGATAATCACGGATGATGTGAACTTAGCTATCGGGTATACCGGCTTCATTTAGCTTATATATGAGTCCTTTGTGCCAGACCTTATCGAAGGCCTTGGCGACATCGAAAAAGACTGCTATCGTGCGTTTCGGTTTAGTGTTTTTTCACGGGCGGATCCGGCTTCGGGTTCGGATTTTTATTAAAATTAGAAAAGATGTACTCCGTGAGGCGAAGTACTTGATCCGGACAAGAGTGTTTGGCGCGAAATCCAAACTGTTCAGGCGGTATTAAACTACTGTCGTTTATCGTGACCTGGAGACGGTTCAGAAGGAGCCGCTCGTAAAGTTTCCCTAGTGTATCAAGCAAACTAATCGGACGATAGCTATCGGGAAGCGTAGCTTTCTTGCCGGGCTTGTGAATTCCTATCACTACGGCCCTCTTCCAGACGGCTGGAAAGTGACCCTGGGACGTGGCCGCATTGAAGATGCAGACCAATAGAGCTATGATGCGGTCAGGAAGGAGCTTCAGAACCTCGTTCCTGATCCCATCGGGACCAGGGGACTTCCTAGGCTTGAGACGCTTGATGGCAGCCGAGACTTCGTCAAACGTTATCGGGGTTAGGGTATCCGCCGGCGGAGACGCGAGTGCATGCTCTACGGCTGTTTCGATGGACTCTATGATGGAAGGGTCAGTATTATCAGTGTTTGGTGAACACTGTTTCTCTAGACTCGCAGCGAGACATTCTGCTTTATCAGTGTTATCGAACGCGGGAGGCAACCCGGGGCCTCTGTCTAGAGGGGGCATTGGGATGACCGTATCGGACTTAAACTTTCGCGTGAAAGCCCAGAATGCCAGGTGAGACGGCTGGAGATCCTCCAGAAACCTGTCCCACCTGTCACCCCGGATCTCAGAAATACGAGACTTAACTGCTTTCCGTAAGACACGTAAGCGTTCGCGGTTCTCAGCGGTCGAGTAAGCGTCGTGAGCACGAGTCGCGGCGTTCTTTTCCGTGATCAATGCTCTCACGTCATCAGGGAGTATAAAACGGCGTTCGTTCGCCGCTTGTACCTCTTTCGAGGTCTCCCTGACGGCGGTCTGGAGATAATCAACCAGGGAATCGATGGGCGAATCCGCATCGACTTTAGACACCAACACGTCCGGAATCCTGTCTAAACTACTAGACGACGGACTATTTTTAAAATATTCGCTAAGTTTCGCGTAATCGGCCACTCTGATCGGCGTCGGGCTAAAATCAGAGATGTCCTAACTGTAATAGAACCGGGCGATGATCCGAGTCGAGTTCGTGTATGACTGATATGAGTCGTACAGGAAGCGCGACATTTTTTAGTAGAGCTACATCTAAAACTGACGGTCGGCAGTGATCTTGATAGTGCGTGGGTTCCGGAGACGCTATGACGTCAAATGCGAGAGCCCCACCAAGTTCATCGAGTATCCTCCCATTACGAGAGGTACACGGACTGTTCCAGATGACGTTCCCGCAATTGAGGTCCCCCGCTATAATGACAGAATTACCTAAATTAAATAGCGCCTGCAGATCGGATTTGAGCAATACTTTATTCGGTGGTAGGTACGCGGAGACAAGAATAATATCAGAGTGGCCCGTCATACCAACGCGGCATACTGACACTTCCATATGAGTAAGCGCGGGCGGATCTAAAGGCATGCAATACAACGAACGCCTGAAATAAATTAAGGTGCCACCCCCGCGGGCGACACGGTCGTTTCTAACAATGCAATAATTCGCGATTCTCGGATTACGCATACTCGGTTTTAACATCGTTTCCTGGATGAGGAAAACGTCAATCTGTCTATCGCGCAAAAAGTCAGCTACTAGATCGCGCTGTGTCCGAAGGGATCTCGCGTTGAAAAACGAGAGGCAAAGACCGCGTGGTTTTATTTTATTAATTCCCGGGAATTTTAAAATTAATATTTAAGAGACTGTGATCGGGCGAGGCGCTGTATGGTGGCTCCGATAGCCGGAAAGCGCGCTAGGGCGGAGATAAGGTGTATCCCGTGCTTCTCCTCTACTACGGCATAGAAGGCGAGAACCTCCTGCATATCGTGCTCTACGAGTAGGTGCTCCATCCAGTCGAACTTATCCGAGAGAGATGATGGAGCCTGAGTCACCTTAGGTGGCGGCGCCAGAGGCCTTGAAGAGGCCTGAGGCTGAGGTCTGGGGGCCCAGGGGGCCATAGGGGCCCACCCGGGTTGGTCCGCGCGCGGCACAGAGGGTGGCGAGCGCGGTGAGGTCGTGGGCGCGGGCGCTACCGGGGCACGGAGGCGCCCGGCAGGCCCGGGAAGGCCTCCACGGACATCAGAGGTGGAGGCGGAGGGCGGACGGTGGCTGCAGGCGCCCTGGACGCCTGCCTCGCCTGACGGGGACGTTGTGTGCGCGGCGCGCGGGGACAACCGCGATAATTCGCGGGGTGACTCGCGTTACCGCAGAGCACACAGCTGGGAGGATCGGGAGTGCCAGGAGTGCGCTCGCACTCCTTCGTGGCGTGGTCTCCCAGGCACTTGACGCACCTGGGGCGAAGATGACAATTCTTCGCGGAGTGGCCATAACTCTGGCAGTTGCGGCACTGCGAAGGAATGTGGGTCTTACGTGGGGGATCAACGGTGACCCCGTTGAGATCACACACCGAAGTGAGTGAGAAGATGGCCTTGCCCTCCTGCGACCGGTCGAGGAGAACGAGAACCATATTATACGGGGCGCGAGTGCGTGGGTGGTACATACGATGTACCTCACGCACCGGGTAGTTTTTCTCCTTAAGGGAGAGGGTGACATCCTCGACCGAGATTTCGGCCGGGACACGGCGAAGCACGACACGCAGAGGGCGCTCGTCCTCTAGAGCGTACGTAAAATACGCGAGTTTGGACTCCGTTAAAAAGCGAATTAACGTGCGGTGGTCGTCCGACGTCAGACATTTAACACGAATGCCCGCCGATGTGCTAAGGGCATTAGTGTAGTTGATATTGCGAGCTTTTAATTTGTTCGAAATTAAAGTCCATTGGGACTTGTCCTGTATCGTAACAGGAGGCGGCGGGCGCGGTTTCCTAACTGCAGAATCCGGAGTGAGGGAGACGGAGCTATTCGCGTTCGGCTTACGCGACGGTATTGCCGCGGTCGACGGTACGCGAGCGCCATCTATATTGGCGACTTTTTGTGGGCCTACGGAACCCGAATCAGTCGGGCTGCCCGGACGACGCTTCTTGTGCGAGACGATCGTATAGCCGTCCTTGTCTGTCTGCGCTGAAGGCGCGGGAATCGCGGACTCGGTCGCGGTCGCGGTCGAAACGGCGGACGTTGTTTCGTCTAACTCCATCTCAGAGTCGGCCTCCGAGCTGGAGCTAGGAATCGAGGCCTCAAGTAGACCTTTGTCGCGCGCGTCTAGAGGAGACTGCGGCGAGAGGGACGCAAAGGAATTCGCTGTCGGAATGTTAAAAAGGTCCTCGGCGGCCTGCGACGCTACGTTGCGGTAAATTGAATTTACAATCTCCTGATCTAAACCGCTCTCGAGGAGATTTTTACGATAATATTCTGCCACAGCTAACGGATCCATCGCGGTGGATCGAGGAGAGGGAGGGGCCGCGAAACAACCTCCCTGCCTTAAGGGCAGGGGGCACGCCAAACGGTAAGCTACGGGACTATATCGAGTCCGGACCAAGAGAACTATTTAAAACCAAACAAAACGAAAGCACAAAATAAATAAATGAGTGGGCGAGACAGGGGACCATGTATATGAATAAAATACTATAACATAAATAAATATGGGTTAAATAAATAGATAAATAATAATAAATAGGTACTTACATATATACGGGGGCACAGAAATAGATTATTTTATCACTGAATAGATAAAAATTAATGAAATATATGAGGGAATAAATAGATAATTAAACAATTAAATAATAGTTGGTTAGATATTTAAGAATAAGGAATAGAAAAATGAGTATATAAATAAGCGGGTAAATATATAAATAAGGGAATGTCTCACTCACTCAGGTAGATTTTGTACACCGTGTGCCACAGCTGCACTCAACTTAGCACTAAACAAAGCACAACGAAATCGAGAACAAAAGATCTCGAACAAAGGAGATATCGGACACGTGCGTTCGCTAGCGCGTCCAAAACCGGACTCCGGTGCTCCGCTCCTACTGTTTCTATCGGGATGATATATAACCTATAGCCTTCTTCGATAAATGAGCTATCTATCACTTAAATAATTTTTAAAATTGAACCAATAGTTCCTGAGATTAGCGCGTTCATCCCACTAAACAAACTGTACAGTTTTATAATATTAGTAGGTATACTTTTTTCTCGTACTTAACTCCAGTCATTATTCAAATTACAATAAATATTACTCCTGAGGATATGCTTTATGATTTTCTTCCTGAGGTTTTATTGTGAACTCAGTACTTTAGCAGTGATGCGTCATCATACAAACAGACAGACAGACATTTCTAAAATGATTGAAATGTGTTCTATTACTTATTTCTAGACACCTGCAACATTTTTTTTTCACGAATATCGGAAAAGTACAGACACGTTAGAATTACGTTCTTATTATATGTATAGACTAGCGAACCCCGCGAACGTTATTCCGCTCTGATTCTAATAAAAGAAACCATAATAAATCATATACCTAAACATTTTATCTACGGGTGAAATGATAAGTACCTGTTTAGGTACCTGGGTATCTATTACTTCTCAAAAATAGGTAATGACATGTTTTCTAATATACATTAAAAACAAATAAAGAAGAACAATGGAACGCTTGCTAGTTAAAATGGTTCATTCATATTTTTTCCGTTAACTTATCGTTAGAAATCTGAAGTTGTAAGAAACTGTAAAGATAGCGGTTTACAAGTAGCTAACTAAAGAACTATGAATGAAATAGTTGGGTTAGGAAATTCCATGATCTTGGCATATGCCTGCTTCAAAAGTAAAGCGTTAATTAGTCATAATTACGTTTTGCGTTCTGAGAATACTTACACATATAAAACATAGGTATTGTAGACAGATGAAATCTAGACAACTTAGTAAAATTAAACTTTCGGAGAATGCTTCTTTAAGTATTTAAAACTAATTTGATTATATGTTTCTTAATTGATTTTCTTCTGATTATGATTCCGGTATTCATCACGGATTGATTAATGTGTGTTCTAAAATTTTATTACCTACATTGATTTGTAATTTTGCAATCGATTTTTTTTTGTAATTTTACAAATACATAAGTATTTTCAGATGTCCTATGCAAAATAAAAGCGTCAGTCAGTAGAACCAAAAATCAATAATAATCTTTATCAACCTTAAAAAATTATATAACTTTGCTTATGTTCGTTACCATGAGTCCTTCGACATTACGTCACGGATATTTTTAACGAACGAGTTTTGAAGAAATGAACATAGAGGCGACTGAACAAAAAACTTTGGCGCCAAATATTACCTTTAAGCGACAGCCATTTATTTAAACGACTAATACAAGAAAGAAATTTGAAACTTGCTAACTTACATCTCCACCAAA
Source organism: Antheraea mylitta (assembly GCA_014332785.1). Taxonomy (NCBI): domain Eukaryota; kingdom Metazoa; phylum Arthropoda; class Insecta; order Lepidoptera; family Saturniidae; genus Antheraea; species Antheraea mylitta. Next base: position 7,998,943 of record JACEII010000004.1, on the reverse strand, counting down.
ATGTGATATCCCATTAGTATTTGGCATCACATCATGCTAGATGTGTTTTATATTGTGTTTTATGTGTTTAGCAAGACGTTTTTTATGTTTTGAATGAAATACGGCGTTTTCAATGAAACAATATGTAATTACGATATTCGCCAAATTCTATAATAATATTGTCTGCATTCATATCAAAATTCTATTTATATAGACAACTGAAACTGAGATATATTTATACTATTATTTTTTCCCATCGACTTCAATACATATCTAAAATTTTGTAACGAACTTATGCTTATTAACTTATTTGAATCACAATGTTATTAAAACTAATAATAAAAACTTATGGAATAGGATTATCATTTATATAAAGTAAATGTAATGCACTTATACCTAAATGCTGATACATAAACGTATACAATGGACAAGATAGAAAACGACCATCTTTAGTTTACATATTCTCATCTCTTTCTAACAAACTACAATCCGCAGGAGGCGGCGCGCTGGGAGGTGCAATGGAGTCACTTTGTTATAGAGATCGTTATTATTTTTTGTGTCTTGTCAATGAAAAGACGGGTAGGGGCGGTCGCCGTTCCTGGCGCAGGCGCAAGCGGCAGGACTCAGTTCGCAGCTGCAGCTCGACTGTGCTTGCCATGTAATTATATTCATTCGCGCTGAATTCCATTGATAATTATGAATTACGAAATTTGTGACAATAATTCAGTGCCTATAAAACGTGAAGAGGAGTTCGATTATCACGAAGATGAAGAAAAATACTGTGGCTACGTACCCATAGAGGTAGAAAGACAAATGGAGGCGACAGGTTTCGCGCCGTCCTCGCCGACACATCTTATGGATTTAAGCAATGGTTCAGAGAGGTTGTCGCAACAGCTAACATGGCCTTCAAACATTCTATTAGATCATAGCGAGCGTGAATATCAGCATACCCAGTATTTTCCCTATGATCAGCATTACATACACCATCGGCAAAATAAAACACCTAGAAGTTTTTACTTTGACGACTCTAATTCACAGGATAGAGACAGAAACTTCTATGAAAATAGTGAAATACAAAAGGTGGGAGATCTCGTGCATCCTATAGAAGAGCGTAACGATGAAACCGAAGAAGAGCGGACGAAAAAGAAACCAAACAAAGCGAGTCGAAAGAAAACTCAGTCGTATGAAGAAATGCAGATACAACGAGTCATGGCGAACGTAAGGGAGCGCCAGCGGACGCAGAGTTTGAACGAAGCGTTCGCGAGCTTACGGCAGATAATACCGTCTCTACCAAGCGATAAACTCTCAAAGATACAAACGTTGCAGCTCGCGACACAGTACATAGAGTTTTTGTATCAGATACTGTCCAACAGTGAGTCAGCGGGCAGTAGCGACTCCAGCAGTGACGCCGGCAGCGACCACGGCAAGTACCTCGCGCAAGACAAGTTGAGTTATGCCTTTTCCGTATGGAGAATGGAGGGCGAGTGGACTAATGGACAAACGTGATCTAGTGATAATTTTTTAATGAACTAAAAAACTTTTATATTCCATTATACTATTACATATATGACAATTTGAAATTAAAAAATATAAGAACAGTTTATTTTAAAGTTCTAAAAACGATGTGATAATTAGGTTAATTGAAGACAATATTTCTTTACAATAAAATGCACATATTTACAATATGATGTGTCTTTATTAAAGACATTATATTATAGATCTTAGTTATTAATAATATTTTAATGGTAGGGTAAACATGACTCATACAGCTATTTGCCAAAAAATAACAAAAACTTAGTTGTCATTTGTTCCCTTAGCAGTCTTACTACGACCTTGTGGTTGATTTTGTAAATACCCATATTTTATTTTAATTTGTATATTTAGCATACTAACATAATGATTACATATAGGTAGGTAAAATTACATATTTTTAAGTCTAAAATAAAATCACAGTGTAAACATTAAGCTCACAAACATACATGACATTTGTTTATAAATATGATTATCTTGAAATACCTTTAAATACAATAGGAAAAAACAATCTAATTATATGCTATATACACATTTATTTTTTATTTTGCAAACATTATTTCAAATAATATGTGCTGTATGTACCGAATTCAGCAAAAAATATGTCGTTGTTCATTGTGCAAATATTTCATTGTATGTATGGTCGTCCATACTTATAGGACTATATTTATAAGCTGTATTAAATTTCGTGGTTGTAAATGACACAAACATGATAACTTCAATTAAAGAAACCCACTTTAATGAATATAATACTATCTTTATTTTCATTTTTCGTTCTAAAAAACAATTCACGTTATAGCGGTATTCAATAATGTACTTATTTCAGTTACCTTGATAATAATTAATTCTATGTTAGTTATTATATCGAATGTTGTCAGTTGTCACACGTACTGTAATTATGTAGTTTCAAAAGTTATTTTGGCTATAACTATACTATACAAAATACAGAAGAATACTAAAGAAAAAATACGCAATATTTAAAGAAAATAAATCAATATTATACAATATTTTTTATTTTGTCTTTTTCTTGAAATTATATTTTCGGTAATTTCTGAAAAGAAAAGTGAATTTATTCTCAAACAAAGGCTGCGACCAACCTCAACACTCACGAGGAAAATTTTTCAAGAAAGAAAGTTCTCATTTTATTTGTATTTGACACCATATTCTAAGGCAGGGCTGTCCAATCTAGATGAGTCCCAGGGTCAACAAAAGTGACTAAATACATTGGGGGACCGCAAAATATTTATACTTTTTCATTAATTTGTCTTTTACAATTCTGTCAACATCAACCTCAATATTAGTAATATCTAGACGCAGTGCATGTTTAATTGAAGTATCTGTCAATGAAGACCTGTATTTCGATTTTATAAGCTTAATTGTTTATATGCACTTTCACAAATGTAGGTACTGCCCATTGCCCATTGAACCCAGTTTTAGCCCGAAATTCGTCAGTTTCGGGAAACATTCATTAAGAAGCTTAAAAAATTTAATTCATGTCTCCGTTCTGCCCTTGTAAAAGGAGTCTGATTGCAGATCACACAGTTTCAGTCGATAAACAATTTTCACACTCTCAGCTCCGATCCTTAATGGATGAATGCTAATATCATCCTCAATTTTTTTTAAATCTGAGAAACGCTTTCCAATTTCGACTATTATTTCGTCCATGTAATTGAGATGGTTACAATACATTCTTCAACATTTCTCAGGTCTAATGTTCTTTATAACTCGGAAAAAAGATAAATCATTTTGTTGTAGAGACGTTTTGAACAATTTCAGTACAACGACGCGCGGTGTACCTATTTTGCGTTGGGGAATTCCGAGTTATCGAGTGAATAGTGATGTGTGTGGCATGATCAAATACATACCCAAAACATTTGAATTTCGACGCGAGAAAAATAATTTGCTCGTTAACGTATTTAAAAAAAGAAGATAAAAAAGATTCTACGGGCCGCAACAATTCAAGCCGGGGGCCATGGTTTTGACAGCCCTATTCTAAGGTATTATAAACAAGCGGTAAATAACAGTAGTATCTCAATTGTTACTACTATAAATATCACAATCAAGATAGTAAATTAGTATCTACCTATATATCAGAGAGACCGTTTTGTATATTTTCCATAAAATGCATCTATCGTAGAGTTTTATATTTGATTAATTAAATTATACTTATCAATTATAAATTTACTTATTTCATGAACTGATGAAATGAGATAACAAAGATGTGGAATAATCAATAATATAGGTAGACTAGCCTCTGCCCGCGACTTCGTTCTATCGTGGAAAAGTTACTTTGGGCTACCGCTAATACGTAGCGGAAGCTCTGAAGAGGAAAAAATCCCCCGATTTTTAAACATTCTTCATTGGTTGGTCTTCCGCTTCTATTAGTATTAGCGTGATGATATATAACACTGAAAGAATTTTTCAAATCGGACCAGTAGCTCCTGAGATTATCCCCTACAACTTCACTAGCTTCACCGCTATAATATTCGTATAGATATGGTTATCATCCCATACTATTTCAGTAGTTTACAAATATATATTTCTATTTTGAATACGTATATCGTTGAAGCAGATGCTTTATGGTAAGAAGCGACAGATTTTTTGATTCCTGGCTATGACACTTTAGTATTATTAGTATATCGTAACTTATTTAAATTTAGTGGAAATGTTGAGGACATTTTATACTTCAGTTCATATAGGTATTGTTTGATTTACCGGGTGCGAATATAACCTATAGTAATTGTTAAAACATTAACATTCAAAATTTATTTTATAATTCTGCATAAGCAATAAACAAGTATCTCATCGTCACAGGATACGTCGTTACTGATGCATTCAGTTATGGCGGCTGCATACCTACATCCATATATCAAAACAGACAGTAAATGTTGTTCTGAGAGGATGGCTAAGATAAAAAAAAAACGATCACTAATATTGACGTCCCTTTCTCGCACACCGACGTAGGAGGCGGTGTTTCAGATCTTCTCAATGGAATCGTTTCATGTTTTTTGTTCAGAATTTTAATATTGATAGAATAAATTCAGTATGGCGGAGGTCTCGACCATAGGCTTTTTATTTCATTATATACCAGTTGTGTTTGCGACTTCGCTCGTGTAAAGTACTAAAAATAATCATTATGATTACAATATATAAAAATAGATCTATGGTACCAATGAATTTTTCAGTAATATATTCTAAACAAATGTCTATTGTATTATTTTGCTTCATATTAAATTGTTTCAAAGACTTTTACGTATACCTATTGGTAACCATTTCATATCGACTTGGTTTACTTTTATGTTTTAACTATTTTAACAAAACAATTATATATAAGGAAGTCTGAATAGCGAATTTTAAAATTTAAATAAATTTAATACTATCGATAAAAACAAAAATAAAACATTTAAGGCGGTTCAGCTGTTTTTAAGTTATAAATAAAGGAACGTAAAAACTTAGAGATTCCTTTTATTTTTTATTAAAGTAAGGATTACACTACTACATATTTAAATAATTTTCTTTTTTCTTATTTATATAATTAATATTGTCAAAAATGCGAGCGAGACACTTGCGTATTCATGATATGACGTAATGAAGTTTAAACGATATTTATTTTGTATTCATCCTTAGTAAATAGTCGCGGGATCTGAGCATAATAGGAATATAGTAGTTCGTTTGCAAAATAATGTTTGATTGTTCAATTATATAGCTATTTGATGACCATCTTGAGATCATGGCCGAGATTACTATAATAATATTGGAGAAAGTCATAAAAGAATTCGCTATATAGATGTACATGTAAGTAGATGTCTAGAATATATGTCTAACCTAATATAGTCTGCAAATGACAATTTGCACTATTTTTTTTTCGTAATGACTACGCCATTGACCCAGCAACGTCTTAACAGCTTCACCGGACTACTAAGGCGAACGCTTAGGGCACTCAGCCAATTTTATTTTGGCAACCAGCTCAAGGGTGCACGACACACTTCGGCTTGGCTGTTGCCTGTTGCATGCAAAATCGCGACCTATCTTAGCTAACCTAGCTAACTATTCATATATGTATGAGTTGTTGAAACGTATATGTGTACCAAGCATACACGCCTCAACAACTCCTTCATATATTTATTATGGGAAAATTGAGAGTTTTTCAGTTCGATAAGGGAAAAAAAAGTAAACCCTTCCACTTTCATGTTTAAGCGTGCACGTGTGTGGGGGTGATCGTGTAGCGTTGTAGTAGTGATGTATATTTGTGTGTCACCGTATCGCGCAAGCAACGCACTCAAGGGCTCTCTACCGAGGGATCGTACCTAGGCTTGGGCCGCTGCCGTGGGAGGCCTAATCGAGTGTGCGGGAGCGAAATTAACCCCCAGACTACGGCGGCGTGATCTGTGGTTACGCGGGCGTGGGCGTGAACACGCTCTGTTTCGAGGGACAGGCTGGTACTGATCATTCGGCAACTTGCACTAGGAGTAGTAAATTTCGAGCGAATATAATATGTTGTCGCTCTTCGAAAAAATAAGTCTGAGAAAAACATCTTAGAAATTTAGTTAGTACATGATGTTATACATATATCCCACTTCCGAGGATTGGCGTGAAATGTGGATGTTCCACAAGATATCTCAAAGTAAAACAAAAAAAAAAACAGAAAACTACAATTTTGCAAATCGATATGATCCTACTTGATAACTTCGGTAGTGTAACCAATTAATCTTATTTTACTGATATTACATTTCTTAATGAGAAAATAAACTTCTCTCAATATAAGCTCTGTTGTCGTCACAGCTATTTTTATGTTTAATTATATTTCTGGAAAAGATACCACACCGGTGACGTACGTACTCGACTAAATATTAATAGGTTCATTATTCACTGCTATAAATAACTTAGGAGGGATAATTTCAAACAAGTGATCGTTTAGGAATAAGTATATTTTAGGTATCAATGGTTAGTTGTTATATTAACGGTTAAAAAGTTGACAAAAATGAAAAAGTTTTAATATTAATTTTGCTGTTCAGGATTCATAGATACGCAATAAACTGATTGTCTCAGCATTAACTGTAATATTTAGTAGATAAAATAAAGATATCCACAGCTTATTTGAGATTTATTTTAAAGTTAGATAGTTGGGATTTGTGCATATATACATAATTTATGTATAACGATTTATAGTCTTGACACGACGTCTAACCTGAAACGTATAGGTATGTTAGTGATAACAATTGTTACACAAATTCATTTTAGACATAGATGAGATAGATTTGTAGGTACTAAATATTTAAAATTATTTTTTTTTACGGCTCATTGCCTTAAGCGCTCGCCTTAGTAGTTCGGTGAAGCTGTTAAGATCTTGCTAGGTCAAAAGCGTAGTCGGTACGAAAAAAAAAATTTTTTTTTCATACTCTCCTCACAGAGATGGATTAAGCCTCTACATAGCTTTTAACAAAAGTATTAAGGTGTATAATTGTCATGTTGTGTTATGTGTAAATGGTTGTGGTAATAAAATAAAACATACTTTTCTCGGTTCATCATGAGCAAGGCTATGAGTTAACAGTAGCTAGCTATTTACGCTATAGTTACCTACTACTTTCCTGAAACTTCTTTTTTCGAGAGAGTCTAGAAAAGCTAATTCGCGATCGAACACATTATTATTTCCACAGAATAAAAAATAGGTTTCTTTCGTCATTGGTTCTTCTGGATGACTGGATTGTTTTCCGAACCGGTGGTAGCTTTGACTTATATAAGCGCCTTCTCAGGGCCTAAATTGAATAAAGGATATTTGGATTTGATTTTGATTGTTCCGAATTATTACACAGGAAAAGTAAAATTTACACAGGAAAAGTAAAATAGACTCGATTTTAAATTAACTATGACAGTTATTAAATACTTATATTATATTTTATTCTGAGTTTTATTTTTTTATATCATAGGAGGCGAGTCACCTGATGTTAAGTGAACGCCGCCGTCCTGGCTCTACCACCTAATGAATTCTAATAAAATAAATTCGATAATTGTTATACTAAGACAATATAAAATTTGAGGGTGTTAATAATTTACATCTGTTTGCGTAGCAATTAATATTCTTAATATGAATCTCAGGCAATAAGTTTTTTTTTTTCGAAATGACTACGCTATTGACCCATCAAGGTCTCCACAGCTTCACCGGACTACTAAGGCGAGCGCTTAAGGTACTCAGCCGATTTTATTTTGGCAACCTGTTGCATGCAAAATCGCGACCTATCTTAGCTAACTATTCATATATGTATGAGTTGTTGAAACGTATATGTGTACCAAGCATACACGCCTCAACAACTCCTCCATATATTTATTATCGGAAACTTGAGAGTTTTTCAGTTCGATAAGGGAAAAAAAGTAAACCCTTCCACTTTCATGTGTAAGCGTGTAGTCGTGCACGTGTGTAGGCGTGCACGTGTGTGGAGGTGATCGTATAGTTCATGCAGTAAGTACCTAACCCGGTTCCGTACTAATGGCAACCGAAGATAAAACATAATTTCATTGTAAGTTACGACTGGTTACGGCGTGGTATCTACAGATGTTCTAAGTGAAGCAGATTAACAAGTTTATTTTGTTAACAGCTTTATGACTGTGTGGTTTATTTTCATGCTTGTTTGTGGTATAAGTGACACCTGATAGTGATAATCAGTTTTAACAATAGCTTCTAAAATTTGAGCAAACTTTGTTCGGAAAGATGATGTTTACATTAAACAACACAAAAATATTGTAAGCTTGTCACAAGTGTTGATTTTACGTCGCGTAGTATATAAAAATATATTAGGATAAATTTATTGTGATGACGTCACCCAGAAGTATATTATAGATTTAAGATTAGATATATAGAGGATAGACTTACGAATCATTAGACTTCTCGTAGCTTTGTGGTTCTTTGATATCGAATTTAATTTTAATCCGTAAGCTTCAAATACCTAAGCAAGCTTGGCTTGTTATCTTATAAAAAATCACAGTAGACATTTAGTTATATATAAGAACAACATCATTGAAGTAAAAATCATTAGATATTTTCCGAATAATCTAAAAAAAATCTCCTATTACTTCATTTGTCAAAAAATAAAATTTCTTTCATGTCCTGTTTAAAAATAACCTTAATTTAAATAGTGATAAGTTAAATGATTTTATTCTGAAATAATTATTTTTTTAACAATTATGAAATACTATATAAGTGATCATCAATTCACTTTGGACTTTAATAAACCTAACTGGTTCGAAAATTATTTAAAGACAACATTTTATAGGCATTTGGTACGAAATAATTGTTTCAGTATATAATAACACTTATTATTCTGAAATTGTAGATAATTTTCTTGAATAAATATCATCACCCTAGGACGAATGGGAGTGGAGGACTAATGAAGGATGTTTCAAAATAGTTTTTTTTCTGAGAACTTTCGCTGCTTGTTAGTGTTAGCCTAAAGTAATTTTCACCGCAGACGAAATCGCTTGCAGAAGCTAGTAATTTATATGTGATTAATAAATGTTTTACTTCAACCGATATGTATGTCTTGATTTCAAATTCGTTCGCAGCATAACAATCGGTATGGTATTTTTTCACGTTATCCTTCCACGTAAAGCAAAGTATATTTTTTCGTGGAATTGTTTCAGTGTTTACCTAAATTTCGGCCGTTGTACTAGTTTAGACATTACGTTTAATATAATGCCAAAAGCGAGAATAATTTCTAAATGAAAGGGTAATAAATTCCTTTAATTAAAATTAAAAACACGTATAATAGAGACATGTTTTTTTAAGGTACAAATATTAAATATTTATGATTACTGTAGTATATATTATAATCCTGACTAATATTATAAATATGGATGTAATTTTGTTTGTTAGATACTCTTTCACGTCTTAAGGGCTCAATTGATTGTCTTAAAATTTATACAGCTCTGTACTATACAGAAACAAAATAGAATAAACTTCCATCTTAAGAAAGTAAGTTTTCACGAGAGATAGGACATAACCGCGAGTGTCATACGAGCAGTAGCTTATAAAACTATATTTATATCAAGAATATAATTGTTATTACCTAGGCAGCAATTAAAATTACATCATAGTTATATAAAGTTTATATATCTATGGCATACCTAATTATGATAAAAATAATTGTATGTCTGCCAAACTTGACGCGGTTCATTTTTAGATGACGGTCCATAACACCTAACGGTTATCCCCGATAACAGCGGCGAAAATATGAATACTTTCCCACGAAATATTAGTCTTCGAGAATCCACATCTGCGCGCCACATGCCAAAATGCCCAGTAATGACCATTGTTTTGTCTGAATAATAAAAACGAAGATTAGGCTCTAAACGGCAATATCGTAATAAATAATAAAATATCTTTGAAATGTTCAGCGCCATAAAACATCTGTGGAGGCCTCTGCAGCTGCGTTTAGAGGAAAATACGTCAGACGTGGCTCGATCTATAGTCTAGTTATTTGGTTACCTGGAACACCGAGAAAGTTCTTTTGTATATACCTATAGAAACTACTTTCGTTTAATTTTAAAACAGATGTCTAACATCTGCATCCAATACAATAGATAGGTATTAATGTTTTTTAAGGTAATTACTAAAAGACAATAGCGCTGAACACGTGCATCGAAACTGGAGCGAACGATTTGTATTTTTAAGAATCACTATTATTTTATCTTATCCGATTAAAATGCTTCTAAGAATGGTTTAATAAAATGCGAGGTATATATACATTGAAATACAAATAATTAATTATTTTATAAATACGTTTATATTAAAATAATGCTTTATTAATAGTATTTTGTTGATGATAAAAGTTATATATTAACTTAAATTAGGTTAAGCTTATCACTGATATTTTCATTAAATTAATTAATTATTATCACCAGTAATAGGAAATATTACTTCTTTTTTTAAATATTACCGTTATCTTCAAAATGTGTCCCATTATATATTTTTTTTACATGAAAATGAGTGAACACTTTAATGCATTTTTTAATTTGTAAATTTGCATGCTTTATAATTATGCCACAAGATTTTTTATTATAGCTAACCAGAAGTATTATGCTTATTATCAATCAATCAATCAAATTTTATTATCAATAATAAAAAATATTGTAGGTTTGCTATTATAACAGAAGCGAACAAATTGAATAAACTAAAAAATGATAATAATAAAATAATCTTAATATTGAGATACATCTAAATATACTTAGTTTACTGAATACTCATCTACCCATACACAAGTTTATACATATGCTTATATACAGGCAAATAATAAAGATAATAAAGAAATATTAATAATAATAATAATACTGCTGATGATTTCATATGGAATCATTTTTAATAAGAGTAGCCGTATATACACATCACTATGGATTTGAGCCACCGAGTAAACCTCCGGGCGAGTCTGGCGCAGATGCGTTGCATGTGTGCCTCTCTCCGCTTCACCGACGACAACGCCCTGCTTGCCGAATGTAGACACCATCTCAATAGATCAATTAAGGATAGATTTTCAGACTCCACCTTCATAACAAATACCATTGCAATGATATTGAAGTAAAAATACGTCTATTATTTGTATTAAACTATTTTAATCGTGTAACTATTATTTTTACCACTTTACGGGTTTAACGTTGATCAAAATTTCCCTTGATTTTTAATAACAGTTTAATCGGAGATTGTACCACAATGAGTCTACTAAACTAAATGAGACCTCCCTAGGCGATAAAGAGAATTGATAACAATTACTGGCAAACAATGAATTAATGTATGGTCTTGAAATCATTCAAACTCAACTACATTCAGGGTATATTTGCGAGGAGATACATTGGAATTTCTAACGAGGCGTGTATGCTTGGTACACATATACGTTTCAATAACTCATACATATATGAATAGTTAGCTAGGTTAGCTAAGATAGGTCGCGATTTTGCATGCAACAGGCAACTGCCAAGCCGAGGTGTGCCGTGCACCCTTGAGCTGGTTGCCAAAATAAAATCGGCTGAGTGCCTTACGCGCTCGCCCTAGTAGTCCGGTGAAGCTGTTAAGACCTTGCTGGGTCAATAGCGTAGTCATTTCGAAAAAAAAAAATGGAATTTCTAACAAACACTCGCGATTAGTATCTAAACTTCCCATATGCTTGTCTGTAAAACCAATAGGGAACTTTATTCATAATATTACAAATTACTAGCAGATTTTCGCCCTCTTTATTGTACTTTAAAAAATGGGGAAAGGTCAATCAAATCCAAAAAATAAGTAGCCTAGAACCATCTACCCATAATTCCACATTGAATTAGTGTCATACGTTACGATACGTTGAATAGTTTTTATATGATTGAATTGTAAATTGATATGTATTTTTATAGATTACTCATTTCGAATTTTCGAATACCCTTTAACACTTTCTTTGCAATTTTGTCGTTCAGCTAGCGACACAACCTGAAGAAACTTTAATATCACAATAAGTCATTCAGACACATTTTACAGAAAAATAATTGTACGTTTTATATATTCAAGCGTACATAATACACAAAATGAATGGACACCTATTTAAAAATTGTCACCCCAGTTTCACCCCGTATTGTCCGGTAAAATGTTCACACGAATTGTTTTGTTTCATTAGATGCCCCGCGCCGTGAATTCTTGCCTACTCGGAACCATGCCAACAGAGCAACTAATCACATACATTATGTGCATGTAAACAACATGTTTATTTTATATATTCTATAGTAAACATTAAGAACGTTTTAGTACGTTTCATAAAAATATAGTACTGCTGATAATAAAATTTGACTGAATGACTGATGGCTCATACTGTGCAAAAAGAAAGTGGTGCGCGATTGTATACTGCTCAATGAAATCGCTTAAATGGTGATATTTAAAGATTTGTAATATCATTGATTTGAAGTTATTTAAGTTAATAGTTGAAGTTAATTAAGGCATGATTGAAGTTTATTTAAAATAGCTAGGATCCTTATTTATTTTGTTATTAATTCACCAAGCTGTAGATATTTTATAAATTAATAGAAAATATTCTTGCAATACTAGAAATTTGCTGGATGACATGTAAATAAAAAATGTAAATGCTAGTCAATTGTTCAGTGTTATTTACCCGAAACAAGAATTTGTAATATCGGCCCTTTGAATATCAAACCAGATAAATATATAAGAGGGCAATATTGTAAAGGAAATTAGCGTTTGGCAAACACAATTTTCGCTTAACAGTGTCAGTTTACGACGCGGCGACGCAAACGGAACGGTCGGTTGACGACGCAGATGTAGCGGGACATTACTAATTCTGGTTTATATGCGTAGACTTACGTTTCCTGTATTGGTTCCTTGTGCATGTCTTGTCGTTGTCATTCGCGACCGCTTTCAATGCACATGAGAGCTGTACATGAATGTATTAATTATAGTTTCAAATTAAAACGTGGGTTCAGGTAATGATTTATACAGTAGATATTTTAATTTTATCTCAATTCTTCTTCGTTATCTATACTAATAATACTAATAACATTATAAAAAGATAAAGTTTGTGAGTTTGTGATGTTGTACGGGGTAATCTCAGGAACTATATATCATATATATATATATCATAACACTAAGACCATTTTTTTTTACATGGGGAAATCCCTAATGGATACCCACCCTCCCGAGGGAGAGGGTGGGTTATGTCCGACTCGCACGGACTAAAACCCCACGGTGTACGTCATCCGCTATGGTTAGGGCGGCGCGAGATCTCTATAGACTTCATCGTGCCGCCCCAGCGGTGTGGCCCAGCAGGCACTTCTGCCGCCGCCGGGCCTTCGTCTTGTAAGGAGACAGCCGGGTACACACCGTCCGTCTCCTTCTCATCCGCCGGACCTGTGCAATGGGAAGATGGGGCCCCCGACCCACCTCCTCTAGGTCCAGCTATGGTGGCGGGAGAAGGCGCGTGAACTGGCACCTCCTCCTACCAGTTCTTCTTTGGCGGAGAGGACCGCAGAGGACCGCTTGCGGGTCCTCCTCGCGAACCCTCTCCGCCGCCTCCTTCTGCGAGACGACCTCCTCACAGAAGGAGGCAACAACATTCCACACATTCTCGCTGCCGAGCATGGTTTTGACGACGCTCGGCAGCGAGAGATCATCACCCACCGCCGCAGCCAGAATGCGGCGTCGCTCCTCCCACTCAGCAGATTCGGAAAATGTGTGCTGCGCGGTGTCCGGTTCAACGCCGCACTCATGGCATACGGCGGTCGGCTCCCTGCGTGCTATCCGGTACAGGTACCAACCGAAGCACCCGTGCCCGGTCAGCACCTGCACCAGACGAAACGTCAGGGAGCCCCATCGTCGATTGCACCATTCGGGAAAGACCGGTCGGACGGCGTCGACAGTATATCGCCCGTACTGCGCGTCCGCCAGGTCCCGCCCCCACCTCTCCATTCTCAACCCTCTCTTTTACTTCCTCCTCTGCTCTAGTTCCCCGAGAGCTAGAGGCTCTCCCATCTGTTTCTTAGCCGCCGTATAGTTGTATACTGTGTTGTATGTATGTGTATGTATTCTTTGTTTAGTTTATTATGTCCATGGGTTCGCGTCAAAATTACTGAATAATCGGCATACGATTATGACCATTTCATAAGGAATTTTTCCTAGATGATTCCAGGCTATTATTATTTTTAAGAGTTCATTGACCCTTTACCATTCTTTTCTAAATTAAAGACGTACTCGTTGTACAGCGAGGCGGGCAGGTATCACTAGCTAGTTATCATATATGGTATTTGTAAATTTGAGTAAATATTTATTTGTAACTAGCTGTGCCCGCGACTCCGTCCGGCATGGAATCTTTTGTAAAAAACAGAGACTAGTCGAGGTAACTTTTATAACCTGTGGTTTTATCGTGAACGCAGTACTTTAACAGTGATGTGAGTACAAACAAACAGACACATACAGACATTTGTAAAAAGGATTAAAATGTATTATATTACTTATTCCTATACACCTTTTTTTCCTTCATGGGGAAATCCCTAACTGATATCCATCCCGCCGGGCAGCAGAGGATGGATATGCCCGAGTCGCACGAACTATAACCCCATGTTACCTTGTTACACCTTTTGGCCGGAGAACAGGGACTATCTAATCGACACTACGTCTGCTTCTCCGACAGGTGTTGTCCGCTCCTAAGGGGACCCAAATGCGGCCTGAGGGGACCCAAATGCGGCCTGAGGGGTCAAGATGGTAGACCTCTAAAGGGGAGTTAGGACGCCCCTGAAGAACTGTAGGAGTCGCATCAGCACAATGCAACTCCACCACATGGACCTGTGCAGTTTAACTGCCTGGGGCGACGGTCAAGCTCATGTCTGTCGCCCATTCCTAGACACCTCCAACAATTTTTACCACAAAAATCTATAAAGTACATACACGTTCTAATTACATTCTTAGTATATGTAGGTATAGATTAGTGTTACGTATCTGAATTTCCACAATAAAGTTTACTTAATATATAAACGGCAGTAATAACTATATATCTAAATCTAGGTCTATATCCAATACATAACGACATATCATATAGTCTGAATGGATATCATTTATTGTATACACTTACCACAATCTATTTCCATATAGTAATAATGGAGAGGAACTGTATAAATCTGACATGTCAGTGAAATTTCAAATTAAATCCACAACGAAGACGATCATGAAACAGATTGATAATATATCTTTCATCAATGAATATCTCTAAATGCTTGCGAAAAATGAGTGTTTACTTTGAAAGCATGCGGCGCTGATACGTTTAGTGGCTGCTTCCGTTCGCATTAAAGCGTCCAGTATTCCTCTTTATATCAAGTTCTTTGAGCATAATATCGACTTTAATACACTTTAATGAATAGGAAATTAGAATATAAGATTCCAACAATGAGTCAATAGCTTAGAAGCCATTGAATAATACGGAGTAAAGATATTTTTCGCATTATGCATCGAAGTGAAAGATAACATGTAAGGGATTCTTTATATACCTACGTAACTATACTTTAATTTAGTTTATTTATTTACACATTATGCGTTAAATACGCGATAGCGGACTTAATGCCGAAGGCATTTTCTGCCAGTCAACCATTAGGTGATTCAGAGATAAATGTTAGTAGGTGTAAAAGGTGAGGTTTTTATAAAATTATGTTTAACCTTTTTAATAACACAATATATAAATAATTCATAATTCAACAAATTTCAAAATCTTCATGACAGAATAATTAGGCCCTATTTTTTTTTCTCGTACTAATTAATTATATAACATAAAGTGATATAATGATAACGTAGATACTTCAAACCAAAATTTTGTTCAAATTTGTTACGTCTTTACGCTTAATTTGATCAATAAAAATACCGTTCTAATACAAATATCGTAAAATCGAAGCTAAATTAAAAATTATAAATTATGATTCGGAAACCATATATTTCAATCGAAGTAAGTTCCGCCCAATTCGATAAACGCTCTAAAACGCGCTCCGATGCGTACGTATATTGGCATTATTTTAGTTTAGTTCAGACAGCTTGTTTATCTTTAGCCCGCGTTTTACGATCCAGAGATGAATTATTAGCTGTCCGCTAAATGACAGCCTGTCTCCGGGAACCAAATAAAACTGAAATAAAGCTAATTATGAAATTTGTACCAACTTTGTATAGTTTAAATATATAGGTACGATTAGTATGCGTTTTAACAAATTATATCACATAGTTTATTAATGATATAGGATTCAATATTATAATGGCCGTTTGTTTAAACTAAATGATAAGTAGGTATATTAAATATATAGGGATGACTATTAAATAACTTTTATCAAAGTCACAGTTCTATGACATTTGTATTAAGAAAAGTTTAACATTTTAATTATTGATATATTACACTTGAACAACGCCACCTGATTGAGGAAAATATTTTCTAAAGAGTTCAGTTCACAAAATTTACAGAGATCTTCGTCCGTTTTAATCGGCTCTCTGAATACGCTATCCATGTTTTAGTGGCTGAATTTCGCATCACTCACTGCATGATAAACAAAATTTTTTTTTTTCGAAATGACTACGCTATTGACCCAGTAAGGTGTTAACAGTTTCACCGGACTACTAAGGCGAGCGCTTAAGGCACTCAGCCGATTTTATTTTGGCAACCAGCTCAAGGGTGCACGGCACACCTCGGCTTGGCTGTTGCCTGTTACATGCAAAATCGCGACCTATCTTAGCTAATCTAGCTAACTATTCATATATGTATGAGTTGTTGAAACGTATATGTGTACCAAGCATACACGCCTCAGCAACTCCTCCATATATTTATTATCGGAAAATTGAGAGTTTTTCAGTTCGATAAGGGAAAAAAAAGTAAACCCTTCCACTTTCATGTGTAAGCGTGTAGGCGTGCACGTATGTGGGGGTGATCGTGTAGTTTTGTAGCAGTGATGTATATTTGTGTGTCACCGTATCGCCCAAGCAACGCACTCGAGGGCTCCCTACCGAGGGATCGCACCTAGACTTGAGCCGCTGCCGTGGGAGGCCTAATCAGGTGGTAAACCAACTAACCGCATGATAACCAAATAAGACCACCGACACGATAATTGAATGTGGTACCTACCGAAGAAACTGTTGCTGCTGTGATGATAGTGTGCAAAAAGATCCAGTCGCTATCGTGTTCAACAACTAAGACTATGTCCATCTACTACATTGGAAATCTATACATATAATAAGAATGGAAATCTAACGTGTAAATACATTCAGATGTCTTTATTAATCACTTTTTTACATAACTTTTCACGAGGATGAAGTCGAGGGCACAGCTAGTCTATACTAATATTATAATATGATATAATCTATACTAATATTATAAAGTGGTAAAGTTTGTGAGTTTGTGACGTGATGTTGTGACGTTGTAGGGGGTAATCTCAGGAACTACTTGTCCGATTTGAATAATTCTTTCAGTGTTATAAGAGCATAAGAGTTTCAGAGCATGGTTATAGGCTATATATCATCACGCGACGACCAATAGGAGCGGGACACCTATGAAAAATGTTATATAACATTGAATCTATAATTCTAACAAGATTGTACAACGTGCTACATAACTAATGAACTATCATTTAATTGAAGAGACCATTTCTGTGAAGCTTGCCATCAAGAAGATGTCTATTATATTCTAATGGAATGTGTCAGGAATGAATCTCAAAGAAGACAGATATTTAAGACTACTTATAATATAGGTGTTTGTAATGAAATATTGTCACGCCCAACATCGGAAGCAACCAAGTTAATCTATAACATGGTGGATGTCGGTATAAGGGCAAGAATGTGATTGTAATACTCTGTTTTTCAATTTAGGTTTTTGTTAGTAGTTAGTAAGATATATACTTGTAAGTTGTTTCGTAATTGGTGATTGTTTGTGGTATGGATGAGGGTGGCGTGTTCTATTTGAACAAACCCTCAATAAAAATAAAGAGAAAAAAAGAGACCATTTTGTGGAAATATTATTTCAAGAAATGATCCTGTCAATTGGTATCCAAGATCCTGTGATTTAATGCATATTAAACGAAAATTATTATTATCTTAGTAATGACTACTCTGTGGGTATTCGGATTCCAAGTTGATAGACGTGGTTTTGAATCCTACTTTAATCTCGAAATCTCAATATCGTGATAAAATATAGAATTGTAACTATAACCCTGAAATTTAAATCTGTCACCAAACTTCTGTATGCGAACAAAAAATTGCATTTAATAGTATCTTTTTTTATTGTTTAGCATGTTATCATCTTGGTCTATTGCAAATGTATCTTACAAATAAATAGAATATTATCGCATTAATATTAGACAAATATAATAAAGGAGTAAATTAATAATTTATAGGTACAATACAGTAAGTACCCAGTGTCGCATACTTTTAACATTGGTCAGCCTCCTTCAACACATGAAGCTATGTTATGTTATGAAATGACGAGATAATTTTAAATATTTATGATAGAGTAAGGAGGCATCATGCCCGTGGGATCGACTCACCCGATATATTGCGTCACTGATATTTTTAGTAACAAACCTCAACAACCAGGGACCGACGCGACGTTACAAAAAACTTATGGCGCCTTAATAAAATAAATTCCGTATGTGTTAAAAATGCTTATAATATGCTATTTTCAATTAAATATGAATGAAAGTAAATGTGTCAACGCTGTATGCTTTTACCTAAAGAAAATTGAAATTAAGATTATAATAATTAAAAATAATTAGTTCTATAATATCAATGGATAGTTCAGTTTTTTTTTTTTTCGAAATGTAAACGCTGTTGACCTGGAAAGGTCTTTACAGCTTCACCGAACTATAATAGTTTAGTAATATTACATCTTGAAGGATTAGCTGAGACTAGATTTTAGAATAATAGTGGAGGAAAATATTTAAGTACTATTTTTTTATAGAATATTTATTTGTACCTACTATATATAAAATGAACGTTTGAAGTAATTTATTCATATATCAATTAATTGTTATTCGGAAACGACAGACAAGACAAAAAAATGCCGTTAATATTCCCTTCTCTTTCTAACAAACTCAAGAGGCGGCGCTCTGTGGGAGACAATTATTGTCTTTGCTTCGAGGGTAGGGATGACTTTTTTTTTTTCAAACAATGAAAGGTTGATTAAGGGGCGGATACCCAGCAAACAAAACGTGCTGTTTGCATTTGCAATTTCAGTTCACTTTAGTACCCAACGCGCGTAGTGTATCATACAAGCCCGTAAAAAATATTGAAATGAGTGTTAATAGTTCCATAAAAATAAAAAGTGAACAAGATTTCAAATATCATGAAGATAATGATATAAACAGTTGTTATGTGCCTCTGGAAGCAGAGAAGCAAATGATTTTTATTCCGTTTCCACAAACGTCTCCAAGATATCTCACAGATTTGAGTAACAATAATTCTGAAAGTGTAGCACACTTTGCATCGTGGCCGTCGAGTGTCGTGTTAAATTCTAGTGAATGGGAATATCAATACTTTCCTTACGCACCGCAACAGTATGATATTGATCGACAACGACAAATACGCAGCCCTTACTCTGAAACTTCAAATTCACAAGATAGCATAATTAACTTTTATGAGACCAGCTCAAATTGTAGCTCAGTTATAATTCCAACATTAGAGGCAAGGAAAGAAATAGTGAAAGAGAAAAAAGTGCAAAGAAGAACAAGTAAAAATGCAAGTAAAGTGACTAGAAAGAAAATTCAGTCGTGCAAAGAAATGCAAATTCAACGAGTTATGGCAAACGTGAGGGAGCGACAGCGGACGCAGAGTTTGAACGAAGCTTTCGCATGTTTACGACAGATCATCCCGTCTCTGCCAAGTGATAAGCTCTCAAAGATACAAACATTGCATCTCGCGACGCAGTACATCGAGTTTTTGTGCCAGATATTGTCCAACAGTGATGTAGCGGACGATAGCAGTTCCAGCAGTGACACCGTCAACGACCACGGGAAGTTCGTTATAGAAGACAAGTTGAGTTATGCATTTTCCGTGTGGCGAATGGAGAACGAGTGGACTAACGGACGAACATAATTTAAGGGTATAGCTAACTAATTCTCAAATCGTTGTGATACTAATAATAAACACAGCTAGTAAACTCTTGTAGTTATAGTTCAAGGATTAAATAGTTTAGTAATACCTATGTGTAAATAAATTGTAAGACAATATCATAGTAAATCGAATGATGAAACATAACATTCATCTGCCAAAAAAGTAACATTATACCGTTTCTATTGTTGTATTTAGACCAGCGTTTCCCAATGTGGGGCCCACGCCCCACAGAGGGCAATTTAAAAATGGACTCGACACGACTTTAACCATATTGCTTTGGGATAACCCGTTAAATAATTAAATGCAATGCTAGAATATCAGTGACATATTTCACAAAAAGGCAAATACTTAAAAAAATGCTGTAAATTAGGTATAATTTCGTTTGACGTTACCAAAATATCAACTGGGTAATTAGAGTCGTCAAGTAAGTTTTTCATTAAGTTTTCAAATTTTACTTAGGATGTTTTGATAATAATTTCATAGTGATTTCTTCCTAAAACTTATCATTTACATTTTTTAAGGTAACAAAACAATTTTTAAAGGTTAGAAATTATAAACGGGGTGCAAAAAAATTTAGAAATTTTAAGACATGACCTAAAAAGTTTGTGAAACACTGATTTAGACGCATGATCTCAATATGTAGAAAATATTATGTACTGTCAATAATTTTTCTTATGTGATATTTTATTTTTCAACTTTGTAATATTTTCTTTCTACGTAAGTTTTATTCCAATATTAGTACAATAGTGAGTAAACTGTAGACGTAATAATAGAAGAGACTGAAAGGCTGTGAACTATTTAATTTTATTTTTTAATGAACGTATTAAAATTGTTAAAACGTGAGATTAGTGGTTAGGTAGTAGTGTTATTTCTAAGAAATTATAAAAAAAAAGCTGTGAATAAATGAAACTCGTTATTTTGCTTTAAAATGTATTTTTGATTTTATTATTATTATATATCATTTTGATTAATTTGACATCACAAAACGTTTTCAAAATACCAACATACAGTATACGTTTAGGCACCTATGTACTGTAATATATTTTTCTTATAAAATTGTCCTAGTTGTACTAAATTATGCATGAATGCATATATGGCAATTAAGCATTTAAAGAAATTAACTTTTAATATAATTACATATTTCAATAGGATCACGATCTCTATATTAAAAATAAGTATAAGTATATATTTGATTAATAATTACCAGATGATTGATGACTATGATTCAATTCAATTCAAATCAAATCAATCATCAAATCCATATGAAAATTAATTCCTTTTTCCAGATTATATCACTTTTTGATTAAAAAAAAAAAAATAGAGTAAATATAGGTTTTTAATCTGTCACTGAGAAAAACTGTACACCAATCTTATGTTTAATTTAAAAATATTGAACTCATAAAAATTGTTTTCTTTAAGCGTGATTAAAAAAAACTATATAGATAGTTAATTGATTATGGATATAACTTAGAGAAAGATTTTCTGCAAATTCCATTAATTATTACTTTTATTTTACCACCTTTAAAGTTCAATAGATAGAACAACTGTTGAAATATTAATCTTCCATCTCGTATAACGAATTATTACGAAGCCACCTTTCAAATTTTAAGCATTCAAGACAATATAAACAAAAAATCCTTGCCCTCTCAATGTATATATAGTAAGTACAAATTTTAAATTGGAAAATCTGTTTTTTCTTCATTAATAGTAGAGAATATCTGGATCCTCGCACTCTTAAGTTACAAGGCGATTTGAAATTCAGTAAAAATCAGATTTCTATGTTAAAAATTGATACTTTAATAAATTCAAATAATTTAATTTCGTATTTCAGTCGAGGTTGATTAAGATTTTAAGTTATCGGTAATTGGTAAATAAATAAACTGTTAATTTCGTTGTAAAGAGCTTTTATTATTATTTATTTTTTAACTTAAATAGGGTTATCCACTATTGAATGGTATTTCGATCCTCGTTATGAAAAATGGCAATGATTTAAATTAACTGTTATAACTCATACATAATTTCCAATTAACTAATTTTTCAGTATTAGACAATAATATTAAAACAAATGTATGTAAAAATAACAATATAAAAAATAATGAAAATGTATATAAAATAATTGCTTATGAGATTTATTTATTCTAAAGAAATAATACCATAATATAAACCGTAACATAAATATAATATATGACGTATATATCGTATACGTTTAACAAAATTAATTCTGAGATAAACAGAATATTAATATGGACATATTTACATAGAAAGTAGTATTCGTTCGAAATATTTTATTTTTTACTACCGAGCGCAGTTTGGAAATTAAGAAAACACAACAAAAACAAAGTATATAAGCCCATATATATAGTAAATTATATTACATATACGATTTATAAACTGGAAACATTTTTCATATAAGTAGCAGCTTATTTAAATTATTCCAATCAATGCTAAATTTATTTTTCAATATTCCAGGTTAGTATGAATTATAACTGTAAAAGTTGTAACGGTTATTAAATAACATCGAACCGTGAAATACTTGAACTATTCACATTATCACTGCACTAATCCCTAATAAAAAATCAATTTATGTTCAAACTTATTACGAATTTACACTTTGAATGTCACTGTTACAAACTATATTTAACATATCACTAACGTTTAAGGAACTATTAATTCGTTACTATTCATTCCTGGTTCAACTTTCTGGAACAATACAAAAATCTTATTATTACACAATAGTCAACTGTTATTAATATTTATAATAATACCAACTTTAATTTTAAAGTCAAATTCAATGATTTATTTTTGAATTTCTGAAAGCATTTCTGTTCCATAAATATTTAACGTATCATTCTACAATAAATCACGTGATTGCGAGTGACAAAATAAATCGCGTATCACATTCGTTATATACATGCTAAATACCTGTTATATGTAGAGTGACCGTAATATTCTCGCCGTGCTGTCTACCTGAGTTATAACTCCTAAAGTACCGGAATGTAATAACAAAGTTATAAAAAAATGCAAATAATAGGTATTTACCTATGAAATTGCCGTTCTGCAGCACTGGCCATTTCAAATCAAAATAATTTTTGTTTGGCTAAGAATTCTAATTTCAAATTAATTTTATTTTAAAAACATGGAATTCTTTTACCATAAGTAGTCATTTGTTTATTGATTAGTGTTACATTTTCATCGCATTTCAATCTTTTTTATCATCATGGATACGTTAAAAATTCGAGTAATTATGGAATATGAGTACCGTTGTAGCAGCAACGCGGCACAAGCGGCACGCAACATCAACGACGTTTACGGAGCGAACACTACAAACCAACACACTACCTGTTATTGGTTTGCTCGCTTCCGTTCTGGGAATTTTGACCTGAAAAATGAAACTCCCGGTCGGCCGAAGACTGGTCGAGTTAGCGCCAAAACAATATTGGTCCATTTGCGTTAAATTAGCAAGGTAAAAAAGCTGGACAAATGTGTGCCCCACGAACTCAATTATCTCCAGCGCGAAGTACGCGTCGAGACGTGCCTTGCACTGCTCAACAGACACACAAATTGCGATGAAAAATGGATTGTGTTTGATAACCGCAAGCGCTCAGCAATTTGGTTGGATTCTGGTTCAGCACCTAAACGAAACCTTACCCCTAGAAAAGTGATGGTCACTGTTTGGTGATCTAGCGCCGGTGTGATTCATCACAGCTCCTTACCAAACGTGGTGAGCATTACCGCAGATGTGTACTGCGAAGAACTGAACACAATGATGGAGAAGCTGGCACATCTCCAACCAGCATTAGACAATCGCTCGTCTCCGCTGCTCCTGCACGACAACGCGCGACCTCATACTGCACAGCAGACGGTCTCCAAGTTGCAAGAACTAGGATTGGAAGTGCTCCGTCATCCGCCTTACTCACCAGACTTTGCGCCTACAGGCTACTACTTTTTCCAGAATTTGGTACTCCTTGGCGGGAAAAAATTTCAATACCCGAGAGGCAGTACAAAATGCCTTTGAAGAATTTTATTGCCTCCCGTCCAGCTGATTTCTTTAAGAAGGGCATCAATAAACTCCCACTGCGTTGGCAAAGATGCATTGATTGCATGGGTGATTACTTCGATTAATACAAATAAAAAATATATGAAAAAAATCGTTTAAATTTTTTCATACAAAACGGCAATTTCATAGGTAAAGGCCTAATATATGACCACTAGCTTAAGAGTGACTACAGGGTTAAGTAAAATTAAATCTTATTATAAAAACTGTAAGATTTGGATTCACTTGATGTTTTTATTATTGCAGAATAGCTCAGAGAAATTACTGCACTTCCAGTATACTTGTCGTTTCCAAGTCCAGTGCCTTTTACTGTTATTATTAATCATCACAATCAAGTATAACAGGTTGTGATTTATCGTACGTTATATTACGTCACAACACAAGTTTATAACGTTTAAGAATAGTTTCCACGTATGTTTTAAATATAATATTGTACTAAAAAATGATGTTTCTTTTTTTGCATTACTACTACTGGAATGCGACTTGTAGATTAAACCTGTATGTAGAAAAATCTTTTGTCCCTGGGATGTGTCTAATTATTAATAGGTACAGTAAAATATAACAGGACGTGATTTGTCGTCTGTTATACTTATAACGCAAAAAAAGTTTATGACATTCTGTTTACGTTAAAATAGCAATATTTTTACTAACTATATATACATTCTGTAACACTTCCATCTAGTGAAGACAAATATATACTTTTTTATAGTGGCACAGTAAAGTGTATTGGTTCCGACGAGGAACACGATGCAATCTTGAAACGATGGTGACCGTTTAGAGATCGACGATCGTTGTTGTCATGCCGACCTGCAAGTCTTTATTTAGCTCTGTTTCTGAATATCCAGTAGCTGATTCCGGGATGCCAGAAACTAAAGGGTCACTCTGACGATTATTCACCATGTACGGTGGTCATATCCTAAACAAATCCCATCAGATTAGTATTGACAATATACCGCTTTTTTACTCCTAGACTAGTACAGTCTTTATAACCTTACTTAAGGGTTTAAGGAATACTCCATTCAGGACCCATCTCCTCTCCCTCCCCCTTTCCTTTCTCTGCATTACCCCAAACACAGGCTGGCAACGCACTTGCGACTCCTCTGGAGTTACTAGTGTCTATGGACGACGGTAATCGCTGAACAACAGGTGACGAGAGTGGTTTACAACGCTACAAATTTCGATCCTTCACATCTGCCAGGCGTCCCGTGACGGCTCACAATTTTTTTTTGTAACCTTTCGGACTGACGGGCTTATACAGCTTCACCGCGATTTGCACTAGGTTTTAAGGGGCACTGTCGCATGAAGCCCAAGGACGCCAATGTGGCTGAGTAACTTAATTTTTTTTTTTTCGCGCTGTTTTTTTTTCGAAATGTCTACGCTATTGACCCAGCAAGGTCTTAACAGCTTCACCGGACTACTAAGGCGAGCGCTTAAGGCACTCAGCCGACTTTATTTTGGCAACCAGCTCAAGGGTGCACGGCACACCTCGGCTTGGCTGTTGCCTGCTGCATGCAAAATCGCGACCTATCTTAGCTAACCTAGCTAACTATTCATATATGTATGAGTTGTTGAAACGTATATGCGTAACAAGCATACACGCCTCAACAACTCCTCCATATATATTCGAGCTGTTGGCCTGACGTTGGGCCTTTACAACTTCACCGAGGATTTATAACTTACCGTGTTATGAGCCTGTCTTATATGGTCTTTGAGTGCGAAGGCACGCGCGTAGCTCGCGCCGCACATCGAGCATGAGAACTTGAGATTGTTCTGCCGCGCGTGCGTCTCCGTGTGGACGCGCACCGCATACAGTGACGCGAACGGTCTACATACAAACAAACCATTCCACTATTCATACATACATACTATTACACACATTTACTTATATCTGAAAATTGAAAATTATCGAGATTAGCTGACGACGAGTCATTTTTCTTAATTACCTATATATCAAAGTAGAAGTGACGATGACTCTAGTTTTTCTATTTACTTGTTTTTCAAGAATAACTAACGATAACTCATCTTTCTTATTTATTTGTATTTCAAAATTGAAGTGATGATAATTCCGTTTTTCTAATTACTTGTTTTTCAAGCCTAAATGACGATGATTCACTTTATTTATTTTTTATTTTTTTTCTAAATGTCTACGCTATTGACCCAGCAAGGTCTTAACAGCTTCACCGGACTACTAAGGCGAGCGCTTAAGGCACTCAGCCGATTTTATTTGGCAACCAGCTCAAGGGTGCACGGCACACCTCGGCATGGCTGTTGCCTGTTGCATGCAAAATCGCGACCTATCTTAGCTAACCTAGCTAACTATTCATATATGTATGAGTTGTTGAAACGTACGTACCAAGCATACACGCCTCAACAACTCCTCCATATATTTATTATCGGAAAATTGAGAGTTTTTCAGTTCGATGAGGGCAAAAAGTAAACCCTTCCACTTTCATGTGTAAGCGTGTAGGCGTGCACGTGTATGGGGGTGATCGTGTAGTGTTGTAGCAGTGATGTATATTTGTGAGTCACCGTATCGCGCAAGCAACGCACTCAAGGGCTCCCTACCGAGGGATCGAACCTAGGCTTGAGCCGCTGCCGTGGGAGGCCTAATCGAGATAATTCACTTTTCTTATTTACTTGTATTTAACAAATGAAGCGACGAAGTTTTATTTGTAGTTTTTTATATTTAATTGAGTATCATATGTTGGTGTGTTCCAGCAGCTGCTCTAGAAACTCAGTGTAGCTTTAAACCTTTTGGTTTAGCGTGTTAAGCATCTTAACATCTTCATTTAACATCAGGTGAGATTGTGGTTAAACGGTAAAAAACTTATAAAGTATAAAAAAGTTTCATTTTCCCATGACTATTATTAAATAAAGAATTACGAAATCACATCTAAATATCGTCAATACACATGAAAAACTCAAATGCTATTAGATTAAAAAATAAAACGCATGCAGGTTGTTTTTTTTCTGCGGACTCTTGGACTGCACCTTTTTTCTACTTATTTATGTCAACAAACTATAGTTATGTCAACAAATCCTTGTAATTGTAAGCAAGTATTATCATTATTTTACTTAACTATTTTAGATCGGCTTTTTAACTGAGATTATCGCTTTTGGCAACTTCATTTTCATCGTGTTACTTGTTATATATATTTTTTTTTGTTACTTCTTATAAATATCGGATATTTACGGCCTCTGTGTACGTTATATAATTCCCCAC
Organism: Antheraea mylitta; assembly: GCA_014332785.1. Lineage (NCBI taxonomy): Eukaryota > Metazoa > Arthropoda > Insecta > Lepidoptera > Saturniidae > Antheraea > Antheraea mylitta. The sequence goes on along the minus strand of JACEII010000004.1, from coordinate 7,971,571 downwards.
ACCACTACATGTTACCAATAAACAATAATCTATTTGGTTTTATTTTGCAAATGTATCGACAACATAAATTCTGGTTACATCGATGCAACTGAATATTGAAACTAACATTGTGCCTGAAAACGTATAAAAATTATTAAAACCACAGCGAGAACTATAAATATACCTGTTACAGTGTTGACAAGAGAAGGGTTTGGTGTGCGAGTTCTTGTGGCCGGCGAGTTGTACCGAAGTCTTGAACGCTTTAGGGCAGTAGGGACACTTGTACGCGCGCACGTCAGAATGCGTTAACAAATGGTGATTGTAAACGCTGTGTGCTTTGAACCTATTTGATAAATATCTATATATAACATCACGTAGAAGGTAGACATTTTCATAAAGAATTTAGGTGTATCCAATCATTACGTGATGATGAGGATTTTTGACCCGACTCCCTCACTGGTGGGATTTTTTTTTATCATAAAAGGCAAACGAACATGTGAACAAGTGATCATTACCGTCCATAGACACCAGCAACACCAGAGGTGTTACTAGTGCGTTGCCAGTCTGTGTTGGCGGAGAAGGAAGAGGAAGGAAGGAGGAGAGGTGGGCCTCCATCACTCTCACTGATTAAACGAAATGCAACAATGCAACCACTGTTACTTCACGTCGGTTTTTTGTGAGCCGGGTGGTAGTACCCCAGGTGAGCCGACCCATTCGGGTTGTAACCAGTTATAGCTTCAGCGTGGCTCTACCACCTTCACTATTACGTCACAATTGCGCTACTTAGCGACGTTCGGATAACCATGATAAATATTCCTAGAAATTTAAGCTGCGGGCCATAATTTTTAACCAATAGAGAAAGAATCAGGGACCACACTTTTTTTTTCTATCTGACTACGCTATTGATTACGCCTGACTGACTGACTACGCCTGATTAACTAATCAGATCCAAGATTTAAGTAGGTGGTAGAGCCACGCTGAAGCTATTATTGGTTTCAGCATAACTGGGTCGGCTCTCCCGGGGTAGCACCACCCTCTCACAGAAAACCGACGTGAAGTAACAGTGCTTAAATTGTTGCGTTCCGTTCGGTCAGTGAGAGCGCCGGAGACCCATCTCCCCTCCCCACTCCTATCCCTTCCCTCTCCTCTATCCCCTCTCCCTTTCTCTCCACTCCCCCAAAACACAGGCAGGCAACGCACGTGCGACTCCTCTGGGGTTGCTAATATCTATGGACGGCAGTGATCGCTTAACAACTGGTGACCTGCACGTTCGTTTGCCTTCTATATTATATGTATATTTAAAAAAAGATCACACCTAGAAAACGCTGTCTAGTATTTCGAAATAAATTTGAAATTTTAGAGCAGAACTCTCAAAGATAAATCGAAATGCAACCACAGTTAACGTTACAGGAAGATATTGTGTAGAGATATACTACATTAAATTATCAGATTCGTCCATCGCATAACAATAACATGCAAAATTAAAAAAATATATATTATTTTTTCTTCTACAGATTTTCAATCAGACGAGTTTTGCTACTTACTTCATAAAAATAGCTAACGGTGCTGTAACGAAGAAATTGTAGAAAAAGAAGGCCTGATTACAATGAATTTAAAATAAGTATTAATTGGATTGGACTTGACATCGTTCATATTGACTAGAGCAATGTTTTTCAAAGTGTAAGTCGCAACCCCCTTGGGGGTCGCCAAGCCTCTTTAGGGGGGTCGCGAAGCTTCTATAGCGGAGTTGCAAAAGGTTGGGATAGCTACTGCAGTAAAAAAATAAAGTTTTAAACGGTTTATTAATAACACTGTTAACTAAAGGATATAATCATTTCTATCAAATACACAAACGATAAAATAAACGTATGAGATCTCTTCCATCTTAAAAAATTATATCAAATTAACAAAAGATAAAAAATTAACTTATGGAAACTCTTATGTATTTATCCGAACCCTTATTATGCAAAAGAATAAGTATGTTGAATTGAATATTTTCTACAAAATATAATACATGAAAAAAAGAAACGGGTAAGGAGGTCAAGAAATATTTCTTCATACTAAAGGTGAACATACACGTACGTGAAAAACTTTTTAACAAAAAATTAAACCGCCGAAAAAACTGAAAAGCAAAAAATAATAAACCTTTTACTTTATTCATCTTAATAACTAAGTTCTTAAACTAATGTAAGTATACCTAAGTAATTTTAAGTCGGCGCCAATCAAGCAAATTAATTAATTACGTAAAGCTTGATGCGCGGCGGCGGCGCAGCGTGACACACCCCTTGCATGCCGAACGCTTACGAAGCAACCCGAACGGGCACACACGTTACCGCTGGAGATCTCACATTGTGTTTTTAATTTGATTTGGTTATTTTTGTGAATTTAAGTAATCTAATGATCTTTGTTCATTGGTTGTTTGGCGCCGACTCAAAATTTCTTAGGTATACTTACATTAGTTTAAGAACTTAGTTATTAAGATGAATAAAGTAAAAGGTTTATTATTTTTTGCTTTTCAGTTTTTTCGGCGGTTTAATTTTTTGTTAAAAAGTTTTTATTTTATAATTTTTTGTGGCTATGATCTTACTAATTACTACAAGCTTAATTTATTTGTAATACACAACTCAGAAGTTGAATTATAAATCATGCCCGGTTTTCTTACCCTTGGGGTTGCTTTTTTCATGTTTACATGTATATGGGATCAACTTCGGGGTATACTCTTTCAAATCAAAAGATAATAATTTAATTCGGACTATTCTGTCTAAAGGTATGCGCGGTCATAGACATAATCAGTGCGTGAATAATCAATCATTGTCTATTTTCATACTCTTAGAGGGTTGAAATTTTTTTCCCAAATTTAAATGGGACCAACTTCGGAGTATACCCTTTCCAATAAAAAAAGAATTATTAAAATCGGACTATACTGTAAAAAGTTATGCGTGATCATACATAAAAAAAAAAATATACGCGACGAATTGAGAACCTCCTCCGTTTTTTTCGTCGGTTAAAAATGTTTGTAAAACACTGGCCTAGACCATATATCTTATATATACTATGTATAAATAGTACCCTTATAAGTAACTTGGTCTATAACATTTTCCTAGAAATAAATAATGATAATAAGTAAGAAAATTTTAAAAACCTTTTCCCACAGTAGTTACAGGCGTAAGGCCTCGCGCCCGTGTGCGTGCGCATGTGCAGCGTCAGACAGTAGGACACGCGGAACGACTTGCCGCATATATCACACGAATGTGGCTTCTC
>JACEII010000004.1:7844719-7968321 GCA_014332785.1 Antheraea mylitta | reverse complement strand
CCAGATAAAAAAACAAGGATTTGTCGTGTGATAGAACAATAATTTATATTTATGTATATTATTGTACATCAAACAAAGTAACTCCACATTTAAGGCTTTATCGAACAGTACGCGTCCTTGACGCGGCGCTACAGCGTGTTAGCGTCACGTATTGTAAATTGCTTTAATCCGAAAATTCCAAAAAATCCGATTTTCAAATGTGACTGTTCTTTAGAAGCCCATACCTTAACAAATAAGCATGATAAAAAAAAAAAACAATTGTATTCACATTCATACCTACTAGAAGTACAGTTTGTTCATAGTGAGTTTATAAACAAATTTAATAGTTTCGATTATGAATATATCTTGAAGACCATATATCAATTGATATTCAAAATTTTAAATAAAAATATTCAGTGTAAATTAAGATATAGTTAGCGCAACTCGTCTTAATGATATTCACAGAACATATTTATTTCCTTATTTCTTTCTGATATCTAATTACCATATCATTTGATATACATTCACTTGTCGCCTTATCTATATATATTTTCACCTGTGTGTATTCTTTCATGTTTGACTTTTTCATGTGGTCTTGCAAATCTTCTATTGCAGAATGAACAATTATATGGAAGAGATTTATCTTGTTCATTTACTGGTACCTGAAAATATTTTGCTGTTGGATAAATAAGTCACACAAACATACTTCATCCATATTTAATAAATTTTTTATATAGAAAAATAATAAAAACATATATTATTTTCAAAGTTATATATTTGTATACCAAGTGGAAGGTTAAACATTCGCAGTATTCTAGGATATATATATATATATATATATATATAAGCCAAAGTTTGTTTTCTTTGTCCGAGGTAAACTCGAAAACTACTGGACCGATCAGCATGAAACCACAACCATTCGACGCGGAATTAATCGTAGATGGTAATAGGCTATATATTTTAAATTCTATGAGCCCTTTGCCATGTTTTCTCAATTTGTTTGTTTATTAATTTATCTCGAAGCTACCGCTGCGTGTTAATGTCAGTGTTATAGGCGTTGCCATGGTAACGCGATAACATTCTATCGCAAAAATTTCATGGTTTATTTTGTGTTCCTACTCAAAAAGTATTCTACGTTAGTTTTGCCTACAATTTTTAATTATACGTGTTACGTTTATATCGCAAACATTTCTAAAGTTTATTTTGTGTTGCTATTCAAAAACTTTAGTAATAATAATATTCGTCCAATAAGACAGTCGAAGGAATTAACCCATACTGCCAATTCTGAAGTTGTCAATACAGGTAGTTTTCTTCTATGTCCAAGTTAATGTAAAGGTATAAGCGCCAAATCCTCTATATAATATTTCATAAATTTTGCCTTCTTGATTTTCAAAACCACAGAATTCATGTTCCGTGGTATGTTATATGTTTTTCATTCATTTCACTTATGCACAATAAATGAACCATATTACATAAAACGTCAGCAATTTAACACAATATAGAGACAAGTAAAACAAGATTATGAATAAAATATAAAATCCACTACATGACAGACTGAAATCACGCCAAAAACTCCTCAAAAAGTTTATTCTACGTTAGTTTTGTTCCCAATTTTTGGTTTGTGATATATTACGTATTATAAAAATAAAGTGTGTGTATGTAATATTAAAATAAATACTTTTTGTTGAATAAATATATCTGTGATGCTACTACAAATATCAACAAATTGTTTTTTAATTCTGTCGAATGTCTGTTTTGTTATTTGTTTTGGGTAATCTCCTAAACGACTGGACCTATTTGAACGGTTTTTTTCTTAGAAATGACTACGCTATTGACCTAGTACGGTCTTAATTTCAACGGACTACAAGTAATATTTGAACGGGAATTTTATGGGCAAATAACTAACTAATTAGGTGTTTTATTTTAAGCTAGCGGATTCAGCAGACGATCCCCCGCCCTGATAATAAGACAAACTATACCTAAACCTTGCCCAAGAATAATTTTATATATTAGTGAAAACGACATGAAGAGGCGTTCTGTAGTTTTTGATCTTATCGCGATCAGACATATAGACAGAAGTGGGGAACAGGACTTTGTTTTATACTATGTAGTGATGAACTGTTCTCCGTGCATTCGTCCGTGTGAAATTAATCAAAAATATGTTGTTCACTGTAAACATGCGCGTGTAACGTGCGCTGTACTGGACTCCAAAAATAAATATAATGGAAAGTCGTATGTTTATATACGATTTAAATTGTAGCAAGGTATAGTAATAACTTAATTATATCGACACTATGGACATATTATATCTATATAATAAAAGATTTAACACATATTGTTTGATAACGTTCAGCTTAATGTTTTCATTACTTTCTTATATAGTGTAAGTGAGCACTGAGTGTGATATATAGTAGTTTAAAGTTCCAGTTATGTGGCTGATGATAAATCCCATCCCATTCGATACCCTATTAGTATTCACATATATAATGTACACGTTACCTGTTACAGTAGATGATGTGCGTGTGATACTTACAAATATTTTTGAAAGAGTATTATTGTAATTTACACTAGATGTGTAATCACAATTTTAAATTTATTTAATATATAAAAAAAACGCGTGCAAAGCCGCGGGTAACAGCTAGTATTTCATATAAGCATATAAAACAATAACATCAAAACAAATATTAATAAAGTACAAAGAGAAAGTTTTAATGTTTGTTCTAAGACATTCAAAAGTATAAACACAGTCGTAATAAACTTAAGTGCAATGACCAGTGCCGAAAGCCGTAAGGGGGACCCGGAGTTAATAATCTTCATTAATAAAACGGACAATAAATTTAAGAAGAAGCTTAAGAAACTCAGCAACTTGTACTTGTAAAACATGCATATTCCCTTTTCAGTACAACGTTTGGAGGCTTGCAAATGTTCATAGTTAGATCTAATCTTCATATTATTTGTCGAGCTTTGGGAATATGATAGAAATGTGGGGGTTCACTGAAACCAGCAAAATTTTGAAACTGATCTATGAGAATCAAAGTCTAGAAACTTCTGTGTTATATAAACGATTAAAATTAGATTTACCTAATTTTGAAATGTTCTCTCATTTATAAATCTGCACTTACTTATTTTTCGAACTGACTACGCTATTGACCTAGCAAGGTGTTAACAGCTTCACCGGACTACTAAGGCGAGCACTTAAGGCATTCAGCTGATTTTACTTTGACAACTAGCTCATGGGTGCACGGCAAACCTCGGCTTGGGCTGTTGCCTGATACTAAGCATACATACTCACATAACTCTATCTATATATTTTTTTTTACAGTCTATATTATTTTGTGTCGAATATCTGAACATACCTTATCTAAATTATGTACACTCATATGCATCTTGAGATATTCGCTAGAAGTAAATTTTTTATTGCACACATCACAATGAAACCTGTCCGTATTCGTATGAGAATTCTGATGGACCTGTCTATAATCTATGGGTATCACTTTATCACATATTTGGCATCTGTATATTTTCTTTGACACTTCTGTACCATCTTTATTCTCTACTGGAAGCTCTATGGGACGAGTTCTGTAAGTATAACAACGTAATATCTTAGACAATAATAACATATTAAACATATTTTTAAACAAACAACAAATTTATTCCGTAGAACGATTATAGCATGTATTTTTTTAATTTAAGTGCTATGATACAACTCCATGGAAATTTAATGATAAATTGATGGATACAATATTTTCTGGAAATAGGCTACAGATATTATAATGTAGGAAACATTCGTGTACCTATAAAAAAAATTTTTTTTTTTTGATATGACTACGCTATTGACCCAGCAAGGTTTTAACAGCTTCACCGGACTACTAAGGCGAGCGCTTAAGGTACTCAGCCGATTTTATTTTGGCAACCAGCTCAAGAGTGCACGGCACACCTCGGCTTGGCTGTTGCCTGTTGCATGCAAAATCGTGACCTATCTTAGCCAACCTAGCTAACTATTCATATATGTATGAGTTGTTGAAACGTATATGTGTACCAAGCATACACGCCTCAACAACTCCTCCATATATGTGTTATCGTAAAATTGAGAGTTTTTCAGTTCGATAAGGGAAAAAAAAGTAAACCCTTCCACTTTCATGTGTAAGCGTGTAGGCGTGCACGTGTGTGAGGGTGATCGTGTAGTGTTGTAGCGGTGATGTATATTTGTGTGTCACCGTATCGCGCAAGCTACGTACTCAAGGGCTCCCTACCGAGGGATCGAACTTAGGCTTGAGCCGCTGCCGTGGGAGGCCTAATCGGGTGTGCAGGAGCGAAATTAACCCCCAGACCACGGCGGCGTGATTTGTGGTTACGCGGGCGTGGGCGTGAACACGCTCTATTTCGAGGGACAGGCTGGTACTGATCGTTCGCTGACGTGATTAAATCAGAAGGGTCGGTAAAAATGCATCGCGGACGTCTTTTATAACGCGCAGCGTTAGGTACGGGTTCATAGTTTGCGGCGGATACCACTAACGGACAGGGATGATTTGCGGCTTTTTCAAAATAGCTAATCGTAAGTGATTTTATGTACGCCCAGATAGAAGGGATCTCTAGGTCTCTATGGAGATCGACTCTCCGGATGTACCACGGGGCACCGGTCACTTTACGTAAAACACGATTTTGGAGAACCTGCAGTAAGTATCAAAGTTATCTTCGGGCATAAGCGCAAAAACGGGGCAGCTATATGTCATCACGGGACGGATACACGTCTTATACAAAGTGAGCTTGTGTCTGAGGGACATCTTACTCTTATGACAAAGCAACGGATGGCGGCGACCCAAGACCATAGCGGCTTTGTTTCGCACTCGGTCTATATGTGAATTCAACTTTAACGGTGTTATTACAAAAAAATTAAGCACGTTTTAAACGCTTGCTTTAAAAAAGATCTCTCGGTGAATGTTCCCCGTTTTGCTCTGTTGTCTCGCTTTGGTTAGATTAAGTTACACTTGCGAAAAAAGGATAACGCGATCTTGCTTCGGGCAAGCGCAGCGCATTTCGCACGAAACCTTTTTTAAACCAATTATTTAACTTTTTTGTAATAACACCGTTAATGTGTATCTAATGTAACACCGAGATATTTGACCTCTTCGACCCAAGGGATATCGATTCCGTATAGCCTGATGGGCTCAAAGTTATTAGCGCGATAAAAAATAAACAAATAATATGTACCTTAAATAATTGAATCTATACTGATATTATAAAGCTGGATGGTTCCTTTTTGTATGATTGAACGCGCTAATCTCACGAAGTACTAATCCGATTTAAAAAGTATCTAATAGTCATATAGTTGATTTATAGAGGGAGACTATAACGCTATACTTCACCATACTAAGACCAACAGGAGCGGAGCACTAATGAAGAATGTTTCAAAATGTTTTTTTTTTTCCATTTGAGAGCTTCCGCTGCATGTTAGCGTTAGCCCGAAGTAACTATTCCACGTGAACAAGGTTACGGACAGAATCTAGTAAATTATGTAATTTCAACAAGAAATATTAAGGCGCAATTTTTAATTTTCTAATTCAATTAATTATACATAAAAACAGAAGTTACATATAGATAAATAGAGAGGGTTGATAGACTGCTATAAATGAATTACCATAATGGTCTTAATATACCAGCACTTACTTCAATGGATCGTGCATACGTTTATGAAGTTTCAGTGATTTGTTTGTAGGAAATACAGTTGAACATAGTTCACACTCATAAGAGGCAGGCACTTCTGGTACTTTATCTAAAAAAAAAATTAATAATAGTTATCAATTCATAGGATTATTTGTTATCTCATTTAGATAAATAGGTGCTACGGATTTGTGTGTAAGTCACAGTGACTCTTTCAGTTTACCGCCATTTGGAATCAGCCAGTGTACAATCTAGGTAAGTCGCCATGTCCCCTTTTTAGAAGTACGTTGTAAGTGGTTACAAATAATATTGTATGTAAGCTTCGAGTGTTTTAAATCAAAATTTAATCCAATTAAACCCTTGTATCATTTTTTATTTGAACTTTTATGACATATTCAATGTGCCAATTTAATTTTACTGTAATATCATAATGAGTACATTTATTTTATAAACCAGATTAGTTCCAACAACTAATATATGTATGAATAGTTAGCTTAGGTTAGCTCAGAAAGGTCGCGAATTGCATGTCTCAGGTAACAGCCCAAGCCGATGTGTGCCTTGCACCCTTGAGCTAGTTGTAAAATAAAATCGTCTGAGTGTCCTAAGCGCTCGCCTTAATAGTCCGGTGAAGCCGCTAAGACCTTGCTAGGTCAATAGCGTAGTCAGATCGAGAAAAAAATATCGTTAGTTAACCGATTTAAAATAGTGACATCTATGCAGAAAATATATATATATATTTTTTTTTATTGTAGCACGGCAAAGTGACTGCACTAAGCCTGATGGTAAGCACAGTACAATCCAAAAATAATAGCGACCACCAATTGACACACTGTCCATCGCCGGTCGCCACTATCATGCCGGCCTGTAATAAGCTGGATATGCACAGGCTGATCCCGAAACGCGACCCGTAGAAGCGAGTCACTATGACGGGCTTTTTCGCCATATACATGGTGGTTGGGACCCAGTCGGGCGGTAAAACCCTACCACCCCGCTCTCGCCATTGCCTCGTTCGTTGATCAGCAGGGTGCACCACGTGCAGGTGAGGTTGGCTTGGGTGTCTCAAGTTTTATGATGTTAATCGACACCCCTTACACCCCAAATAAACATATTCTCTTTTATCTTTCTCGAATATATGAAGCTTACTTGTACTATTTATTTGTATATTTCTGAAATTCACGTTATAATAATTGTTAATTAATATATCTACCACTACTAAATTTGAGTATAAATGACGTTACTAAAAAATTTACCAATCACAAACATATGAAACACAAGATATATACGACTATGTGGTACATGGAATAACTCGATAGATGGCGTTTAAAACAAATCTAAAATTACATTTAACGATATTTGGCCAGCAACGCATTTGTGGTTGTTCTCGTTTCGCAGGTGTCCATGGACGGCGGTGATCACTTACCATCAGGTGACCCGCATGTTCGTTTGCCTCCAAAGGTATAAAAAAAAATTGACATAACAATTACATGTCTCATCATTAATATTAACCTTTTTATATAAGATAATAAATATGTAGCATTAATTTAAATTAATGAAACAATACCGACCTTAAGGGTAGCCTTAAGAACCTTAAAATAACGTACCTGGATTTTTATGAAATTCCTTCATATGCATACACAATGACTTTGAATTTTCATACACAGAACTACAGTGTGGACACGCATAAAGAGCTAAAATAGAAAAAGACTTAGTTGACACAATAAGAATTTATGTAGATTTATATATGAAAAGTTATAGAGATACGTCGTCGGGCGCGCCATCAGTCAAACAGTACTGGAATGATTTCAGTAAAGTTTTGTTTATTATTTCTTAACAAATATATTAGGATAACTCAACAACTCCCCTGGTGTTGCAAGTGTCTATTGACGGTGGTGATCACTTAACATCAGGTGACCCATCTGTTCCTTTGCCTCCTATGACATAAAAAAAAAACTTCATTTGATATAAAGTTTTACTAAACTATGATTTTTATAAGAACTATGCCTTCAGCGTAGTTTGTTTTGTCTAGCCGTGGACAAGTTTCAAATTGTAGGAAATGACAAATTTGTCTTTTTTAAAATAAAATGACTTTAAGCGCCATTAGGAGGTAACTGGACGACAATAGAACGGAAGTCCGTTACGGCAAAATGGCATCACTTTTCTGTACCATCCGGTTAGACATAATTAAACATAACCAAAACTTTTATTAAGTCATAATTAATTTAATTCGTTACTTATCGTAGTATTCTGTTGGTACTATTTTATACTTTATTTAATTTATAACAAAGAATTGCTGATAGTATTTCCTGTGTTATTTAAGTTCCGAATAAGCTGATAGATGGCACTACGGATAATGAAACTTTGTTTTAATTTGTTACTTACATTGAAACCAGATTGCAGCACGGTCGAGCGCTATATATACATAGTTAATTCTATTATATGATTTTTATTATTATTCAATTTAATATCTTTTATTAGTTGTTCTTTCCAAATTTTTTTATTGATTTGTTCATAAACTATTTACTCATAAGATCAAAAATATTTAAAAACTTTTATTTCAATAGCGTGTGACAGTTACATGCACTCATTTTTTTTTGTTAAAATTATATTTCTTAACAATATTTTATAATAGAAGTAACTTACGTGATTTACAAGGTCTCATTCTAAGATCCTCCAAACTCGCTGCGTAAATATCACAGGATTTACAATGATACATATTTACAGTTGTCCCATTTTGGACCTTCATTTTCTTCACTACAACTTTGTGGTATGCGAGATTATCGACGGCTGTTGAAATGAATTTTTATAGAATTAGTCCATACTAATATTATAAGTGCGTAAATGAACTGGTTTTATACACTTTCACTTTGTTACCTACACGATTAATCAAAATACAAATTCGTATAAACAATAACAGAAGTACAGAAAAACACATGAGGGGTACCTTTTATCCAGATGTACTGCATGTAAATGTACATTACGCGAAGGACAGAGAAAGGGCAATTTTGTCATAACTAATTCCTGTTACTGAATTTATAAACATACTGTTTTTTCTATCTAGCTTTTGCACACGACATCATTAGCTTTAATTTAGATTTTTTTTTATCGTAGCATGACATAGTGACTGCACAATGCCTGATGATAAGCATAGTACAATCCAAAAATATCGGCAACCACCGAGAGACAGATTATCCATCGCCGGTCGCCGCTGTCATGCCGGCCATAATGACGAAAGTCACCCGGTACTGGATATGTACAGGCTGATCCCGAAACGCGACGCGCAGAAGCGAGTCACTATGACGGGCTTCTACGCCATGTGCATGGTGGTTGCGACCCAGTCGGGCTGTAAAACCCTACCACCCCGCTTTCGCCATTGCTTCGTTCGTTATTCAGCAGAGTGCACCACGTGCAGGTGAGGTTGGCTTGGGTGTCTCAAGTCTTAAGATGTTACTCGACACCCCTTACACCCCGACACGTACCCTTTCCCTCTGGAAGGGTTATTTTTTCTGGATATAATCTAACCTGTCTTGTTCTGTACCTTTGATAATGTGTATGTAAAATTCCATGATAAATAATTAAATATTTAAGGAGTGAAAGTGTAAAAACCAAAAAACTTAAATTCCAGTTTATATTGAAGAATTATAAAGAAAACGTATTTTTTACTGTTTAAAAATAAATCGTTTATTTTACAAGCTCAATATTTTCAAAATTTATATAAACATGAGTGAAGATGCGAACAAAAGTTAGTACTTAATAAAATGATTAGTTCTCTTATCAGCAAAATGAATTGATTTAGATGTCTTTTACTGCCAGATGAGAACTTTATAAGTTACTTTATAACTTTAATAACATTTTTCACAAGGGATAAGCAGTAATGGTAAAATTGAAAAGAGGTAACCTTATTTAACAGACTTCAAAAAGTAGGTTCTAAATTTGGAAGCAATTTTTTTTTTGTTTGTTTCCTCAAAAAACATCATTTATAAATTTTGGATTTTTTTACGGAAATAAGATATTTTCATGTGAATCACATTTTGATTTCATTAGCATCGGACCTCGGATTTTGAAGATACACAAAGAAGTCCTCAACATCGAATAGCTAATGTATGGTGATTGAAATATGAGTAGGTTTATGTCATTCTAAGACTAGGGTAGAGGTATCTACCTAACCTAACTAAGGCCAAAAACATTTTGGTGATTTTTTAAATTCGATTTTTTTCATATTCCTTACTATTTTTTGTCAACATATTTTTCTTTACTTTTGATGAAGACATAATGTAGTGACGACAAACGGTAGAATAAATAGTATAGAAACATAACTATGGTATCTAAAATTAATACTTTTGAATTTTGATTATAATTTAGTATATTATTATTATAGCTTACATTTATTTGGTTTAATTTCTTTCACGACACTGTTACACAAATTTTCTATTTGTACATAATGAGCTGTAGTCACACGATTTTGTTTACCACTCCCTTCTTTGGTTGTTTTAACTGTATCTGAAATATATAGAATAATAATTATACATGGCAATAAAATAGAATAACAACTGTACGTGTCAGAGTCACACTTAAGCTATTACTGGTTTCAGTATGAATGGGTTGCTTCGTTCGGAGTAGTACCACCCGACACACAGAAACACCGATGTGAAGTAACTTAATAAAAAAAGGTATTTCTTTTTTTGCCATTCGAATTGGAACTGGAGTAATAGTCGGATTTTCGAAGCAACCGATTTTAATCTGAGCTATTTGCTGTTGATAGCGGCGGCGATATTTACCTTAATATTCTAACTATATTTTTTGCATTGATGATAACTCAGATAAATAAGTTTTATATGTATATATAAAAATAAACAAGAATTGCTCTTTTAATGGTATTAGATAGATAGCTAGATAATAACGATCGAGTTCACGTGTGATCCAATAACGATAAGTACTTTAAATATTGTAAACTAGCCTCTGCCCGCGATTTTGTTCGCTAGGAATAGATACTTTGGGCTAACGCTAACACGCAGTAGCTCTCAAGAGGAAAAAAACCCAATTTTAAATCATTCTTCTTTGGTGCTCTGCTCCTATAGGTCTTAGCGTGATAATATATAGCCTATAACCATCCTCGATAAATAAGCTATATATTATTGAAAGAATTTTTCAAATCGGATCAGTAGTTCCTGAGATTACTCCCTAGAATGTCACAAACTTTACCTCTTTATCTTATACCTTTAAACAAGCAATTCTTGTATATTTATACAGTTTATTTATATATTAAGTATCTCGGAAACGGCGTCATCTATTTCCGTAAAACTTATTATGTACGTAGTTTCGAGGACGATGAATCGATCTAGCTAGATTTTATTCATAGAAAACTTTTTTAACTGAGTTTTTAGACTATGAAAAAATATAGCTAGAATATGAAGGTAAATTTCTCCGCCGCTGTCAAAACAAAAATAGCTCAGATTGAAATTGGATGCTTCGAAAATCCATGTAACTCCAGTTCGAATCCAAGTGATATCCAGCAGAAGAGATATATTTTTTAATATTTCTTTTGTATAAAAATGTTAATTTTATAAGGCAAACCTATCAGTTTATTTTAATTTAAAAAGTTTTTTTTAGGAACCGACCTAGACTCCCTAGACTTGGTCGCCCAGGTACTAATATTAATATAGATAAGTAATGATATTAAAAGAAAAATTGATTTCATTTCTAAATAATGTTGAATACCTTTTAGAAATTGTCTCCCTGAATCAGTAATTAAACCCGTGAAATAAAGTCATGGGAAAGATCAATTTATAAGGATTCATTCCCTGTAGCTAACTTAATATATTAGAATGAATGCAGACAGTAAGAATTTAAATATTCAATTTTCTTTTATTAAATTTCTTACTAAATAAATGACTTAGTACAGGATAGTTTCCTGTTCTTAATACACCAACTAAATAGGTAAATAACATATTTTGTGTACGGTATTAAATATAATAACCTTTTGGGTCCTGTAAGAGATCTGGAATCTCATCTCCGATAGGGGCTTCAACTATGTCACCTGTATCAGTAATTACTCGCCGCGGGGTTTGTTTATCATATGACGAATCAATGTCCTCATTATTGACAATATCTGACTCTTGATTGTTCTCAGCTTCAGCCTAAAATTTGCAATTAGAATTCTTAGCCAAACAAAAATTGTTTTGATTTGAAATGGCCAGTACTGCAGAACGGCAATTTCATAGGTAAAAACCTAGAAAGAGGAGAACAAGATAGTGAACTTTTTCCTGTTCAAGTATGAGCTTCAATCTTAATTCCTCTTCATATATTCAATTTTTTTTTTATGCAATGTATAAATTTTATAGAATAGTACACATAAGCATCTTAAAAAGTAATAAGTCACTTGAGAAATAGAAAAGCAAACCTTGTTAACTGTACTTCTAACAATTCAAATGTATAAAAATCAAGTGTTTGTTCACGATGAACTCTGAAATTATTCAACAGATCTGCATGAAAGTTGGCATTTATGTATAATTTGGTCGAAATTCAGAGATAGGATATGTCAAATTTTATTAATGGTCTCAATATTTATTAATTACACATTTTTTTTTTCGAAATGAAAATGCTGTTGACCTGGAATGATCTTCACAGCTTCACCGAACTATGTTAATTACACATTAAACAATTGTCAGTGTTGAGTATTGTCATTAATTGTAAGTTTAATTAGTCTCAAACAGATGGCGCTTTATTTTTTATTTTTTTTATCGAAGCATAACAAAGTGACTGCACTATGCCTGATGGTAAGCATAGTACAATCCAAAAACAGTGGCGACCACCGAGACACAGGATATCCATCGACGGTCGCCGCTGTCATGCCGGCCATAATGACGAAAGTCACCCGGTACTGGATATATAGCACAGGCTGATCCCGAAACGCGACGCGCAGAAGCGAGTCACTATGACGGGCTTTTTCGCCATGTACATGGTGGTTGCGACCCAGTCAGGCTGTAGAACCCTACCCCCCCGGTATCGCCATTGCCTCATTCGTTGATCAGCAGGGTGCACCACGTGCAGGTGAGGTTGGCTTGGGTGTCTCAAGTCTTAAGATGTTACTCGACACCCCTTATACCCCTAAAAAGTTTGTTGGCAGAAAACTGTTACAAATATCTCATAAATGCTGAAACATCTTAATTTTTGAATTTTTATCATAAGTTCACAGCAAATACTTATAATACTTGTAATATTAGAACATTCATAGAGTAAAATTGTTATACTGCCATCAGAGTAGCTTTTTTTTTTTTTTCGAAATGACTACGCTATTGACCCAGTAAGGTCTTAACAGCATCACCGAACTATTAAGGCGAGCGCTTAAGGCGCTCAGCCGATTTTATTTTGGCAACCAGCTCAAGGGTGCACGGCACACCTCGGCTTGGCTGTTGCCTGTTGCAAGCAAAATCGCGACTTATCTAGCTAACCTAGCTAACTATTCATATATTTACGAGTTGTTGAAACGTATATATATGTATACCAAGCATACATGCCTCAACAACTCCTCCATATATTTATTATTGGAAAATTGAGAGTTTTTCAGTTCGATAAGGGGAAAAAAGTAAACCCTTCCACTTTCATGTGTAAGCGTGTAGACGTGCACGTGTGTGGAGGCGATTGTGTAATGTTGTTGCAGTGATGTACATCCGTGTGTCACCGTATCGCTCAAGCAACACACTAAAGGGCTCCCTACCGAGGGATCGAACCTTGGCTTCAGCCGCTGCCGTGGGAGGCCTAATCGGGGGCATCAGTGTAGCATTTTTGATCAGCATCACCTTAATATTTGCACATGTTATGTAACGGTACATACCTCAAGAACCACTAATTGATCATTATGGTAATTTTGTATATGTTCTACTACCGATGAAAATGACACACCACATGTATTACAGGTGTACATCTCTTCTTGACTATTATCTACTTCATTTTCTGCAGGTGTTAATGCAGGACCATTTTCACTTTCTAATTTCACATCTGCAACATATTAATTTGAATTAATAAGATGTGTAATATTAATTGTTGTGTGTTGAACAGAAGTGGATAAGACATAAGTTTACCTCCTTTTTAAAAAATATATCAGCAAAATATTAGAGCTAACTTTTGTTTGGAAAGATTGGTTTAAATCATGTATTTTCTTCTGAGCTGACTAATTCTGTTGACTAGTATGGCTCCTATAACTTAACCGGGCTTGGAAGAATGTGGTAATATTTGTGTAGCATTTATAGCTTTTACTCAGAAATATTTTTTAATCCACATCAAACTAAGATTATAGTCATAACATATATCACAGGTTGTTCTCAGAAGCAGCATAAGAGAAAAAGGACATCACCTCTCTATCTAAAGATTTCACATACAGCTGAGTTTCACTTTACATAAACAAGCAAATGCTATGAGCCATACTGTTTAGGTACCTGCTACTTAGTAATATTAGTAAATTTAGAGATAATGCTAAAAAATGAGTCCTACACGAAAATCCCATAGAAATTTTGATCATTTGTAGGTATTCCCAAATAAGTATAATTTTTATCTAAATTGACTTGGGTTTTTTTTTTATTTTTTTTTTATTTGGTCTTTGGCCTCTGTGGAAAAATCCACAATTCTGCCAGTGTCATGTACGTTTTGAACTATAATGGTAATTAACTGCTAATTAATAATAATTTAACAAAAGAAGATAAGAAGTTGATTTTAACCACCACCATTTATGTGCAACATGTAACAAAAAGACAATACACCCTTGAGGTTAGTAAATTTCTAAACATCTAGGTTAGTAAGTATATACCTTATATATGTACAATATATCTCTAATACAGGAAACTATGGTACAATGTTTAATTATAGCTTAATCCTATACACGCTAATATATTTGCACAAAAGGGAAATAAAAGGGGTAAAGGAGAGGGAGAGAAGAAATTGCATATGGGTGGGACGGGATATCTCCTGGGGGAGTATGTCATAAAGTGACACACTCCGCTTTGGGCAATTAAAAAAAATATGGTCCAAGTTTCCTTCGTCCAAACCACATTCACATAGCGAGTGATCCCGGACTCTAATTTTTGCCAGATGGACAGGCGTGCAGGCATGGTTTAAACGAATACGACAGATGACCGATATCGTACTCTTGTCTACGTTCCGAAATAAGGAAAAACTTGGGTTTAATTGGGTTACAAATGCTTATTTAAATCTTATTTTAGATAGAAGACCTTCTACTATTCCTGACTTTGCACAAATTATTTTAAAACTACTTTAGGAACAATAAACACTAAGCATTTCTCAAATATTCTGCAGATGCTATGCCTATATCTTCTCAATAAAAATAAAAAAAGCAAAATTACCATCAACTGTTGTTAAAGAAATAGTTCCATCATTATTTTGTTTAGTAACGACAGTGAATTCATCTAATTCTGAGCTGGGCTGAGTGATTATCACATAATGGTTCTCTCCATTT
Organism: Antheraea mylitta; assembly: GCA_014332785.1. NCBI lineage: Eukaryota > Metazoa > Arthropoda > Insecta > Lepidoptera > Saturniidae > Antheraea > Antheraea mylitta. The sequence goes on along the minus strand of JACEII010000004.1, from coordinate 7,953,215 downwards.
TCGCTTACTAATTTTAATTCTTGTTTCTGAAGGCAAGGTTTTGTAAGTTGTTTGCTTAACAATTCTACATACATTTTGTTAACTTCACCTGTCACCACTGATGTATCTGGTGAATAAACAGAACAAAACTGTTCTTGATTATCCTTATTCATAATTTCTGAAAATAAGTTTATAAATTAATTTTAGCAATGACCTCTTTGTTTATATTTATTTCCAATTGACTTTATTCAGAAATACTAAGTAGAAAATTTATTTAATTTGAATGGAAATAAAAACCATATTAATAAAATCAGAATAAATTAATTTAAAAACAGTGCTTGACACAAAGTATAGTCCATGCGAAACTTTTTGACTGCCCGACTATAGCTGCATAGATCACACATTTTACATAACAATAGGTATTTTATTGTATGTATAACATAGAGACAACTTAAGGATAAATAAATGCCACTGTAGATTCCTATAATACTACTTTTACTTTGATTTATATTAAGCTCCTAGCTATTTTATGCAGAAGCCCGTACTTACTGCTATATTCAGAGAGAGCCAAAAAGTTTGGCTCTCTCTGTGGCTGTGCGAACTATAATTAATATAAGAAACTTTTTTCAAACTGTCTATGTTATTAACATAGCTAGGCCTTAACCGCTTCACCAAACTACTAAGACGAGCACTTAAGGCACTCAGCCAAAGGAAAACAAAATTACAAATAAAACACAAGGCATCATTAATTTGTTGCCACTAAAAATTATATAAATTCTCACAGTATGTGAAATTTTTTTCATAGTAAACTTTGTGATCCTACCAGAAAACTATATTTACAAGCATACATATAAAAGCAAGAGAAATACTTGGTTCCATATATATATATATATATATTTTTTTTTTTTTTTTAATTTAAACGTTATATAGTACATATACATTTTCATATTGATTTTATTCTAAAATAAAGAATATGTATACATATTATTACCAATTTCAACTTTGTCATTAGTAAGTTCCACTTTATCATCATTACTTTCATTAGTATCTTCAACGTGAATTGAATCCTGTAATTCATTCTCAAAAATAAAAGTTGCTGATTCTTTTTTTTGGCAGTTATCAAGGGTTAAATGTTTTATTAGATGTTCCAATGTTGACAATTTATTTTTACAAACAGGGCAGTACAGATTTTCTAATATATCACTTATATGTTGTAATAAAGATTCTTTTGAATCAAAAGTCTCATTGCAGCAAATAGGGCATTTAAATAAGTCTTCCATTTTGTTATTTACAAATAACTTAAAATGAGTACGTATGTTTGGTTTAAATCAAGCACGCATTATTTTGTAAACATTCTCACTTTCATACTCAGGTGCTACCTTCAGTATGTATCTAAATTCTCAACACAAAATCATTTATGACTGAAGAACTTCACACTAAATAATTATAACATGAAGAAAGCACCGAATCACGAAACGCCATTTTTATAAACAGTAGTCCATCTACCACTTTCAACAATTCACTATTTGCTTTATATATGAAAGGGATAGTAGGTTTAAATGACATCATGTGTGAGTAAGATGTATAAAAATTAATGTTAGAAGTAATACCAATATAAGTGGAATACGATTTTAACCAGAGATGAATAAAAGTTCTATTAATCAGAGACTGCAATTGGACAACTTGCTATTGCCATACTGCTACTTCTCTACTGCTATAATACTTACAATAACAGACTATTTGAAAATCCCCTTAAATAAAAATGAATAATTATAACACTGAAGAGAGAAGAGGATTGGAATTATATAGTCTTTTATTATTTCTACATAAGCATCTAAATATTTTTCTTCATAATTACATATTCATTAAATTTATTCCGAAAAATTGGCTTGATTTGGTTATGACAAGGTATAAAAAAGTCCCATCATGCTTATTTAATCCATAAATTTGGAGAGAGATTCCTAAATTGGAAGCTTGACTTGTACTACAAATATACTTTGTCTTCGAAACTGGCAACATAAACCTGCCAAAATATCTTCGCCATTTTGTTGTACCTGTGTTTCTGTGTTGATTTTATTTTTTAATTATAAAACGGAAAAAAGTACGTGTATACCCTTTTTGAAATCATAAATGCATAATATTAACACGTAAAACTGCTTTACTCAAATAAACTCATAAAAAAAACTATTGTTTGTTGTGTATATACTTAATATTCTAATATGTTGATGTGTACATGTTTGTGATTGCGCGCGAAAATTGAAGATGTTGGGTAAAAGAATGCATCACAACTCCAAGGGTAGATTGGCTAGTAAGGGTCATGATAATGGTAAACCTTCAAGTCCTGGTATATCGCCGTACAATAAGCCTACTAAAATTACTGGATCTGTATCGGCTGGGAAAACTAAAGTTGAAAATTGCCCAATACCGTACATAAAAATACAAGATAATGCTTCTCACTTGCCACGGTTTACAGCCATTGCAGCGCGATCCGCTGATGAACCTATCGGTATGGACGAACTGGATGCCCTTCAGCTTGAATTAGAATCATTGCTATGTAACACAGCTCTGCGTGTAAGATACTTCCAATCTGAAATAGAAAGCATTGACACAAATGAATCTAAAAGAGAGAAAAAGGGGAAAGCAGCTGGTAAACAACTGCAGTATCCTGTAAAAAGAAAATTCTCTGATGACAAAATTGTGAAGACCAAAGATTACACTAAGTTGTCAAACCAACCAAAAGTGCCTAAATATAAAAACTTTTCAAACACTTCAACGGGATCACAGAACTATTCAAATGAGCTTGTAAATTCAGATAATTCTGTTAAATTAGAGTTATCACAGTTTGCATTACCCAAGAATAACATTCCTTACAAATTTTGGAATTCTGTTGAACCATATTGTGCTCCAGTTACTCTGGATGACATTAAGTTTTTAGAGTCCTTAATGGCTCAAAGTAGCAATACAACACTGCCCCCTATTCCTCCACTTGGTAAACATTATTCCGAGGTGTGGGCAGATGAACACATCACTGAAGATCAAAATGCATCGAATCCTATTAAACAAAAGTCATCTATGTCACCTGAAACTTCAAGTATTCGTAAAAAATTTGAGAAATCTACAGAAAACATGATCACTGGTCCTTTGACCCAAAGACTGGTATCTGCTTTGATGGAAGAAAATGTCATGGCATATGAAGTGCCAGACATAAAAGTCAAACAAGCTGCAAACACAAAGAGCAGCTATAAAAACTCACTAACATTGGAAAAATGTTTAAGAAAAGAATTAGTAGAACAAGGAATACTCGATCCTGAAGATTTGCCCCCTCTTACGAACCCTGCAGATGACGAAATTTTAGCTGAAATAAAAAAATGCCAGACAGAGTTAACTGCGGTCAGAAAAGAGAATTGTCGAAATCTTAGAAATCTCATTGGATTATGTAAACAAGAAATGATTCGTTTAAATTTAAAGAAACAGCTAGATCAGGTTGATATGGAATGTGTAGATATTTACAAAAAGATGGTGGCTGCTAAACAGAAGAAACGGCCTATAACAAAGAAGGAGAAAGAAGATGCTTGGAGAGCTATAAATGAGCAGATAAGGCTCAATAAAGAGATTAATGCGCTCCCTCTAACTGGGCCTAATTCAAGCTAAATCATTATATAAACATGCTTTTGTTTATTGGGTACATTTTACTGTTCTGTGAATTTAATTTCCTGAAAATAAACCACTTTCATTTGCGTTTGGATTCTTTTTTTTTTCATTTTAAAAATAAAATAATATTGTTTCTGCACTCCAAATGTTTTTATCAGATTCTTTTGTCTAATAATTTTAAAATGTCTTTTAAAAAATCACAGAAAATTGGTGAATTAGAAATCTAAATTTTGTTTTTCGAGCTAACAAAGGCCAATTTATTTTGTACTTAAATGGCTTATAGGGACTTGCTGATTATTCTGTAAAATTTTCGAGTAACAGAGGTTTTGTGGCTTTATGGGTGTAATAATCAATACACATTTTCGAGTTTTGGAGGTTTTCGACCTTTCCAAAGGCGACTTAAGGAGCTTTTATTATACTGTCTTTACCTCTTTGGTCTATACTTTTAAATATATTTTAATTATTTCATTATTTGAAACATAGAATATAAACGTGATAGTACTCATATCACACTATATATAGTATGTAAAAATTTTAACAAAGCTCTATATTTTCCAGTTTTTGAACGGTTATTCTTGCATTGTGCAGTAGCATTCTGCCACAGACTGAACTTATGGTATACACACGTTTACTAGCTTTTAGACTGATTGATAGAAGAAATTTTAATCACAAACTTTAGTGTTTACTGAGTCGTTATTTAGCATGTTACTCCATGTGGTATATTTATGACAGTGAGTTAAATTTGTAAAGGCATCAAAATCAGTTTCCAATACTGTTGATGCTGTGAAAGAGCCGCGAATAATTTTTGTATCATTGACATTTTTATATCTTAAGAGAGACATCTCTCATTTTGTTTCGCTGTAATTTTATTAGTTTCTGCTTCAAGGAAATGTGAAAATACCCTTAACAATATTAGTTTCCCAGAATAGTACAGTTTTTTTGGTAACATACCATTATTAACTACTTAGTTTACGTATACCTAATTCCTAGAAAAATAATCGATTTCAATATAAAAGTACTTATTGATGCTGAATCGATATAGATACTTTTCCCCTGATATGGGATGAAGTAAAAGCTTTACCATCGGTTCCTGGTAGTTCGGTGAAGCTGTTAAGACCTTGCCAGGTTAGTTCGAGACCACCGGTTCAAAAAACAACTTTGTCATCGATAAGAACTCTCGATCTGGCCTTTTTTTTCTGTCTACATCCAAAAGTCTAGTTACCTATAATACCTATTATACTCTTTGAGTCTAGTGAAGCCGTGAAGTACTTGTCAGGTTAGTCAGTATTATAATAAATAATATGCATATAGTTCTTTTAAGAAATCATAATAGTTTATTTCTACAAAGAATGCACTATAGTGTACTCTGTGGTAATTTTCTATAGTTCTAATATTTTTCTGGCAACATTATATTTTACGTCGTCTGCTGTGATTTGAATTTGAAAATAACGAAAGCTAGTTTTTCTACGAATGCTCTTCGGATATTTGTGATTATAAACTAATATTGGCATAGTGTTTTGGTAATTTAATAGTTAGTTTGTATATATACCCATATGTTATGGATAATCTTCTAATGACTCCAAATAAAATACAAAGATGGATGAATTTGGCCGAAGACAACTCATGCGGGCGTATAAGGATTGATCATAACAAAGAAAGTTCTCGGTGTGTATTTTGTACTATTACTTTCATTTGTAAGAGTAAATTCTAACCAGTGAAAATAAATAAACAACAGAATATAATATTTATATAGAGAAATATTTTTGTTCAGCAAAGCTGTTTGTAAAGCATATCACTAAAGAAATGTGTTATAATACATATAATCTTTTTTTTTAAACCGGGTTCGGCAAAGTGACTGCACAGTACATGATGGAAAGTACAGAGCAAAAGTGCTTCTTCACGCCTCGTTAAAGACGTGTAGATGGAGAAGCTTTCATTGCTGTAGGGAGCAGGTTGAATCATCGGCAAAGGTTGAAGAGGGATCGAAATGATCAGTCGGTCGGAAGGGGAATAGACTATTTGTTTCTCACAATTTAAAAACGGCACGGTCAGAGCAATACAATGAATTTACTGTATTGTAACTTTTTTAGACAAAAAATATTTGGCAACTACCCCTAGTAGGTCCACAAAGAGATATTTCGTTTTTGTGTATTTGTAACATACATTGTTATAGGATATCCCATAATACACAGTTGGACGCCACATCACCCATTGATTGTGAAATTTCATCAGGCATCTTGGATTTGGAACGTGTTGAGGGTAATTATGAATATATTTATATTCCATTTTATTATCGAAATTACTTTAATTTTACTCTTGTATGGTGATAATTTTTACATTAATCAGTACTTAATTCTTCAATTGTTAATCAAACAATTAGTAAATAATTATTACAAGTCAATAAGGTTTAATATCCGAGAAAGTTTGCAAGTAGCATAACTTTTAACAGGGATAAAAGTTGAAGGGTAATAGGTTAGCATGGTATGGGTATATTATGAGAAGAGATAGAATGTGTGTATGTATGTAAAAAGTTTTGGGTATGAAGTATGATAGATATATGAGTAAAGGAAGAACTCAAAAGGTATGGACGGATTGTGTAAAAAATGATATGTGTATAAAAGACATTAATACTGAGATAACATTTGACAGTGGCTAGTGGAAAAGCTAAACATGTTGTGCCAACTTTACTTATGTCGGATAATAGTAACAAGAAGAATAAAATTATTTTTATTTTCTATAAAAAAAATCTACCCATTTTAGTATAGACTACAGCAGTGTGAATATTGTTGCCTAGAAGCTTTACAACAATGTAATTTAAAGTATTACTATACAAAGGTACATTTTAGTTTATGAATATAACATGATTAAATTATTATTCAAAGATACTTTTATGTAGCACATCCTCAAGAAACTAAATGCTACATGACTTTCTATTACTCAATGCCCATAATTTCAGTGTTGGAAGACACAGTTTTACATTAAAGTTTCAAGAAATCTGTACAAAGTTCAATATATATATTTGTGATAAAAACTTTAATGAAATATAGGTATATGTTTGTTTGAAATAATGAAAATATGTCTTTCTATATAAAATTTCAGTTTGTGTCAGTGTACTCATATATCTTCACCTATTATTTATATTTTTTTTTGTATTCTTTATATAAAAAATCCTGTAATCATGTACCAGAATGCAACAATATATTTTAATTCCAAAAAATTGTTTATTATACTAACTTATGCCTGAAACTATACTCTAATGTCAATCTCACTATCACTCGCGACCATTATCTTTATGAAAGCAACTATTTGCTATATCTTGGAAAATATGTATGCGAAAATTGTGAAATATAAGTTGAATATTTAATGTAGGTAGGTAGTAAATGTAGCAGAAAGAGTCGTTTATAGGACCGTATTACAGCCAATGGAGACCACTTCGAATAAGCTTTTTATTTTTTAAATTGTTTTGTATTTAAGAATTAAACTAACACACTATAAAAGTAATTTAGGTGCTTGGTGTATTTTATATATGTATATTTTGTGTGAGCCCGGTTGGATGAATGAAAGTCAGTATTTCCGAATAATCAGAGTCTATATTAATTTCACAGAGTCAAGCTAATTACATGTAACTACAGATTTAACACATGTATATTTGCCTATATGGCTACAACCGGACTGGTTACATATGTACATTTTATATTGGAACGGAAATGATGAGTGGACTTTGTCCCTTACATACCTATAGCATGCACTCTATAGATATGCAAGTGTGTCCCTACAAGTAATAAATGTAATTTGCAGTAGAAAATATATTTTTCTTTGTTTCAGTATTTATGGCAAGAGTAGGTATATTTTAAATTATATTTCAATGTTAAGTCCCTCTTTTTTTTAATTGATTCATTTTATATTTGTACTCCCACAAAATAAGGTCTATATTTGATAACAATACAAATGGTTAACTGGAAGAAAATGTGTTGTGGTATTAAGCTCCCTAGTGCACAAACTTAAAAGGGCAATTATCATTCACACATTTTTGACTGATGTATCATGTAGTTCATATTATATGTTAATAAAAATGTACCTCCTTGCAACGTATTTCTTTCTCTGACTGATTATTGTCCTGGCAAGGCATTTACAGTTTTTTTTAAACTGCTTTCGGTATTGGTATTGCAAGGCATTTGCAGCTTCACCGGACTACTTAGGCGAGCGCTTAAGGCACTTAGCGTATTGGTATTTAGAACTTCGCCAGGCTATGACTGGCAATTTTTTTTTTACCACGTCGGTGTTATACAAGCATGCAGGCCGCCTGATCTAAAGTGGTCACCGCAGCCTATTGACGCTTGTAACATCAGAAATGTAACATGCGCGTTGCCGACCCCTAAATAACCCATTTATTTTTCCCTTGAAGTACTCCATACTGTAGTCCACAGGTAAAACTTCAGCAGGAAGCTCATTCCACAATCGGATCGTTCCTGGCAATGTTAACTACTTTCTAATTGAGGGTATTTCTGTATTCCCCTATTGTTATAACTTGTAGGTAACATTACTGGGGATTGGCTTTCTTTAGGGAGTTCCGATTCGGACGCGGCCGGGAACGGTTGTGTCCGCGCTCGGAGCGATATTTCGTGATTATTGTGATACAGTGTATACAGAGTGAAGTGTTCGGCTTTCACCTTAAAGTGCCGATCCGGCTGACGTGGTGCACAGCTGCGTAACACCTGCGTTCTATTTCTCGAAATTGAGTGAGACCCTTCCTTTGTATATATTTATTGCTTTGTTTATTATATTATATTGGTACATTTATTTGTTTACTCATTAGTTTCTATTTAGTCTATTTATTTACGTAGTCCTTTACCCTTTTAGTCGTCATTTCTTTATAAATTTATTTATTTCAATTATTTATTTGTTTAGTTATCCATTTATTTATTTGTTCTATATCTATGCAAATTATTTATCTTGCCTGTCTCGCTATCGTATTTCCTGTATTGGTTTCTTCTTCTGGTTCATTTTAAACATCTCTCTTGATCTGCACCCGGGATAGACCCGCAATTAACCTGTTCGGCGTGCCCCCCTGCCCTTAAGGCTGGGAGGTTGTTTTGCGGCCCCCCTCTCCTCGATCCACCGCGATGGATCCGTTAGCACTGGTAGAGTTATACCGCAAAAATCTCCTCGCGAGCGGTCTAGACCAGGAGACCATTAATTTAATTAATTTAACATATCATAATATTACGTCGCTGGCCTCCGAGGGCCATTTCAATATCCCGACCGCGAACTCTTTCGCGACCTTATCGCCGCAGTCTCCTCTAGACGCACGCGACAAAGGCCTACTAGAGGCCCCGATTCCTAGCTCCAGCTCGGAGACCGGCTCCGAGATGGAGCTAGACGTGACGGCATCCGCCGAGCCGACTGCGACAGAGTCCGCGATTTCCGCGCCTTCTGCGCAAACAGATAAGGACGGTTATACGACCGTCTCATACAACAGGCGTCGTCCGGCTAGCCCGACGGAATCGGGTTCCGAACGCCCGGCGAAAGTCGCGAATATAGGTGGCGCTCGTGTGCCAGCCCCGGTTATACCGTGTAGCACATCGCGGACGAAAGGACCTAGCTCCGTCCCGCTCACTCCTTCTCAACCTGCGGGTTCCGCAGGTGGGAAGCCGCGCCCCCCGCCTCCAGTCACGATTCAGGACAAGTCCCAATGGACTATGATTTCAAACAGGTTAGAGACCCTTAAGGTAAATTACACGTCCGCCCTGAGTACACCGGCGGGCATTCGCGTAAAATGTTCCACGTCCGAAGACCATCGCGCTTTGATTCGATTCCTTACGGAATTGAAATTAGCATATTTCACGTTCGCTCTGGAGGAGGAGCGCCTCCTCCGTGTCGTGCTTCGCCGTGTCCCGGCCGAAATCTCGGTCGAGGACATCACCCTCTCCCTTCAGCAGAAGAACTTTCCCATGCGTGAGGTACACCGCATGTACCACCCACGCACCCGCGCTCCCTACAATATGGTGCTTGTTCTTCTCGACCGGTCGAAGGAAGGCAAGGCCATCTTTTCGCTCACATCTGAATGCGACCTCAGCGGAGTCACCGTTGAGCCCCCACGTAAGACCCATATTCCGTCGCAGTGTCATAACTGCTAGTGTTATGGGCACTCGGCAAAGAACTGCCATCTTCGCCCCAGGTGCGTCAAGTGCTTGGGAGACCACGCCACGAAAGAGTGCGCGCGCACTCCTGGCACTCCCGATCCTCCCAGCTGTGTGCTCTGCGGTAACGCGGGTCACCCCGCGAATTATCGCGGTAGACCCCGCGCGCCGCGCACACAGCATCCCCATCAGGTCAGGCAGGCTCCTAGGACGCCTGTAGCCGCCGCCCGCCCTCCATCTCCACCTCTCATGTCCGTGGAGGCCTTCCCGTGCCCCGGTAGCGCCCGCGCCCACGACCTCACTGCGCTCGCCACCCTCTGTGCCGCGCGCGGCTCTACCCGGGCGGGCCCCTATGGCCCCCTGGCCCCCCGACCTCGGCCTCAGGCTTCTTCTAAGCCTCAGGCGCCGTCGCCACAGGCCGACATACACATATACGTACTTCCTTATCCTCTCTCTGCAGTAAGTTTGACTGGATGAAACATCTACTCCGCGAGCACGACATGAAGGAGGTCCTCGCCTTCCACGTCATAGTAGACGTCGAGGAGGAGCTAGGTCTTCTTACCGCACTAGCGTGCTTCCCGGCTATCGGAGCCACTATTCAGCGCCTCGCCCGGTCACCCTCTTTTAAATAAGTTTTAAAATTCACGGGTCTTAAGAAAGTAAAACCACGCGGTCTTAGTCTCGTTTTTCAATGCGAGATCCCTTCGGACACAGCGCGATCTAGTAGCTGACTTTTTGCGCGATAGACAGATTGACGTTTTTCTCATCCAGGAGGATCCATGTTAAAACCGAGTATGCGTAATCCGAGAATCGCGAATTACTGTATAGTCAGGAACGACCGTGTCACCCGCGGGGGTGGCACGTTAATCTATTTTAGACGTTCGTTGTATTGCATGCCATTAGATCCGCCCGCGCTAACCAATATGGAAGTGTTAGTGTGTAAATTAGGTATGACCGGTCACTCGAATATTGTTTTAGTTTCCGCGTATTTGCCACCGAACAAAGAATTGCTAAGATCCGATTTGTAGACGCTACTTAATTCAGGAGATTCAGTTATTATAGCGGGGGACCTCTATAGCGGGAATGTTATCTGGAATAGTCCGTGTACCTCTCGTAATGGGAGGATACTCGACGAACTAGGTTGGGTTCTCGCGTTTGACGTCATAGCCCCTTCGGAACCCACGCACTATTAAGTTCATTGTCGACCCACAGTTTTAGACATAGCGCTCTTAAAAAATATCACGCTTCCTGTACGACTCATGCAAGTCGTATACGAACTTGATTCAGATCATCGCCCGTTTGTTTTACAGTTAGGTCACAATTCAAACTTCACCCCGCCGTCGGTTAGAGTGGCTGATTACGCGAAACTCGTTCAATATTTTAAAGAAAATCCGTCGTTTAGTAGTTTAGACAGGATTCCGGACGTGTTGGTGTCTAAAGCCGACGCGGATTCGGCCATCGATTCCCTGGTTGATTATCTCCAGACCGCCGTCAGGGTGACCTCGAAAGAGGTACAAGCGGCGAACGATCGCCGTTTTATACTCCCTGACGACGTGAGAGCATTGATCATGGAAAAGAACGCCGCGACTCGAGCTTACGACGCTTACCCGTCTGTAGAGAATCGCGATCGTTTACGTTCGTTACGAAAAACAGTCAAGTCTCGTATTTCTGAGATCCGGGGTGACAGGTGGGATAGACTCCTGGAGGGTCTCCAGCCGTCTCACCTGTCGTACTGGACTCTAGCGCGAACTCTCAAATCAGATATGGTTACTCCAATGCCTCCTCGCGACAGAGGCCCCGGGTTGCCTCCCGCGTTCGATAGCATAGATAAAGCAGAATGCTTTGCCGCAAGCTTAGAGAAACAGTGCTCGCCAAACACTGATAACAGTGACCCTTTCCATAACGGATTAATCGAATCAGCTGCGGAGCATGTACTCGCGTCTCCTCCGGGAGGATACCCTAACCGCGATTACTTTCGATGAAGTTGCAGGCGCAATTAAGCGTCTCAACCCTAGGAAGTCCCTAGGTCCCGATGGGATCAGGAACGAGGTTCTGAAACTCCTTCTTGATCGCATCATAGCCCTATTGGTCTGCGTCTTCAATGCGACCATGTCCCAGGGTCATTTTCCGGCCGCCTGAAAAAAGGCCATAGTGATAGGTATTCACAAGCCCGGAAAGAAAGCTACGCTTCCCGTTAGCTATCGCCCCATTAGTCTGTTAGATACCTTAGGAAAACATTACGAGCGGCTCCTTCTGAACCGTCTCCAGTTCTCGATTACAGATTTAAAATTAACCACCTGAGCAGTTCGGATTTCGCGCCGAACACTCTTGCACGAATTAAGTACACCGCCTCACGGAGTACATTTTCTCTAAATTTAACACCGATCCGAAACGCACAATTGCAGTCTTCTTCGATGTCGCCAAGGCCTTCGATAAGGTCTGGCACGGAGGGCTCATCCATAAATTATGTACATCTCGCGTACCCGACAGATTAATTCATATTATCCGCGATTATCTCACTGATAGGACATTCCGCTTCAGAGTGGATGGTGAACTATCGCTGCCCCGCCCGATACGTTCAGGTGTGCCATAGGGCTCCATACTTGCGCCCACGCTCTTCAATCTATTCATCAGTGACCTACCTCGGTCTCGGGGGGTCGAGGTAGGTTGTTACGCTGACGATACCGTTATTTACACTTCCGGCTGGCGGTCGGACTTTCTTAGGAAGCGCATCGAAAAAGCCGTTCACACTCGGTGAATGGTTTCGTCGATGGCGCATAGAAGTTAATCCCGATAAGAGTGCCGCAATACTCTTCGATCCCACGAAACGCGCTAATAAATTGGAGCCCATCAGGCTATACGGAATCCCTTGGGTCGAAGAGGTCAAATATCTCGGTGTTACATTAAATAGACATTTAAAGTTCAATTCACATATAGACAGAGTGCGAAACAAAGCCGCTATGGTCTTGGGTCGTCTCCATCCGTTGCTTTGTCATAAGAGTAAGATGTCCCTCAGACACAAGCTCACTTTGTATAAGACGTGTATCCGTCCCGTGATGATATATAGCTGCCCCGTTTTTGCGCATATGTCCAAAGATAACTTTGATAAGCTGCAGGTTCTCCAAAATCGTGTTTTACGTAAAGTGACTGGTGCCCCATGGTACATCCGGAGAGTCAATCTCCATAGAGACCTAGAGATCCCTTCTATCTGGGCGTACGTAAAATCACTCACGATTAGTTATTTTGAAAAAGCCGCGAATCATCCCAGTCCGTTAGTGGTATCCGCCGCAAACTATGAACCCGTACCTAACGTTGCGCGTTATAAAAGACGTCCGCGACACATTTTTACCGACCCTCCTGATTCAATCACGTCAGCGAACGATCAGTACCAGCCTGTCCCTCGGAACAGAGCGTGTTCACGCCCACGCCCGCGTAACCACAGATCACGCCGCCGTAGTCTGGGGGTTAATTTCGCTCCCGCACACCCGATTAGGCCTCCCACGGCAGCGGCTCAAGCCTAGGTTCGATCCCTCGGTAGGGAGCCCTTGAGTGCGTTGCTTGCGCGATACGGTGACACACAAATATACATCACCGCTAAAACACTACTCGACCACCCCCACACACGTGCACGCCTACACACTTACACATGAAAGTGGAAGGGTTTACTTTTTTTCCCTTATCGAACTGAAAAACTCTCAATTTTCCGATAGTAAATATATGGAGGAGTTGTTGAGGCGTGTATGCTTGGTACACATATACGTTTCAACAACTCATACATATATGAATAGTTAGCTAGGTTAGCTAAGATAGGTCGCGATTTTGCGTGCAACAGGCAACAGCCAAGCCGAGGTGTGCCGTGTACTCTTGAGCTGGTTGCCAAAATAAAATCGGCTGAGTGCCTTAAGCGCTCGCCTTAGTAGTCCGGTGAAGCTGTTAAGACCTTGCTGGGTCAATAGCGTAATCATTTCGAAAAAAAAAGCTTTCTTTATTAGTAATTAAAATATATCTTTGCATTCCAGATTTCGAACAAGCGGAAGATGGGGATTTTTCATTTCGCAAATCTGTAAGTTAAATATAATACTATAAATATTTTTTATTTACTGTACCTTGATATTTGCTTAGGTTCCATTTGAATTTCAAATAAATTTATTTTGTAGCTAACTGTGGAACCTCATATACAAAAACAGTGACTAATAAAATCATCTGAATGTATTAAGTCCATTTACTTATCTACTTTTCTCTCGTACTTAAGTTGCGTCGCCATTACAGTTGTAATAACTTTTGATACACTGAACTGATATGAATGAAATTAAGAAAAATGTTACTCGAGGATTATTTTTTTGTTTTTGAGGTTTTATCGTAACCCATGTACTTTAGCAGTGAATGCCTGTTCAAACAAATAGACAGACATTTCTAAAAATGTTTGACATGTTTTTATTACTCATTCCAAAATAACCAACAATTTTTTTCATAAAAATCTGAAAGTCCAGATATTGTTAGATTTTCATTCTAAGTATATGTATAGATCTATCTATCTATCTAAAACCTTTAAACTAGCAATTCTTATTTGTATATATTCAGGATCTCGGAAACGGCGTCATCTATTTCCGTGAAACTTAGTATATAGGTAGTTTCGGGGATGATAAATCGATCTAGCTAGATTTTATTCATAGAACACTTTTTAACTGAGATTTCAGGCAATGAAAAAATATAGCTAGAATGTGAAAGTAAATTTCGTCGCCGCTGTTAAAACAAAAATAGCTCAGATGGAAATTGGTTGATTCGAAAATCCGTGTAATCCTAATTAATCCGAGTGTATATAATTTTTTATTCATGGAAAAAATGACAATTTTGTGGGCAAACCCACTAAATAAACTCAACAAGTTTATTTTAATTTAAAAATGTTTTTTAAAGAACTGAGTTAGGCTTAGTCGCCCAGGTACTACTATATATATACATATATATACATTGAAGTAAATGAGTTCCAATCGGAGCATATAAATCAGTTATTGGGTGCTTGTATTGGTAATGTAATTAAAAATATACAAAGCAGTCTATGATATATTTCTTTTATGGTTTAGTATAGACTTTTGTCCTTTTTATTTTGTTTTGAGAGCAGTTTAAAATTAAATAGTAGTGGTTTTGCGTTTCGTTCGGTCAAGGAGAAAGCCGGAGACCCACCTACCCTCCCCTTCCCCTTCCTCCTTCCCTTCCTGTCCCGCCCTCCTCCCAAACACAGGCTGGCAACGCACTTGTGACTCCTCTGGTGTTGCAAGTGTTTATGGAAGGTCGTGATCACCTAAAATCAGGTGACCCATCTGTTCGTTTGCCTCCAATGATATAATAAAAAAAAAACTAAACATCGTTACAATTTCATGTTATTTTTTATTTCAAATATCGTTTTTTACTCATTAACATGTATCAAACTCTTTAGTAGACTAGTAGTTCTCTACAATCTACTATATATGTTGTCTATTTACTAATTTTTAGGCTACATTCAACCCTGGTGAAATGGCTGGTAGATCTACTTGTACTAAAGATACGATGTCGAAAACCATGCCTCTGCGAGCAGATGTGGAAGAAATTGTCAATAAAATGGATTACCAAACATCAGAAGTTCAAAACATTGTTAGATCTTCGATTTGCAATAGTTTTTCTTTTCATTCAAAAGTAAGTATATATTTGAATATTGCTATTTATCTGTTCCCATGTCTTCAGAATTATGTTTTGTTTGCTTTAATTAGGAATTTCAAAATCGAATGAAATAGTAGTCCGGTGAAGCTGTTAAGGCCTTACTAGGCCAATAGCACAGTCAGATGAAAAAAAAGGAATTAAATAATTTTATAGCTATAATGGCTGACTCAGTCTTGGACAATGCATCGATCAACATTAGATTGAATGATTAGCAATCAGTTGGAGCCTTTGATGAACGAAAACATAGTTATGAACAGGCCTTTCTTTGTTACTTTTTTTTTGGAAATATCATAGGATGCGAACGAACAGGTGGATCACCTGGCGTTAGTGATCATCACCGTCCATAGACACCAGTAACACCAGAGGAGTCGCAAATGCGTTCCCAGCCTATGTTGGTGGGAAGGGGAAGAGAGGGGGGTAGGGGGCCTTCGGTGCTCTCACTGACCGAACGAACGCAACAATGCAAGCACTATTACTACACGTCGATTTCTGTCAGAGGGTGGTACTACCCCGAGCGAGCCGACCCATTAATGCTGAAACCAGTTATAGCTTCAATGTGGCTACAGATATAGTGTAATTATTTTTTTAATGAACAGGTCCTATACTAGTATTCTATCTATTTAGTACACTATTAATGTATTTTTAACTCTACCACCTCTTTATTAGGTGCACGCTAATTATTGAAAATTGTAAGTCCATAAGCATCCGTAAAAAAAGTTTTTTACGACCTTCACTACTACAGTGACAAATCACTGTACGACGAGGTTAAGATGGATTAGACATTGTATTTGGATAACTTTGACTATTAAATATAATCGAAAAATGTTCGTAACGGTTACCAAGATTGATTTTCTTAATTGAAAATGATTTTCTTTATTTTCTAAATTTTCTTTGAGTGCACTGCATGCTCCCGTGTGTTCCCCACATAAAAATCTCTGCTTGTGAATATTATAGCAGTGTGGTAGGCAGGGGTTTTTCTTTCTTTAATTAGTATTGTTGTAATACGAGTATGCTGCGATATTTTTAATGAGATCAGAGGTAGAACATATGATATAGAGTTATTATAAAGTTATAATGCATTCCATCAGCAGATTATCGAAATTGGCGATAGTGTTAGTATATATGTACCTAATTTCATTACAGAGAAATTTAACAGCCGATGAAGAATCTTTTATGAGAAAAGAAGGAAATGTGCCCATACACCCAATACAAAGCCTTATAAGTGAAGACACCACGTTAGTAACATGTTTGCTCCTTCTACTATAATGTCTAACAATATATTTGGGGATCAACACATTAAATTACTAAAAGTTTTTGGTGTGAAAAATCGTTAGGCGCGGGTAAACTTGATTATTGGATTAGCGACGTGGCGACGCAAAACACGAACTTTACACTACTAAGGAAATACTCAAAAATATTTGCAACCCTATTTGTATAGACATGAGATTCAAATTGTTTTGTCGACCATTCGTTCTACTAGTGTTACGCGGCAGGCGACGACGACTTAGCCTCGTTTGATATTTGCCGCTAAACATATCGCCCCTGCGCCTAGTTAAATTTTTGTATTTTGCATTCAATAAAAATGAATATGTATATAATAAATAAACAAATTATTTGGAACAAATTTGTAATGTTTTATCTTTTCATTGTAGCATAGCTGATTCCTGTCGTAATCTGGTCTTTTAGGCATACAATTTATATAAAACAATTTCGATGTTTCACATCTGCCTGGCGTCCCGTAACGGCTCATTTTTTTAGCTGTGTTAACTGTAATAACTAAACAGTTTTTTTCTATATTAATCACACTGATATTGCATATGCGAAAGAGACATTGTTTGCCACGTTTTCTTGAGCTAACAACTGATTATCATAAAAGTTTGAATATACATTGTCAAGATTATAGACTTACAGCAAAGGGTAGCTGTAATGTAGAAAAAAAAGTGCTGTTTCCGATATCTGGTAAATCTATATTAAAGCAAATAAAATTGCTAGTAAAAGCTCATTTTTTATTATTATTTATAGGACAAAGCCGGAGAATCTGTCAGTTGGAACATATTTCCAAAATAGGTGCACGGAATTCGGAACAATCCTTAAAAACATTGAAAGTCCACAGCGACCAAAATTCGCAAGTGCTTATGATTCCAGAAAAAGCCCAGGTAATTTTTCTTGTTTTTTTTTTCTCTCGTTCTTGAAGTGTTGTGTGTTTTTACATGTAACTACTTACAACTTGCAGTCTGAATAGAGTTGGTTGGAAGGAAGTCCTTTGTCTCAGGTAACTTAACACATCTATGCTTTTTAGCGTTTAAAGATTAGTACTGAAGAACTCTCTCCCACAAACTCAAATAGCATTTTATAAGACATTCATTCATACACTTGCCACTTACTTAAGCATGCTTAGGTGTGTTCCTAAGGTATTTTATTTCCATTAGATTCTATTTACATCTGTCGCTTGCATATACATTAAAATAGATCTCACTATAGTCTTAAGTAATAATATTTTTTTAGTAGTCTGGTGAAGCTGTAAAGGCCTTGCAAGCAATAGCATAGTCAGTTCGAAAAATATTTTTTTTTCAGTCAGGCTTTCTGGGATCTAGGTTTTTTGACTTCTAGTATTTATTTATTTATTTATTTATTTTAGGGTCGTCAACATGACAATACATTAGAAAAAAAAGTAGGACTATTATGATTCATTATAAATGTAGTCATATTAAGAGACAACCACGGCATGCTCCAACACTTAATTAAATATTCATAAAAGTAAATATTAAACTATTTTACATATTTAAAGATTTATCATAATAATACAAAAACAAAGAAATTGTAACAGAAAAAGTAATAAAATAATGAGATTAATTGATATTCTAAAATCATACTTTAAAATATTACGAATATAACAAAGTAACAGAAAGAGAGAAAAAAATAAAAAGAAATAAATATATGTATGTATTATGCGAACACGAAGCTAAATTTTACAAAAAAAGAAATTCCCCTGATACGAAAGTGGAGGTGTCTTCAGTTTAACTCAGTATTGGTCTAGTTCTAGCACTCCAAAATTATTTATCTAGCTGTCTTTTACTTTTTAGTGTATGGTTAGAATAATGGTTGTAGTCCGGTGAAGCTGTTAAGACCTTGCTGGGTCAATAGCGTAGTCATTTCGAAAAAAAAAAATAATTAGATAATGAGTTTTCTAAGACACCTAAGTCTATGTCAAGTAGTCCTGTTCTAGTAAGGGGCCATTCAATTATTACATAAGCAGATTTTTTGTATTTTCTGGTCTCCCCCTTCCCCTGGTCAGCAAAAGTAAGCAATATTTTTATCCCATCATTACGTAAACATTTATATAAGTATATTCAAATCTGTTTAATTAAGTAAATAAATATTGCGGACGTAATCACATTCCAGACCTCCCAAACCCCTATGTCATCAAAAATAAGCAATTCAAGGACCCCCCATCAGTGCTTACGTAGTACTTGAATGACCCCTAAGGCCATGGTGTAATCGCATTGGGTTTAAGGGATTTTTTATATATTTCACGATGTATTTGCTTTGCTCTCTAGAATACAATTAAACACGCAGGTGCCACGACGCGTTTATTCACTTTTCAATAAAGGAAGCTAAAAACACTGTGGTGACGTCATTATTCGAACGACTCAACAAAGTCGGGATGGGCTATTTTTAAATCCCCGTTGTTTCTGGTTCATAATCGCTGTTTATTTCAAAGAATTCCTATACAGGATATAACAATGCTAGATCCAAATAATTTGCTTTATTCACAGAACAAAACAGTGCAAATAATGTTGCACCTACAGGACTGAAACAAGTTAATGATATTCACGAGTCTTTAGATTGTGTACCTGTACGGCAACCACGTGACCCAAATAATGATAAAATGCCAGAAAAGTATAATTCTCAAAGTCTAAAAACAATTAAAAACTCTGAGAAACAAGTACCTGTTCCTAATATTAGTGGACAACATCGTATCCCATATATGAGTGCAAAACGTGCAGAGAAAACAGGTTCCAGAGTGACTGATATATCAAAATTTGGGTCAACAGACATTAATCCAATGCATTACCACAATTCACAAATATTGTCTTCGGGACAAACTTTCTCTTCCCCATTCACAATGGTAACTGAAGAAACCGAAGGCTCGGAGAATTCGATTAGCTTGTCAAAAATAGCTGACTTTATTGGTAAGTTGAGTATTTGTATGAATTCGGCTAGAATATAAAATGCTTAGCAGTTTAAAATTAAATAAAAAATATTTTTCTGTTTATACGATGTCTGAATGAAAGTAATATTTTTGTTATAGTGAGATTGTAAGAAATTGATATGACTTCTTATATGACGATTAAGTATTTAAAAATGATTTATATTATCCTCTGCTCGCGACTTCGTTCGCATGGAATAGTTACTGTGGGCTAACGCTAGCACGCAGCTGAAGCTCTCAAGAGGAAAAAGAACCCCGATTTTTAAACATTCTGCTCCGCTCCTATTGGTCTGAGCGTGATATAGCCTATAACCATCCTAGATATATAAGCTATTTAACACTTTTTCAAATCAGACCAGTAGTTCCTGGGATTACCCCCTACAACGTCACAAACTCACAAACTTTACCTCTTTATAATACTGATATTATTAGTATAGATTTCTCTTCTTTTTAACTTTCTTAACTCTCTAATATACTTTTGGGTGTATTCATGAGAATGGATATCTAGATTGTTCTTTTTTTATAACACGACAAAGTGACTGCACCATACCTGACAGTAAGCATAATACTACTGGCAAACGTGACATACTTGTTGAGTCACTGTGACGTATTTATCCCATGTGTATGATGATCGGAAATGAGGTACTTACATTTAACCTACCAATCCCTTACATTCACTAGTCCGGTGATGCTGTTAAGACCTTGCTAGGTCAATAGCGTAGTCATTTCCAAAAAAAAACTATACATTAATATAGTAAATTATAATTGAAAACATGAGTGGATGAAGTAGATATCTCATACATTTATAATTTTACAGCAAGTGTTTTTTTTTTCGAACTGACTACGCTATTGACCTAGCAAGCTCTAAACAGCTTCACCGGACTACACAGAAGTTCAAAGTTTTATTATATCTTTGCCTATTTTATTTATATATTTGCCTATATTATTTATATACTTCGTCCGCGTGGACCCTTACAAAACAGTAACTAATAAAGTCACCTGTATATATGAAGTCTAATTACTATCCACTTTTATCTCGTAGTTAAGTTGCGTAGTCATTAAAATTACAGTAACCTTTGATAGACCGAAACGATTTTAATGATACAAGACTAAATGTTCCTCGAAGATATGGTCTATGATTTTCTTATAAAGGGGTTCATCATGACCATATTATATTAGCAGTGATCTTGTTCAAATAGACAGACAGACATTTCTAAAATTGATTAAAATGTATTTTATTCCTTATTCCTAGACACCAGCAACAACTTTTATACAAAAATCTAAAAAGTACAGACACATTAGATTGACAGTCTTATTATATGTATTCGGTGTGCCAAAAAATGACGAATTTTTTTTTGCTCTCAGCCCAAAATATTACAGAGATGTCCAAAGCTCCTGTTAAAAGCGGAGCTCAAAATTCCAATTCTAAGAGGTTCTCCATTGAACTTAAAATTTTTCCATACAAATAAAATGTTGGATATGGTTTTTTATCATTTTTGTCCTGCAAACTGTGATATTTTTTTTAATCGAATGATTAGACCTTTTTTATTATTACATTTGCTACAAAAAAATCTTTTGAGTCGAATGTCTATCTTCAATATTTGACTTGTTTTAATTTTTTTTTAATCTTTTTTTATTTAGGTTCTTAAATCCATAAAGAACATGTCCGTCCCATCGTACCGTAATGTTACCTTATTCACAAAATAGAATTAGACACAAATACTGCTTTGAAATTCAATTATCAGGTTTTTGCATTTTTAAACTAAACTCTTACAGTGTTATTACAAAAAAAATTAAATACTTGGTTTAAAAAAGGTTTCGTACGAAGTTCACCGCGCTCGCCCGGAGTAAGATCGCGTTATCCTTTTTTCGCAAGTGTAACTTAATGTAAGCAAAGCGAGACAATAGATAAACAAGTTGGTGAAAAATACCGCGAGCGCGATACATCTAAAACGTAACTTTTTTAAAGCAAGCGTTTAACTTTTTTGTAATAACACCGTAAGAGTTAGACAAAAATGTTAAATGGCAAATTTGTAATACTTTTAAAACTCTATAAAAAGTTCATGACAATTTTTTAATATCATTTACATCTTCTGCGATGTTTTGGGTTGAGAGCAAATAAATAAAATTTGTAATTTTTTGGCACACCCTAATATGTAGGTATAGATATAATCTGAGTACTTTATTTTTATTGGGACGTTATTCTCATTTGTAAGCTTATTTACGCTAACCTTGCAAGAACAGAATATTTCCATTGTCTATACATAACATCATTATGTGGAACATAAATTGTTTTTTTTTTATTTGTACATCTCTTCCGTCCACTCATGTCTTCAATTATGTATTATAGGAAAACAGTCTGAAGTAAGCATTACAGAACTATTAAATAATAAAAAGAAGCAACAGAAAAAGAAATCACCACTATCAGAAGTACAAATGAATGTGCAAGAAAATAAAAAACATGAAAATCAGAAAGCATATTCGAAGTCTCCACAACAGTCCGAGACTGTTAGTTCCGCTACATCTTTAAGTACTATTCTGTCTTTTGATAAGATGAGAATAAACTTCGATAAAGATGTTCCTGAAATTAATGGTACTGAAGAGCCGTTAAGCAAGAATTTAATAGAAAATGTGAGAATTAAAACACCTAGAAAGTCTAGATCACCTTCGAATAAAAGTCCGTCAACTCTCAACACTGTGAAGGATAATTATCCAAGTTTTAAATCTGATGAGAGCAGTTTACATGCAAGTAAAGGTAATTCACTTAAACTATACTTTACTTGACAATTTCGTTTACAGGTAAGACTTGAACTTAAAGATATTATGTTAGTGTGTTTTTGTTTCTGATTCTGGGGTCTCACTGAATCTTCATAAATCTTTTCCCGATACATTTGGTGTCCTCTAGAACCAGGTTTTTGAAGTTATATTCTTTCGGAGCCTTACGGAAAAATGATGAGAGTAGTCTGGTGAAGCTGTTAAGACCTTGGTGGGTCAATAGAGTAGTCAGATCGAAAAAAAAAGTAATGAGAGTAAATTTTTACGATGCTCGCGCACACCGTCACGAAAAAGCGACACTCTGAAGTTAGCTATAGTCAACATTTTGTTTCTTTGTACTACAATTTTCAATGTATTAAATACCTTTTTCCTCTTGTTAGTGTCGTTTTTTGACAAACGTAGAAAAAGACGAAAGATAAAATTTTACAAAAGATTTTTATCTTGTTATGCCAAAGAAGTATAACTTCTAACGCGTGTATATAAGTACACACACACTCACACACACACACACTTTTTAATTACAGTAATTACCTACTTGGAATATGTGAATAGCGTGTTCCTGCTTTAATTTGCTAATTCCCTTATAACCGTCCTTATATCTAGGAATCAAGTTCCATCTTTTTGGTTCTAAAGTTAATTCAGGGAACAATTCCGTTAATTATTTCTTCTTCGTTTCTTTCGCTAATTGAAGTAGTTAACGTCCCAACCAATTGGTGTATTTGCATGAAAGTTTGACACGAAGTTGTCGGTTATATGTGATGGATGTATTTATTTCTTTATTAAAATAATAAAATTGGCCTTACTTTATCGAAACATCAAAGTGGCACAGTTTTTTTGTAGTAAAAATAAAACAAATAAAATGAAAGAAAAAAAACTTGTTCATCATTCGACATACCCTATATAACACAAAGAATACACGACACGCTCTATTAAAAAAAATAATGACGTGAACACTCAATGCAACGGATTAAAGTTTTAAAAATCAATAACATTTTTCTAGTTTGATTAATACTAAAGTTTAAAAATCGTGAATATTTTTATCTAAAGTAATTTTTCTTACTGTTATAGAACAATTAACAGATAAACGTTTTTTTGTGTATCTTAGAGCTTAAGTCAAAAACACAAATTTTGTATATTGCCAGCTTTTTTTATAAACCTAAGTATTATGTATTTATTATACTAAAATAAATAAAAAATTGACGGAATTCTTAAATAATTATTTACTCACTCTATGGAATGCTATAGAAACAACTAACTACTGTGTATATTGACGATATGCAATATAAATACATGTATCAGTAAACAATACATATATGTATAATATAGAGTCGGTCCTTTGAACTTTGTGTTTGTAGTGTGTATATTATAAAGTTGGTACTTTTCAGGCGAGGTTAGTAATGCATCAAATTTACCTTCCCCGATCATTAATTATACAGAGTTAGATAGATCTATAGATTGGCGAGATCTGATGGGAAAAGGTTTCAAACAACGTCGCTTAGCTAAAGGTTTGTGGGTCTCGCTTTATTCACGCCTGGGAATGTAATACACAAATGTTCTAACAATTTTCCATCAAAAAATTCTAACGAAATTTTCACTAACCACAATAAAGGATATGATAGAATAATTCTAAACTTATTTGTACTTCCTTAACAATGTGAAATACTGGCTTATACCCGCGACTTTTTTCTCTTTGTTTATTATCTTAACAATATATTCTTTCTACAGCGGGAAAATAAAAAAAAAACACTATTGATAAACTAAAATATACTTTGTTTACAAAATTGTGTGCAAACACTGTTATTCCTTTATCCTTTCTCCTGCGTATACGCACCACACCGCTTGCGCCACTTCCCACATAGCTGAACACGTAGTACTTAGAAAAACCGTACTTTTTAAAAAGTTTGTGAATAAGGACTATATGTCTAAGAAATAAAAGTAAAAAAAAAATATCGAAATATATCCAATAGCAGTTGCGTGATGGGCGCATAACGGTAGTCGCCTATTATTATGTTTGTATAGACACACATAATTAAATTTTTATTTCAGAACAATGGATAGAAATTGTTACTACATCTGCGAAAGGATTTGTAGGTGAGTGTGCTTTTCGATTATTTAAAATGATTTTTTTCAGTTACTTGTTTCTTTTGTCTCATTAATGACTAGAAGCCATTTGCATGTTTATTTATTCTGTAGAACTTGCTATTCAGCATCTTATACTAAAACATATTTTAGAATTAGATAATCGGTTATTACTGAGCGAACGAATTATCGTTTATTTTTTTTATTTTTTGTCTTGTGTGATTAAAGTCAAAGGTCGACCAGATAATTATGTATAATTAGCGCACACGGGGGATACTTCTCCGTCCTGATAATGAAAAAAAAAACTTGATAAATTATATCCTAAACCTTCCGAATGAATCACGTTATTTACCGCTGAAAACCGCATGAAACTCTTTTTAGTAATTTTTGAATTTATCACGAACACATAGACAGACGTGTAAGAGGACTCTGTTTTATAATATGTAGCGATAATTTTTGCAGGAGTGGGATGCACAGTAATCGCTTCACTCACAAACTTGACGGAAAGTTGGCTCACCGCCAAATTCCAATTTAATAATTTACCTTACGACGGCAAATACCTAACCATCGAATTACCACGTCAACCTTTACTATTGACACCGGGGAAAACTGAGCAGTTTAACGTATGTATCACATCGACTATAGAAATGAAAGGTTCCTTACCGTTCTCCGTGCTCCTGAAAGATACGTCAGTCGATAATGATATAGAAGCAAAGGAGACAATAGAAGTCAATATCCAAGTGCCAGTAGTGCAAGCTATGTCGCCTGAGGGCATGAACAAAGTAGCTTTTCCACCGATACAGGAAAAAGGGAACTTGGTTAAGTATTTCGTCTTGTTAAGCGATTGTCCCGCTGACCTCCAGTTGGAACTATCTGTTGTGGAGGGCGACAGTATATTTTCAATAAAGAACGTTCAAGAAATAAAGAGAACGGATATCAAGAAGGTGCTGATGGAACGGCAGGGATCGACAGAGGAAGGTCCTTCGGGGAAAGTGAAGGGTAAAGCGTTGAACAAGCAGCTGTGCAGATTGACTAGTGGCAATGCCATTAGAGTCACTATGAAATTCAGTGCTCCGATACTTTCCGACTTACATATTAGTAAGTATATTTTTTTATTAGGGGTCGTTGAGGGGGTAGTATATATTTGTACATGCACGGGAGGGAATGTATCATTCGTGACACAATATTGATAGGGTAGTCCCAGAACATGTAACAGCGGGACGAAAGGGGAGGGAAGTACCTAAAAAGGTATAATTTTACGTGTCATATTTTATTAATAATGTAAGTAATCACTTCTTTTGACATTGTCCATGAGTTATGAATGTGTATAGTACATATCTTTCCTTTAACCAAATGATGATTTAACTTAATACTTACTGACGGTCTTTGAGTTTTCACCAGAAAATAAATGTTGCGAGAAAAATGCGAGTCCAATTCAACGACTACTTTAATACGATAAAAACTACGAAAATAGGCGAGTCTTGTTCCCCTTTTGATGTGAATAACATATGAATAACTTATCCTCCGAAAATAGTTAAAATTAAATAAATCTATGTTTTAATAAAAAGTAGTTATCTTGTTTATTTTAAATATTTTATAATATTATCTTTAATGTATTAAAAATATATATCTTCAGTTTATGTTATTTTATTTTGAAAATTGTATGTGTTTTTTCGGTAATATTGCGACATATTTCAGTTTTTTTATATCATAGGAGACAAACGAAGAGGTGGGTCACTTGATGTTAAGTAATCACCACGGTCCATAGACACTTGCAACACCAGGGGACTGGTAAGTGTTTTGCCAGCCTGTATTGGGGATGACGGGATGACATGGGGTGATGGGAGGAAAGAAGAGAAAAGGAGCGGGGTTAGGTTAGGAGAGGAGGGACTTCGGCGCTCTCACTGAGTAAACGAAACGCAACAATGCAAGCACTGTTACTTTACGTCGGATTATCTATGAGAGGGTGGTACTACCCCGGGCGAGCCGACCCATTCATGCTGAAGCCAGTAATAGCTTCAGCGTGACTCTACCACTACAACTATTATCGTAGTGCATTATGATGGTACTCCGTTTGTATTGAAATTTTGTTATAACATATTTTATAAGGGAGTTAATTAATTAACTACAAACTTTTAAACAAATGCTTATTTAATTGTCTTTATGTTACAAATGATAATATTTTCTACAACGATCAAATATAATCACACTATTTAATCCTACTTTTTTTGACTTGAAGCGTTTCTGTTTATTTAGTTTTAAAAATAAGATAGATTTAAGGAGAACGTGTAAAAATGGCCAAATGTTAAACGTATTTTTTTAACAAAATTAATATTTTGATTGAAGATGCCAAATATTAGGGTCAATATTTTTTTTTATTAATTGAGTCTCAAGCCTTCTACTTACTACCATTATGCAAGCCCATGCACTTTCCGTATTATTACAATATTATTTACTTATTACTTATAATTGATAAAAAAAACCACTCCCGTGTATTTAAATCTCATAGAAATGTTTCGCACTAAATTGAACAAGTTTATATTCGAGACCCGTTTTAAATTAGACAAAGATGGATTTAATAATCGAATTATCCTTTACAGCAGAATCACTTGTTACGTTTAATGGTATGCTTCATGTGAATTTGATCGGTGTGAATAGCATACTAAGGAAAATTGATTTAGTGGGGGTTGTTGGCTCCACGAAACTTGTCATTCAAGCAACGTCTGATAAGCTGTATCTTACAAATGGTAAATATATGTTGCATGTTTTTAATGCGCTTTTAATTTGCTTCCATGTATAAAACATTATTGTGTCCCGATGATCTATTATAGTCCTACGAAATATTATAAATAGTAATATGTACCAGCCTAGGTATATCCCACTGCTAGCTAAAGACGTCTTCTCGAGGAACACTAACGTTTTCTAAAACAAATAGTTGTATTTTTCATATATAGCGGTAATAGCGTTTCTTAAGGTCTCTTTTTTTCTCACGATGTTTTCCTTCAACCTTCAGTGCTAACAATTCAAAGTAAATATACACGGACTTCTCATAAAATTAAGTTTGTAGTGTCCAAATACAGAACTTAATATCGAATCGTAATCGTGGCCTTAAACCAATTATAACAAATTAATTATATGCTGCATAATTTGTTAACACTTTATTACTAATGGTAAATTAATATCTCGTGAGAATAAAAAAATAATAATTTATAATTAACATAATACCAATGTGATCTAAATATCAAGTGGAATATTTCCTTATTTTAACATTTTTAAATATTTGGTGTAAAGGTTACGTCTTAAGTTAATAATAAATACAGACTAGTATTTGTATAAAAATGATACATAAGATTTATATGTGGTACCAAACGAAATTTATGTTTATCTTGGGAATTCTCCTAGGAATTAACTGCTTAGTTTTTGTTATACTTTTTGTGTAAACTAAATGGATATAGATTTAAATTTGTTCATATTCTTCTTAATATTTAAACCACAGTTGCAGTGGTATAATATTTGTGTTATACATAATGTTACTGGTTTTATACTATCTCGATAAAATTATTGCATTGCACCATTAATGTGTGACGACGCAACCCGCTCGTATAGTTCTGTGTTGAAAAGGAGAGAATTGGATAAGATTAAATAACTCTTCCGAACTCTCGCCATGATACAGACGATAAGAGTTGGTAAAATGGATACTTGTATGTATATTGAGCACTAAAGTTACTAAAGTATATTAAGCTCGAAAATGGGAGAATATTAAGCTCGAAATTGGTCACTTGAAAGAATATTTATTAAGCCCAAATTATGGTTACTTGGAAGAAGGCTCAAATAATAATTACTTGGAAGAATATAAAGCTCAAATAATGGTTACTTGAAAGAATATTAAGCTCAAATAATGGTTACTTGAAAGAATATTAAGCTCAAATAATGGTTACTTGACTGAATAGTAAGCTCAAATAATGGTTACTTGGAATTAAAATCTACACAATAAAGTGTTCATTCATTCATACAAAGGTGTATTCTTACAGAGCCAACTAACATCACGGTCTCAAACACCGGAACAGTGCCTGGTGGTTGGATAGCAAAATTTAGAAACAACTCCGGTAGTTTACCATTTAAAGCTGTGCCAGCCAGATTTGATTTATGCCCTGGAGGGACGAAGACTATTAATTTATCATACACTGGTCCTGAGGATAGTGTTTGTGAAGGGTGAGTTTTTTCTTATTAGTTTTTATTTTGTTTTAGTCAAGTTAGTTTTTATTTCGTTTTAGTAAGCAAAAAATAGATGCGGACCAGGAGTCCGCAGAATAGAAGAAACTGAATAAAAAAAACGTCACATCTCACAAAATTTATCTCTTTATTAAATTAGTATAGATTAAAGAAGCAATGTCCAGAACCACACGCACAATCCCAAGCTGTGAATAAAATAAATGTCTAAATAAACATTTTATTATAAAAATAGAGTCTAATAATATTCTGCACCAATAATTTAATCTTTAATGTATACTGTATTTAATTTTTTTTTTAAATAAACATCACTTTATTTTACAGGTGTTTGTCTTTCGAAGATATGGTTACTAGTAAAAAAACCACAATTGAAGTGAGCGGAGGGTCAGAAAGCTTGAAAATTTTCCCTATCAAAACCAACTTTAGTCTGTTATCGTGGGTACGCACAGGCAGAAAAGAATTAAGCCTTAAGAATTCCACTGATAAAAGGGTTCAGCTCAGATGCCAGATTATTGGTGAAGGATTCTCCATTGACCTGCCCGGAGGAGAATCCAGAGGTATCTACAGTCTCCAGTTTGGACCGTGCGAGTGCAGACCGTTGTCAGTTATTTTTGCACCTAAGACCATGTTACCTCAAACGGCTACATTGGTCTTAGTATCTGACAAGAATGGTGGTCTTACTAGAAAGGTTAGTAAAATTACGGCAACTCATCACACGATCGCCCCCACACAAGTGCACGCTACACGCTTACACATGGAAGTGGAAGGGGTTTATTTTTTTCCCTTATCGAACTCTAATTTTCCGATAAAAAATATATGGAGGAGTTGTTGAGGCGTGTATGCTTGGTACACATATGCGTCTCAACAACTCAAACATATATGAATAGTTAGCTAGGTTAGCTAAGATAGGTCGCGAGTTTGCATGTAACAGGCAACAGCCAAGCCGAGGTGTGCCGTGTACCCTTGAGCTAGTTGCCCAAATAAAATCGGCCGAGTGCCTTAAGCGCTCGCCTTAGTAGTTCGGTGAAGCTGTTAAGACCTTGCTAGGTCAATAGCGTAGTCAGTTCGAAAAAAAAAACGGTAACTCATTAGTCTATTGTTAAAAAAAATGAAAGCAAAATTCATACCATTTTTATAAACGTTCATTGTGTACATGTATTATGAAATTGACTTACAAAAAATATATTACATAAAAATGTAGTTTATTTATTTTAGGGGCGTATAACAAAACCTTAGTAAATATATTGAAATTAGCACTTTTGTGATTGAATATAAATGCAGTCATATTTAGAGACAAGCACAACATGCACCAATAAAAGGTTAAATTATAAAGAAACCAAATATTTCACTATTTTATATATTTCAAGATTTAACATACTAATACGAAAACTAGGAAATTGTAACAAAGAGAGATTTTTTTTTGTCATAGTAGGCAAACGAACAGACGGGTCACTTGATGTTAAGTGATCACCGTCGTTCATAGACACTTGTAACATCAGGGGAGTCGCAAGTGCGTTGCCAGCCTGTGTTTGGGGGAACGGGAAGGGGGAGGGGACGAATGAGGGGTGAAGGGAGGGGAGGTGTTTCTCCGACGCTCTCACTGACCGAACGAAACGCAACAATGCAAGCACTGTTACTTCACGTCGTTTTTGTGTGAGGCGATAGTACTGCCCCGGGCGAGCGAAACCATTCATGCTGACACCAGTAATAGCTTCAGCGTGGCTCTACCATTTACAAATTCATTGTAGTATTTTGTTTTGTAGTAATTTTTATAAATGTTTTATGATTTACTTTTCCCGTGCTAACATGCTCCGCCATGATTATTGTGGTTCGTGACGTCATTATCTAGTAAACAAATATCAGCTGTAATCAAAATTAAGAGCATGCTTTCAATTTTGAACAAAAGTTATAACATTTTTCTTATAAAGATGTAATTGGCCGTGTGTGAATAACCATCGCACTACTCAAGATACCTATAGATGTTGCAGAGATAACATTTCCAATGTGGCCAATTAAAGGTCGCAGCGGATGTTGATCCCCTAGGAATGTTTTTATATTTTGGTAACTTACGACGATGATTTTTTTATTTGTGCATTCTTACAGATAAAATATGGCGATGAATTTTTTATCTGTGTATTCTTACAAATAAAATACAGTGATGATTTTTTGATCTGACAATTTTTTCCGATAAAATAAGGTGATGAATTTTTTATCTGTGCATTTTTACAGATAAAATAGGGCGATGAATTTTTTATTTGTTCATTCTTACAGATATAATACGACGATGAATTTTTTATCTTTGCATTTTTACAGATAAAATAAAGCGATGATTTTTTTATTTATGCATTTTCTCAGGTAAAACTATTTGGGTGTGCAAGCGGCGAGTCGATGCGCTGGTCGGGGCTCGTTACGTACGGGGACACTGCGTTGGTGCGCGCGGTTAGTCGGGCTCCCATACATCTAGAACTATTTAACAAGTCCGACAGTGCCAGCTTCGTTTGCGCTCAAATACATTTTAATGGTGAGATTCTGTTTTTTTACTTATTCTCAAATATTGCGAAAAGTTACAGTTTTTAATTTTTGATCGATGAATGCGTTAGTTTTGTGGAAATCCATCGTTAAGTACCCACGTGGACGCTACTTCTCACTTCTACCAGAAATTAATTGATCCGAAATCATTAAAACCCAGTTGCATTGCTTAGGACTGTGTTATGTATAAATTGTGGACATACTGTGGACAGTATGTATAATTCAAAAATTAAACTAGGCGCTCGCGCTGTTTTTTTGGCGGCATTTATCAAAGGGCGCCAAGTCGTCAGCGCGTGCTGTGTAACACTAATAGAACGAGTTGCCGACAAAACGATTCTAATTTGAGGCTTATACAGATAGGATTGAAAATGTTTTTGAGTATTTCGTAAATAGTGCAGATTTCGCAATTTTCGTCGCCACGACAACAGTCAGGTTTACCCGCGCATAAATGTTTCACATCAATAATAATAAAACAAATTGAAGGGTTACATCCTCACGATTGTAAAATTATCGCTGTTCGATAAGATACAACCGAACGTTTTCAAACGTATCTCTATAAACATAAGGGGGCTACCCAAGTTGCTTATCGACAATCACTAACGCAAATAGAAAACGAAAAAATGTATGGAGATGACATATCTGAACGCTATATCACGTGATAAAATCACGTAAGCAACTTGGGTAGGCCCCCTGATTAGAATTGTTTTGTCTGCAACTCGTTCTATTAGTGTTACACGGTACGCGCCGACGACTTAGCGCCCTTTGATAACTGAAGCCAAACAAATAGCGCGTGTGCCTAGTTTAATTTTAGGATTTAATAGAAATGAATATTCATGTAATAACATAAATAAACTGTCATTATTTTATGGAACAAATTTATAATGCTTTATCTTTTCATTATGTCATAGCTGATTCCTATCGTAATCTGGTCTTTTATGCATATAACTTATACAAAACAATTTCGATGTTTCACATTTGTCATGCGTTTCATGACAGCTCGATTCTTTTTTACGCGCAGTACGTAATACCTGCTATTTCTACTTCTTTATGTATTAGTGAATATCTTTAATTAGCTCCAAATTGTTTATTGTAATTTGGAATGTGTATTAACAGCTGTTGATATTTCGTGAAATGAAAAAAATCGAGGCAATCAAAAGGACTGTGTTGTCTTTTGAATTTAGTTATTATCATTAGTCTAGTGTCACGTATATTGGCACTCCGAACAATAACATCATATAAAGTGTAAACTTTTTATAATGAATTTGTTATTTGTTTATTAAATTGTCTGTTCACGCCAGATAGTCAAACTTGGGGAAACAGCCGTAGCGTTTTTAAAAAATACAAAACTTAATTGCGAATTGATTTTTTAATTCGACTTATTTGTTAGGCGACTAAATACAGACTGCCTTCTTAAAATTCTAAAGCTTAATCGTAAACTATGCATTCCCAACATACATCATCCGATGTCCGTTGTGTGGGCGAGCGGCGACATCTCGTTAGCATAACAGTCTTGTTGTTACGATGTTAGAAAGATAGGGCGATCGGATGATGTTGCCGTTATAACTAAATACTACGACGTACATAATACACAAGTACCACGAAGTTTTAAGGACTTTGCATATTTTTTATTATACGGAAGGAACAGAGAGAAAAAATAGTTTTGTGATAAACCAACCAAAATGAAGTAATTGCTATCGCGTGCGCAATACGGTCGGTCTTATTTACTGCCATGTCATGCCGCGAAATCGTGCGTTTATTTTCTGCCCACGCGTTTAAAAAAATTAAGCCTTCACGGGACGCCTGCCAGATTTGAAACATCGAATTTGTTTTGTATAAGTCATATGCCTAAAAGAACACATTACGACAGGAATCAACTAATGATAATATCAGGTCTTTACCTATGAGATTTCCGTTCTGCAGTATTGGCCATTTCAAATCAAAATAATTTTTGTTTGACTAAGAATTCTAATTTCAAATTAATTTTATTTTAAAAACATGGATTACTTTATCCGAAAGTATTCATTTGTTTATTGATTAGTGTTACATTTTCATCGCATTTCAATCTTTCAATCATGGATACGTTAAAAATTCGAGTAATTATGGAATATGAGTACCGCCTGGGAGCAACGCGGCACAGGCGACACGCAACATCAACGACGTTTACGGAGCTAACACTAGAAACCAACGCACCACCTGGTATTGGTTTGCTCGTTTCCGTTCTGGGAATTTCGACCTAAAAATGAACCTCGCGGTCGTCCGAAGACTTTGGTCGACAATGACGAATTAAAGGCGATTGTGAAAGCTGATGATACACAGTCTATGGGTGAATTAGCAGCAGCTTTCGACGTTAGCGTCAAAACAATATTGCAATTGTGCAATGTTCGTGTTTTGCATCGCCATGCCAACAATCGGGTTTACCCGCGCCTATATACGTTTCACATGAAAAGAGTTTTCAGTTGTAAAAAATTGTATGGTCCTCGCAGTGCAATACCGGTGGGCGGAAGCGGGGTCGCGGCTGGAGGGGGGCCGCAGTGTCGTACGGGGGAGGTCGCGGCACCGCGTCGCGCTCTGCGTGGAGTGGGCTCGCGTGGAGCGACGCGCGCGACACTCGCCGCCGTCCGCGCTCGCGACGCTGCACGTGCTCACCGGGCACGAGATCACGCGACGCAGGATACTCAAGTAACGATCCCTTATTTATTATACCAGCTTCTGCTTGCGACTTCGTCCTCGTAGAATACTTTGGGCTATCGCTAACACTCTGCGGAAGCTCTCTAAAGAAGCAAAAAACGATTTCGGAACGCTCTTCATTGTTGCTCCGCTCCTATTGATCTTAGCCTATAGTCTTCCTTGATAAATGATTTATCTAATACTGAAAGATTTTTTCAAATCGTATCAGTAGTTTTTTTATGCCAAAAGGTAACAAACCAGTCCTAGAAGAGCACGTTTTAATCCCTCTTTGAAGAACTCATGTCACAACCCTGGGGGAACACTGTACCAGGTAACTCATTCCACAGCGCCAATGTGCGCATAAGTTCGTTCCTTAGATCAACGCATTCAACCAAAGTAATAAAACTTTATAGTTGACAACCAATGTTATATGTATTGAAAATTCCCGTAAAGAATTCAAAATTATAAAAATCATACTATAGCAGACGATAGTTTGCAGACTTTTTGTAGTCAGTTGTTACTCGAATGGAAAGCTATTAACTCTATGACGGTAGATAGTTACAGAAGTTTTATTGAAAAGGAATGCACTCAAGAGTAAAACACACTATACACATGCATGTTGTATGCATTTGAGTGCTGGTCTACGAAGGAGGCAGATGACAGATATCTAGGTGTGGCAGAGATTCGAATGTTAAGGTGTGGTGTAACTAGAAAGATGAAGAATGAGTATACCAAAGGAAGTTTGAAAATAGCACCAGTGACAGAAGTTGAGGAGTAATAGAAAAAACTAAAAAAGTATTGAGTATGGTGGATATAGGAGTAGAGAAAGACCGAAAAAAGTATGGATTGAATGTGTTACAAATGATATGTGTGTAAAAGATGTGAATAACATCTGATATAGACGAGAGTGGAAAAGGAAAACTTGTTGTGCCGACCCTACTTAGGTGTCATAAGGGTAAGATGATGATGATGATATTTAACAACCAATCTTCTAGATTATTATCGCCACCGCAGCGTAAATAATAATATACCAAGTGTCTTGCGATCATTTCAATGTGCTAACAATATGGTGACCGACTTGTTAGAATTTTCCATGGTGTTTTTGTGACATCTCAAAATTCATACTCCGTAATAATATTTCTCATCCTCTTTACTTGTACACAATAACCAAACGTTATTACGTAAAACACCAACAATATTACAAAATATAGACCCAAATAACACAACATTATGAATAAAATATAAAATCCACTACATGACATTTCAAGATACCGCCAAAAACTGTGTACTCAAGTAAGGAGTCTTCTTTGTTTCATTTTTGTTATTATACTCGTAATTATTTCTATGCGGGTTTATTATGGATTTTATTTTTCTTTAATTATAATCTTGTTGCTACTATTTAACCTATTCGGTGTTAATGTCATAATAAAAAATTGGATCATATGCCACCAATCTTTATGGTGAATTATAGGTGAACGAACATACATCACTGAATATGTAGTAACCTGAGCTGTCATCATAGTTTCATAACTATCCCTTTAATGTTACCAAAATCTAATAAAGTATATAACACTTAGTGTTTTCATATCCCTGTGTTATAACAAAGTTTTCATATTCATATTCGTAATATTAATTAACTTGTAGCTAATGGGTGTAATATGATTTTATGTAACTCTGTTTTTTTTATGTTGTTTGGTGTATAAAGAGCTACACGTGACTGATTAAAACGAGTTAATTATATCATGCTTAACATTTAAAACGTAAAACGTTGCTTGAAAAGAAGTAACAATAATACGTATTCTTTACAGAATTATCAGGAGTGAATCTGGTGGGGAAATAAACACATCTTTACTGCCGGAACACTTGAAAGTTCTTGCTGAACGACTAGACGGAGAAGACCCGTCTATGGATGAACTTTTAGAAGATTTTGAAGAAACAAAAGTAATTATAATAATATTCCATAATGATCCATGTAGGTGGTAGACCACGCTGAAACTATAACTGGTTTCAGCATGAATGGTTCGGCTCGCCCGGGGTAGTACCACCCGACCCACAGAAACACCGACGTGAAGTTACAGTGCTTACATTGTTGCGTTTCGTTAGGTCGGTGTGAGCGCCGGAAGACCACCACCCTCTCCCCTCCCCCTCCTCTACTCCCAAATTCCCTATTTCCCCCTACCCAAAACACACATCTATAGACGCTGGTGATCACTTAACATCAGGTGAACCACGTTTGCCTCCTATGACAAAAAAAAATCCATGATATCACTTTTGAAGTGTTATTTTTTTTTCTTACAGGGTTCTCTCAACGAACTTATTGGAGGTCTTCAGGAGTTGACGGCACAAATCGACTTACCACAAGATTACCCGGACGAGACAACAATTATTATAAATGATGATACTATTCTTGAACATCATACATTGTGCGAGTGAAATGTGTATTAACAAATATGGAAAATGTGCTTAATTAATAACAAAATATCTATTTTAAATGTTTTATTAAATCCTAAAAATATTTTGTATCAGGAAAATTGAAATTAAATTAATATTTATTTATTTTAATATACATTCCAATCTGATCTTACAGTATTATATAGTCATTGTGATAACCGTGGTCTCTAGATCTGATTTATCTCATGCTCAATGGAATTATTGTATGTATCGTAAATGATTAAAACAGACATAAACTTATTAATTACTAGGAATTTATCGCGGTTTCTGACTCGTCTTCTATGGAGTAATTATTTTTGATTTTTTATTTTATATCTATGTATGTATAAAAGAATAACTGACTGACTAATGGAAATACCAGGTCATTGAGAGAGCCGGAGACCCACCTCTTTTCCTCTCTTCCCCTTCCCCCTAACTCTCCTCCTTCCCCACCAACACAAGCTAGTAACGCACTTGCGACTCCTCTGGTGTTGCTGGTGACCATTTAACATCAAGTGAACCACATGTTCGTTTACCTCCTATGACATAAAAAAAAAAAACTAACGGATTCTCATACAAATTTTAATCACTTTTTTTACTATCTTTCCAAAAATCCTTACTTGTAGTACTCGCCCGCAGTGTACAAGGAACTTGCTTGTAAATTTTCAAAGACCAAGTACCAGTAGTTTGGGTTGTGCGGTGATATGTCGATCAGTTCTTCTTTTGTATGTAAAAAGATTAACAAGTTTATGCCTAATTATTTCGTACTTAATTAAGATTAACCAGAAATGCAATTATTAATGTCGAATATTTTTAAATAAAAGTTATAATAACACATGTTGTGGTTTTTTTTTTCATTTTTTCATTA
Source organism: Antheraea mylitta (assembly GCA_014332785.1). NCBI lineage: Eukaryota > Metazoa > Arthropoda > Insecta > Lepidoptera > Saturniidae > Antheraea > Antheraea mylitta. Next base: position 7,915,963 of record JACEII010000004.1, on the reverse strand, counting down.
GTTTATCTAAAACTTAGTTAGTATAGTTATAGGAACTATACTAAGTTTTAATTACCATGATACTGATCTTACCAAATTATTCGAAACATATAACTTGATCTGGTCCTATGAGACTAAACATCTGAATGCAAACATAATATTTCTAGTTTGTGTAAGATCTAGACTAAGATTCAGTTACAAATATAATGCCGTCCATTAAGTCCTTGGGAAATCGTGTTTTGATTAATCTAACACTATAAGACTAAATAAACAATATTCATAATAGGAAAATATTGTTATATTTGGGGTGCGTATGCAAGATTTAAAAAAATGCACTTTTAAATATCTATACATATATAATAAAATTGAAGTGTTTGTAATATCAAAATGTCATTTTATTACTGATTAGGTATGAAAGTATACACGCTACTGTTAACAAAAATGTAATTTTTAACAGACTTCAAAAAAAGGAGGACATTGCTGCATACATTCGGTTGTATGTATGTTAATTGATATCTCTGTCAATTGCAAACCGATTTTAATGATTCTTTTTTTATTTGAATTGGTTATACTCAGAGGTGGTCGAAGGAAATATTTAACCTCTAAGGGAGTGAAATATCGTTTATACGATTTTCACTCACTTCGTGTCTACGTATTTTCGTCTACTTGGAATCGATTTCAATAATTTTATTTGAATTACCGATACTTGAGGATGGTATTCCTCAAATTAAAAAAATGTGCAACGATAAGGGGTGAAATTAAAGGGATGAATAAATGAATTTCTTATAAGTTACTTTTAATAAAAATTTGGCACATCCTGTCGTAGTAATGAGAATATCATATAATCAAACATGATTTGATCATGGAAATGGAGAAATTGGAATGGAACTCACCAGCGCCTTACAGCAGCTATCATGTGATTGGGTACATATGACTCGTTTTGACGAGGAGTTACATGTGGAGTTTTGACTTTTGAGGCAATTCCCGTGAAGCGGGCATTAGGAAAGATGAGGTTCGGAAATTCGTTCACGATCAACCTAATTTGATCAGTAGGATCTAGTACGGTGTAATATTATGTTTGTCAAGTTATAAACTTCTAAAGACCAATTTTGATACTTCTGTATCAAATTAAATCAAAGTCATGAGGGGCATGGCCGTTGAGGAGTGGGCAGCCGAAGTAGGGCTGTCCCTCCTCAACCAAGGAGACGTCCATACGTGCGTGCGACAGAACGGGGGGTCTGTGGTAGACCTTTCGTTTGCCACCCCGTCTGTCGCACGTCGTGTCCGGGGGTGGAGAGTGCTTGAGGAGGTGGAGACTCTATCGGACCACCGATATATTAGGTTCGAGGTCTCCACCTCCCAAGCCGGAATTAGCTCTCGCCCCCGGAGGGGCGCGAGGTTCCCCTGCTGGGCGGTGAGCCGCCTCAACCGTGAACTAGCGGAAGAGGCCGCCATCGTCCAGGCGTGGGCCATGCCCCCCCCGCAGGAGGATGTCGACGCGTCTGCAGCCCGCCTCCGTGGTGCCCTCACGAAGGTCTGCGACGCGTCGATGCCACGGAACGTACACCGCCCAAACAAACGGGCGGTGTACTGGTGGTCGCCGGAGCTCGCCGATCTTCGGGCGGCCTGTTCCGCGGCCAGGCGGCTGTTCGGGCGCAGCCGCCGACGGCGGCACCGGGACCCCGAGGAGGAAGCCCGGCTGTATGGCAGCTACAGGGAGTGCAGGAAGATCCTGCAGGCTGCCATCAGCCGGGCGAAGGAAGCGGCATGGGAAGAGTTGCTGCAAACGCTGGAGGGGGATCCTTGGGGGCGCCCGTATCGGCTCGTACGCAACAAGTTACGATCCTGGGCGCCCCCGGTGACGGAGACCCTCCAGCCGGAGGTGGTGGCGAGGGTCGTGGGAGAATTATTCCCCGACCCTCCGCTGCTACCGGCTCCTCCCATGCCTCCACCTCGGGCGGAAGTTGGGGAGTTGCCTGACAGTCCTCCCCCAATTACAGAAGAGGAGATGGGGAGAGCTGTCGAGCGCCTCCTCAACCGGCGGAGAGCGCCCGGTCCTGACGGGGTCCCGGGCCGGGTGCTCGGCCTTGCACTGGGCCATCTTGGGGGGTGGCTTCGGGAGCTGTTTGACCGGTGTTTGGTAGTCAGGCAGTTCCCGAAGCTCTGGAAGCAAGGGCGGCTCTGCCTTATGGCGAAGGAGGGCCGCCCTGCCGACTGCGCGTCCGGGTATCGGCCCCTCGTCCTGCTGGACGACGTCGGGAAGGTGCTGGAAAGGGTCGTCTCTTCCCGAGTCGTCCAGCACCTGGAGGGAGTGGGGCCAAATTTATCGGACGCGCAGTTTGGCTTCCGGACAGGGCGTTCCACTGTGGACGCCTTGTGCCTCCTAAAGTCGCTGTCGACGGAAGCGACCTCCCAAGGGGAGAGGGTCTTGGCGGTGTCCTTAGACATCGCCAACGCCTTCAACAGTCTGTCGCACAGTGTCATACGGGAGGCTCTCCGATATTTCGGAGTGCCCCCGTACCTGCGGCAGCTGTTGGAGGCGTACCTGGAGGACAGGGAGGTCGCCTACGTCGACGGCGACAGGCGGATGGTCCGGCGAGCCACAAGGCGGGGGGTTCCACAGGGGTCGGTGCTAGGTCCGCTCCTGTGGAACATGGGCTACGACTGGGTGCTCCGCGGCGTGCTCCCATATGGAGCGCGTCTAATCTGTTACGCGGATGACACCCTAGTCGTAGCCCGGGGGGGGAATTGGAAGGAGGTGGAGTGCCTGGCCACGATGGCCACAACCCTCGTGGTCAGGCGCATAAGGAGGCTGGGCCTCAAGGTGGCCCTCGAGAAGATTGAGGCCCTGTTATTCCACGGGCCTCGGCGGGGGCCACCTCCTGGGGCTCACATAATGGTGGAAGGCGCCCGGATCAGGGTGGGGGCCAAAATGAAGTATTTGGGCCTCACCCTGGACGGGCGCTGGCGGTTCGAGCCCCATTTTGCGGGGCTCGGTCCGCGAATTGCTGGGGCGGCGGCGGCACTCGGCCGGTTGCTCCCCAATATTGGGGGGCCGGGTGCCGGGTGCCGGCGACTTTTCATGGGAGTCGTGCGGGCGATGGCCGCCTACGGGGCACCGGTCTGGGCAGACGCCCTCGGTGCCGCCAACGTGCGCACGCTGCGCAGTGCGCAGCGCACGGTGGCACTGAGGACGATCCGGGCGTACCGGACGGTGTCCTCGGCGGCGGCCTTTGCGCTCGCCGGCTCCCTTCCTTGGGAGCTGGAGGCAGGTGTTCTCGCCGCTGTGTACGAATTCACGGCGGCGAGGAAACGTAGTGGGGAGCCTCCGGCTCCCAGGGAAATATGGTGGAAAAGACGGCAGCTGCGGGAGGAGGCAGTCGAGAGGTGGATGCAGGACCTGGCGGACGCGCGCTACGGAACGTACACCGTTGACGCCGTCCGACCGGTCCTGCGGGAGTGGATTGGTCGCAAGTGGGGCTCCCTGACGTTCAGACTGGTGCAGGTGCTGACTGGACACGGTTGTTTCGGGTGGTACCTACACCGGATCGCTCGCAGGGAGCCGACCGCCGTCTGTCACGAGTGCGGCGCTGAGGTGGATACTGCGCAGCACACTCTGTCTGAATGTGCTGCATGGGAGGTGGAGCGCCGCACTCTGGCGGTGGCGGTAGGAGAGGATTTGTCGCTGCCGAGCGTGGTTCTGTCCATGCTCGGCAGCGAGCAGGCATGGCGAGCAGTGGCCTCCTTTTGCGAGGAAGTCATCTCGCAAAAGGAGGCGGCGGAGAGGGCACGCGAGGCGGACCCACTCAGTGGGCGTCTTCGCCGTCAGAGGACCGGCAGGAGGAGGCGGCGCTTTGCCCAACTCCTCCTGCCACCGTAGCCGGACCTGAGGGGATGTAGTCGGGGGGCTCATCCCCTCATTGCACAGGTCTGGCGGACGTGGGGGGGGCAGCTGGTGTGTGCCCAGCTGCCTCTCGATAGGTAGGAGCCCGGCGGCTACCTTCCGCCGGGTGGACCGTTGGGGCGGCTATACAAGGGGAATAGCATAGAACGATCCCTTGCCGCCCCAACATCACGGTCTGTCGGTACACCGTGGGGTTTTAGTCCGTGCGAGTCGGACATATCCCACTCTCTCCCCCGGGAGGGTGGATATCCATAAGGGATTTCCCCACGTAAAAAAAAAAAAAAAAAAAAAAAATGTACTCGAAAGATATAGAAGTATGGTGGTAAGCCATTTTTCTTTATTTTTTTAGTTATTGTTCAGACCTCTCGGTATTATTATAAATATTATAGGTCACTTACAGGTATAGAGGTGCTTATATATATATATATGTAGTCTATTAGCTAGCCTAGCTACTAGAAGTCTAATTACGATCACTATGAACGAATTTCACATCTTCACCTTTATTTGTTGTCCGCTTTACATAAAATACAACTGTTATCAAAAAGGCCGTAGCCATGATCAAAGTAAGCGTTTCGAAAGAAATAATAGATTAAGTTTCTTAAAACTCCAAATGTTACTTATTTTATAATCAATTGAAATCAAATGAAATATATTTATATACACTAAAAATTGAAAAATAAAAAAAATACAAAAAACAATGCACCGACTTCAAATCAAAAACTTATAGTACTGAAAAGTGAAAAATAAATATATTATTAAGTTTACCAAATTAAATAAAAAAGTATGATTATTTATACTACCTAGAGATATATTGGAAGTCGGTGCCAACCGAAATTTCAAATTTGTTGCGGGTAGAAAAGTATATTACATTATACACGGAAAAAAAAGAGTTTCGTGATTTAATTCAACCAAAGCTATTTCTATTCATCCAAGCAATTTTATTATTTTGAATTTATTCTTTACAAAGAAAGCAATGCAAGTTTAAAACAATATCTAAGTTTTTGAAACAAAATAATCATCTTCTTTACTAAATACGTTTAACCTTTCTCCTTTCGAACAAATTTTATTCATTTTGATATAATGCACGTTTTCGGTCAAAGAAACTTTAATAAATTGCGTCAATACACTGAATTTATTCGTCATAAAAAAATATTTCATCGACTCAATACATCAAAATTCTCAGATTGAAGACTTTTAAAAAACTTGCTACAAAAATCAGTAACTTCTACTTAAGATTTTATTTTCTTGGTTCTATTTTGTGGTTATTTTAATTATAGTTCAAAATAATATTATTTTGAGCTTAAACTCATTGTTTACCGCGGCCCTTTTGGAATTCTGGATCAAGCAATTTTGAATTCTTGACTGAAAATAATCATTCAGTCGACTTTAATGAATTAATTTCTCGAAGAAAGCATAATCTAGTGTTGTACATCGTAATACGTCGATATCGATTGTCGCTAGAGAAATCTGGGCTACGTAAAAAAATAACAAATAAAAACATGAGCTCAGGATGGCTTCGTGCAATAACCTCTCACTACACGAATTTGCCTTATGATTTAATTATTCCATATTAAACTATTAATTGCTCACTACGCAATGGATATTGTTGTGTTAACTTCTAGAAGAATTTTTACACTAACGAGACCACCTCGATCAGAATACACCAATAAACCGATAATTAATTCATTGTAGATATATGTGAGATAGTAAGACATTACATCTCAAAAATTTTATCCGTCTGCGAATGTTTCTATTCCTTCTAATATGACTAATGTTAGAATATAATAAGGGAAACAATAAGAACCGTGTATTGCTGTTCGTCTTCTCTGATGATGATAAATGATGGTGGAATTGAATTTTGTACTAATTGTACAAATGACACGTTTTTAGTTTATTTCGAGTTTATTTAGTAACATTTCGATATTATACTAAAGTTCTATTCCTAATTGCACTTTGAAAGTACAAAAAACGGATTTTATATTGCTTGAATATATTATAAGAACATTAATTTTGCGGAGTTATCGACATTCGCGCACTCGTCAATATTATATTGAGCATCACTAATTTCGAATTGCAGTATGTTACGTTTGTTTGTGTTTGGAAGTGTGACACTGTGTTGTGAAAGATGTTTTTAAATAAAAATTATTAAATATTGCATATGGACTCATGATATATGCCAGAAGATGGAAGCACTTCCTTTCGCAGTAAGTAGTATTTCTTATAATACACAATTTAATCTACGTAACATGCCATTGTGTTTCTACAGACGTGCGCGAACATGTTTGTTAACCTTCGCTACAAACAACTTTAAGTTTTTTTCAATATTTAAAAAAAAAAAAAAACAAGATAATCGTCAAATCAAATTCAGCGCAAACGCGGGTACGTAATAAATAAAATTGATATTTGGTAAGCCGGCTGATAAAAGTTGTATAAGATTATATAAAAGTAGGCCTTTAGCATCATTCGCCCATTTTTGTTTGTTTGTTAAACTTACTTGGAAGCGGTTGTATGGCAATTACGTAAAAATACTATGTATCTAAGCAAATATGTATACATTGTTAAAATTATATGAGTATTATTGGTCTAATCATTGTACTCGATTTGTTAACTCAGGTACTAACAGAAAATATAACAACAGCAACTAGTTAATATCATTTGCTTAAAGGTCAAGAGCTTGATGTAGGAGATGAAGCTGTGGGATATCTACCTCTTTTACTGATTTATTTCCTGGAGACAGAAAATATTTCCAGATTTTGATTCAAAAACATGGGACAGACCTAACCTGAAGAAAAGATATAATCTCATACTACTCTCAAAACAATCGCTTTAGCAGCAAAAGAAAAAAATACTTACTGATATTATTACTATTTAACAATTATTCACATACATTTTTAACAAGTAAGTGATAATCTTTATATAAGTATGTACAAAATATTTTCTGTATTTGTCTTAGAGTTATGTTAAATGTACCCCATACTAGTCATCACAGATTATATTATTTAAAATTAATTTGCATGACTAATATTATGGGATGTATCAAAAATAACTAAACATTTTTTTTTCTAGGTGGCTTACTTATGATTATTACAAAATTATAGCAAGGAGAATCTTCTAGCATACAAATCTGTGAATAAAATGAGTTTGGTCAAGAAAAAATAATTGCAAGTCTGTGAAAGCTCACAATTTGTCATAAATGATAAGATCAGATATTATTTTTCAGGCCCTTGAGCACAAAAGAAGACCATATACAAATGACCAGTCAAATAGTAAAAAAAAAATAAGACATCTTATTGGATTGGAAAATTCAGAATATTAATGTTTCATATGTTATCCTATAATTTTCAAGAATACAAAAAACAACATAGAAATTATATTAGTAATACAATTAATCTAGTATATATAGACATATATATAGCCAGGTAATGACTTTTCACTGCCTTTAAATACATGATGCTTAATAAATTTCATAGCATTGCTTTAAAATATTCTGATAACTACAGGATATTTTAAAGCAATGCATGGTTTGTTTGTTTGTCCATCCCTATGTTGCTCCAGAACAAATAAGCAAATTTTAAATAACTGTCTACTATAATATGTATTATATTAAGCTTGTTGTGATTACTTGATTGTTGTAGGTACAAGAATGTTTCATTTCAGATTTAAACAAAACTAACATAAATTGGCGGTAAGTGAAACTGCACTGTATTTAGGTGTGACAGCATAATGGAAAAATCAGGAGAAATATTACACACCAAAAAGTATAAAAATGTTGAAGATTTCCTGTCCTTGGAAAATATGAAATACTCCACAGGTAACACAATTGATAAATGAGTTTATTAAAATGTGCTCTGTACTCAAATTTAGTATTTAATTATGTGTAAATCACTTATCACAACTGTATTAATTAGGATATATATCCACTCAATTTTCTCATTTAATTTAATCAAAAAAGGTAAATAATTTCAATTAATTTAACAAAATAACGAAGTTTATCCAGAGAAATGGAAGTCACTTATTCCGTTTAAAATATATATAGATCTCATAAAGTAGTTCCTCTGTACAAATTATAATATGTCACTTGTATTAACGTATATAATATCTACAATTGTAATATTAAACATTAAGTCACTATTTTTAAGAACTTCATTTTTTATATGCATTAGTGTAATTTGTTATAGTTCTAACACAACTAGTGCACACATACATCAACTTATACAATTATTTTGTTTCAAAATTGCAATACGGACTAAATTTATCAATATTATTTTTTAAAATAAGTGATAAATTCTGTAAAATCTTAAAGTTTTGTAAAAAGGCAGCTATGTATAAAAATTCTCTTGATACTTTGTTCAAATAAATATAATTGTAAATGTACAGCATATAGAAGTAAAAATGATTAATGGTATTAAATATTTCGTTTATGACTTTCATGTATGTGAGTTCTTGTATAAAATTGATCAAGTTCTGTTACCAAAGGATACCAAGTCAAATTTCTATTTCTATATGTAAAACAGAATAACAATCTTATAATGATTATCTTCATTGTTTCAGATTAAATGTTTAAATGATTGTTTTAGTTGAGCACGAAGAAATATGAATTATATTTCAGGGAGTGAATTACATTTGACTCATTAATCAATACTTATGGAATATAAACTTGTAAACCATACTTTATAGGTTAATAAAGCAAATGTACCTAATAGCTTGTAATTCAATTTTTGATCTGTAAAAGGTAAACAAGAAAAGTGTAATATTTATTGATTTAATTTTTGTTATCAGATGTTTGTTGCTACAGGAAGATCATTGTACTGACTATAGATATATACTTATGTTAAAAAAAAGCTAATCACTGTATTATCATACTTCTGACGAAGAGTACCAATGTGTGTGAATTGTTAATTTGGTGTTTGTCTTTAAGAAAAAGTAAATGGAATATTCAAAATATATATATTTTATTTCACTGTATTGGTTTAATTCATAGTGATTAAGAAGCGTCATTTCTGATTATATTTATCTAGGACATAGTCCGCCCTAAAGCGCTGTGAAAAGCAATTTACATAATACCTACTTCTGCAGCTGACAGTTAACTAAAAGGTGCAATGTATGTATAAGCAAACTGATAATATGGGTAATGTCAACTAATTTTATTTTTGTATGTAAATTATCTTGTATAGCTTAGTTTGTGATGTGTAATTTAAATTTATTTTTCTTGTATATAAACTTTGATTCAAATATTTTTACCAATGGCACATTCAGATATATCTTCGAATATCTTATCGGTGTATTTAAAATCTTTGCTACAATGATTGAAATGTAGAACCTACTAAGGTTGTTTGCATTAACTAATACAAACTTCCAAGTAGGTCTTATTTTTCAATTATTATAGCAAAGCTTAAATACCCTGGTAATATTTTCCAGGGTATATACCTGAATGTGCCAACGGTGAATGTATTTGAGTCAATTTTGTTATCAGCTTGCTTCAATACATTTGTATTATTTGGATTGATAATATGTTTTCTTAATTGAAAATAATATTCTTTCCTCAAAAGATAATATTAGATTATAACAAGAAAAAAGACCTATTGCGTCTCAAATCAATATCATCGTTGTCTCTGTACAAATTAAGAATAGTTTGCATCAATGCATTATACTATTCAATGCAAATAAGCGATGACATCAACACAAACTAATACTTACTCTAACGTAAAAAGAAACTCTTGATTTTAAAAACAAAAATCTTACATGAAATTTCTAACATGTTGCCTAAAAAGGTGTTTATCTTCCTCTAAAGTTACTTTCTCTTAAACCAATAGTACTAAATTTTCGATTAATGAAATTAACCTTGGTCGTACACCAGCGATCCTTGATCGAATACAGTTTTGTATCAGTTGAAGCACTCTGTCTTTAAACCGAAAGTACAAATAATCGGACTAAGAATTACATTTTCTTGAGTTAAAACACAGAATTTCTTCGCGCTAGTATAAGACAAAAGCCAAAGTCCAAGAATACGAAATGTTTTAATTTAAGAAAAAAATAATTCTTGTTTCTATTAGATAATATCTTAAAACAATATGATATATGTTTTTTGGAATAGAGGGTATTTGCTTACTTCAAGTTAATATTATTTTAAATTCTTAAAACAATTTTTATCTTACAATGAGAAAATATTTCATGGTGCATATATGAAATTATATTATCTTGGGTGAACGAATCCTTTTTCCCCGTGTACAAATATACATCACGAGAAGCGAGAGTGGACCTAAACTTTGTACCTATGTAGATGATATGATTTTCGGTTGGCATCTATTTTCAATATACAGTCAAAACCGGATATAACGACATTGAGGGGACCATAAAATTTTGACGTTCTACATCCCGTAGTTGTTATAAACAATACATATACACAAGTACAACTATATAGTTATATAATTATAGATATTTTCTAGTAGAGGTATAGGTCATGTATATGAACTTGTTTTGAAATGAAATGTCAAAAAATAAATAAAAATGTTTATTAACAAATAATTGGAGTACAAAATGTATTTCGCTGCCAAAACAATACAGGTTATAAGACTACCCTAATTTTTAAAGTAATGAGTCATTTTATGAGAGAGCCACTCTTCAGCCAATCCTTCAGGAATGCCAGCAACTTCACCGAAAACTTTTCCTGCCACAATATCATGACGAGCACGAAAACGTTGTACCCAAGACGAACACTCAAAATTTTCCTTACCCAAAAGACAAGCAAAATCATTGGCATTTTGTTGTAGAATCTGACCACTTATTGGGACGGTGTTTACCCTCTGATGTTTAAACCATTTTAATGAAGCATCTTCCATAACTTTTTTTTCGCTTGTCCTCGATCGTCTAAGTTTTAAAGAGTTGTTTTCGAAAACAGCTTTTATCTCTGTTCTTCTAAATTCCAATTTTACTATTTGACTCGCTATTTTTTAATCTCCATATGATATGAGATTTTTCTTCAATAGTGAAACGCTTTCATCTTTTTTTTGCGACATGGTAACGGGTGTAATCAAAGCCAAAATTTATAAATTAAGCTATCACTTACACAGTCAGTTAGCGCACTAAACAATGTGTGAAATATGCAAGGTCAAATGACCAGGACGAGGTTCGTATTGGGTGAGAGAAGGTGCGTAGGTCTAAATATTCCTTCAATGCTAAATAATAAGATCTTTAATCGTTCGTATTGTTTTGCTGGCCCAAGTAAACGGTTGATCGTTGTGGTATATGAATATCGATAAAGTTTCGACGTTGTACGCGGTATGTCGCTAAATCCGATTATTGAATAGTTTACTAGAGATACGGTCGGGAGCTTACGCTCCGTTTGTAATAACCGATTGGTCGTTGTAAACGATGTCGTTATAATCGGTTTCGACTGTATCTCTAGGTAGAGCAAATATTCATATTTTTTATTAATTTGGTTAATTTAATAATATATTGGAACGAAGTTCCTTACGACAGCCTTGGAGGAGATAGGGATTTTGCTGCACGACCGAACTGAAAAAAATGTGATAGTAAAACCGTAACAAAAAGTCCGTGCAATAAAACCGTTAAATGAGACGTGCGCAGGCGCGACATTTTTTTTTTTCGAAATGACTACGCTATTGACCCAGCAAGGTCTTAACAGCTTCTCCGGACTACTAAGGCGAGCGCTTAAGGCACTCAGCCAATTTTATTTTGGCAACCAGCTCAAGGATGCACGGCACATCTCGGCTTGGCTGTTACCTGTTGCATGCAAAATCGCGACCTATCTTAGCTAACCTAGCTAACTATTCATATATGTATGAGTTGTTGAAACGTATATGTGTACCAAGCATACACGCCTCAACAACTCCGCCATATATTTATTATCGGAAAATTAAGAGTTTTTCTGTTCGATGAGGGAAAAAAGTAAACCCTTTCACTTTCATGTGTAAGCGTGTAGGCGTGCACGTGTGTGGGGGTGATCGTGTAGTGTTGTAGCAGTGATGTATATTTGTGTGTCACCGTATCGCGCAAGCAACGCACTCAAGGGCTCCCTACCGAGGGATCGAACCTAGGCTTGAGCCGCTGCCGTGGGAGGCATAATCGGGTAGGCGCGACAGTCGTATACACAAGCGTGTAGTGTATAATACCTTTCTCTTTCTCCTTCTCTCTTTTCGTGTGTGTGAATATTTTTTTTTAAAGTTAATTCTGTCCTAAATATATATACATGTTATTAATAATTCTACTTATATTTAATCATTTTTAGTACTGCAAAAGCACCAAAAACCAAAGCAGAGTATCAAAAAGCGTATAGAGAATGCGATAAAGTTAAAAAAAATGAAAATAAGCAAGAAAGGTACGATATAAAGCAAAAATATCCTCTAAACTAATGAAAATATTTAAAAAGTTTATTGATTATTTTTTTAAATAATTAAAAAAAATTCACCCTTCAATTCCAGACATTTAAATATATATAAATTTTGATAATTCTATTTTCGGGTATATTTATATTATTATTTATTTTTATTTGACCTCTATACATATGCACCTACAAAACTATTTGCTTGATAATACCGCTGGTTAGCTGGAAGAAAATGCTTTATAGCATTAAGCTCGCCAGTGTACAAAAAAAAGTGTGTAATAAAGTATTCATTCATTCATTCATATTTTTATTAATTAGCCGAAGGAACTTCGTTCCTACCTAGTGTCCCACGACACCCCATTTCTTTTTATTTTTTACTTTTCAGTGTTCTAAGTTTTTGATTTGAAGTCGGTGCGTAACTTTTTTTGTATTTTTTTTTTATTTTTGTCGGTTTGTATGTCTATTTGTGCCGGATAATTTCCGAAACGTTTCGACCTATTTTGACGGGAATTTCACTGGCAGATAGCTGAAATTACAGTGGGTTACGAAGGCTACTCTAAATTAGACTAGTTGTAAACCGCGGCTACTACAAAGCTATCTCCAAAAGGGTTGGGCCGATTTTGACGGAAATTTCACCGGCAGATAGCGGACATCATTTAGTCTATTCTATTTCGGACAAGCTGTTTAACTGTGCTTCAGAAAAATTACAGGGACGTCAGATTTACATTTCTATTATATGTGTAGGTATGCACAAAGTAGAAGAGTGTATAAGTGTTTATGTTGTTTCCCTTAACATTATGTTAATCGTCACTAATTATGATTATCAAACTATCAGTTGCTTTTTTTTTCATTTCTCGAACTTGACGTGTACCAAGCATATATATCTCAACAACTCTTATATATATTTCGTATCGAATAATTTTCTAAACTATTTCAGTTCGATAAAGGAAAGAAACAAAACCTTTTCACTTTCATGTGAACTGTGTATGCGTGCATGTGTGTGGGGGTAGTGTTGTAGCAGTGATGTAAAATTTTGTGTTACTGTATCGCGCAAGCAATGCACTCAAGGGCTCCACGCCGAGGGAACGGACGTAGGCTTGAGCCGCTACCGAGGGGGACATAATCTGGTGTGCGGGAGCTATCAGTTACGTTAAGTAATCTTGTTGACCTATATAAACATATTATTAATTAATAATAATAATAATCTTGAAAGTCGGTAAATATTCTATATGGCATGCGCTGGCTGCACGGTTTGAAATAAAGAAATAATATCTGTCGTAAAAATATTAATTAATGACTTACAAAAAAATCCGCGACGTCATCGGTGTTCCTACAAAAAAGTTAAATACGTATTGAATACTTGTTTTAAAAAGGTTACGTTTTAAATGCACCGCGTTAGCGGAATATTCGCTATCTTGCTTTTATGTCTCGCTTTAGTTAGGTTAGACTTGCGAAAAAGTATAACGCGAACTTGCCTCGGGCGAGCGTGGTGCATTTAGTATTAAACCATTTTAAAGCAAGTATTTAACACGTATTTAACCTTTTTTTAATAACATCGCATATATAAGTTTAATATCGTTCGTTAATATTTGGCTGTAAAAAAAAACGAAAATATATTCGATTGTAACTCTAACTACTGTTGGTACAACATTACTTGGGATTGGTTTTGAGTAAATAAATAAGCAAATTGATTCATATTATTTATTATTTTCTTAACCAGTTTATTCCAATCGATTTTCCTATTTTTTTAAATCATTGTATCTAAGAGATTCGACTGTCATCGCAGTTATCTGTTACAAATGATATTTTAAACGTGTTATATTGCCTAAATATGTAAAACTAAAATGCATTTTCACTTATAATAAAGTCATTAAACACCGAAAAATGATAAATTTTAATATGTACAAGACTAAATTTGACGGTTCATAATTATTCAACTTATTAATTTCTCTAGAAATCATCTAGTTTCCTACAATAAACCCCTACATTTCACTAAAGATATTATAAAATAAGAAAAAAAATATACCGCAGAGTATAAGAAGCATCTGGAAACGCGGAAAACTTTTTCCAATACGAGATGATTTTTTTAAAGGGGGTTTATTGTAAATCACTATATCGAAAACATTTCAAAATTGGTGTATTTTACATTATCATGATTACATATCTTTTACAACCAAAAATAATCGTCAACACACGTAGTACACAACAATAATGTGCATTCATACATTTCATCCATACAAACATAGTATCATTAGCATATGTAACTACTCACTCATACATTTTGCTTTTGGCAGTTTATTATATTTATTCACGCCGTGTCAATATTCACATAATACTCGTATCGGAAAGACTTCAAAATTTATCACGCGGTTGCCTCAATAAAGCTTGCAACTACAACATATTAAATTTAATACAAAAACTATAACTATTCGAGACTAAGAGATTATAATATGTGAATATCAACACTATAAAAAAAAAGTGAAATCCACGTGGGAAATCTACCATGCCGTACGATCTAGATAATATGAAAAAATCTTAATAAAATGGAAGTACTTACACAGTTTTCTCTTTTAATTACAATTCGATCATATGGCTGACATAACGCATAGTTACAGTGCATTAAACATGCTATATTTGTTTCATTTTTGCAATTTACAACTATTAAGTGTAATCAAACGCAAACAAAGACTTCCATCATCGAGTCGTCGATTCGCATTAATTCCGATATCCTAAAATACTATAAAAATCTATAGTATGTGTGTTTATAACTAAATTATTCCCATGTCGATAGATTCACTCTCCGTGGATGCGTATAGTATAATAGTCATTATATACATTGCACACTCACACATTTTTACAATAGGAGTTAAGATTTTTTTCGTTTATACTAAAAATATACCAGTCGCTTAATGAGCTATAAAATTAAATGTAAGATTGCCAACGATACACTGGCCTATACACGCGTCGCGGCCTCTCCGCCTATCGACCTCTAAATATCTAGGCCTCTCAACCTATCGACCTCTCATTATCTAGGCCTCTCAACATATCGACCTCGCAATCTCTAGGCCTCTCAGCCTATCGACCTCTCAATCTCTAGGCCTATCAGCCTATCGACCTCTCCACCTCTAGGTCTCTCAGCCTATCGACCTCTCGATCTCTAGGCCTCTCGACGCGCTCTGATCCTATTATTACAAGTTTTGTAATAATCGATCACCCCTAAGTTATCAACTGCTGAGGCTTGTGAGTTTAATAACTTTCAGTTTTCTTCCTAAAATTAGTTTTTACTTAAATAATAGTTTTAATTTATTTTTTTATTGATGCAACGAAATACTTTAGAGATCAGGCATCATATGCACGTGTGGTTTATCCTCGTACAATTTCAAAATAAGTTTTTAGTATTATCCATTGCCCGCATATAAAACTTATCAGTTTCGTATATAATAGTCCATAATCTTTAGTCTGTATCACTCGCCCACTGTTATGAAGATACCGGTGGAAGAATGAGTTCATAAAGTCTTTTAATATCCTCACCACTTAGGAATTGAATCAGATGATTTAAATATTATAAAGTGATTGATATTCGTTCGTATATTCAATCGTAAATCTTTAAGGGAGACGCGGATTTAAAATTCTCATTAAATATAATTATCACAGATAATACTAAAATAAAAAAGTAATATGTCGGAATCGTTGTAGGGGTTGTCTATCTTAAACCCATTATGGTTTGTGTTCTCGAACTTTCGTTATCCACAACTGCTGTCAATTATACAAACTATTAAATTTGAAATAATATTACACAAATATTCGACTTGAGATACATAATATGCATGTCACGTCACATACAGTTTGCACTTCGCTAATATTTAATATATTTCGAGTGACAATTTATCCTACACAGTCCAACATATAAACAGCATGTAACGAGTTTGACGACCGCTTATCTAAATTTGGAAGATATTCGCATTACCTAATTTGCAATAGTGCCAAGATGACTAATATAACTTTTCATCTGTCCCCCCCCCCCTCCTACTGACGCTTTTCTATGTTTACTATGGGTAGTTTTAAAATAAACAATAATGTGACCAATTACGCTTTAGTTACATGTTAGAAAATCGAAACGTATCTCATTTTCTTCAAACAATATTATTTACATATTTATAAATCTTTACTGAACGTCAAATATACTGATACAGTGTCAAATTATTTCAACGAACGAGATAGGCAGAAACCGTGGATACTAATATCTCTTCTCAGTTAAAGCGTCAGTTGAACAATGTTGTTGTTTTACAGTGTCGCATGTAAGTCAGAATGGACTGGAAAGTATATTGTAATACTCGAATGGGAGTATACAGTAGGGATGGCAATCTGAGATTGACTAATCGAATAATCGCTTTTTAGGCATATAAAAAACGATTACTCTAATCAATATTAAACATCGAACTGATTCAGTGAATCGATTTCTGATATAAAATATGGATTCGACTTTTTCTATCTAGATAAAGATAAATCCAAATAATAATTTATAGTTTAAAAAAATAATACAAAATTTAAGAGGTCAATTTTTTTTTAGGAAAAAGAACTCATCAGAAACAAAACAAAAGATCGAAAAGATAAGTTTTTGAATAATCGATCCTAAAAGAAAAGAAAACAAAAGATCGAATACATTTTTTTAGTGTCCAGTGAAGCTGTTGAGACCTTGCTAGGTCAATAGCGTAGTCAGATCGAGAACAAAAAGATAGATTTTTGAATAATCGATCATTAATACCTTGATTTTTTTATGAATCAATTTCATAGACCACGATTCAAGTCGATTTGTTTGCAAAGAATCCCCATCCCTACTATAGCGTATGTATTACTCTAATAGGAGTATAGAGTATGTGTCACTCGAATGGGAGTAAGTGTCACTCGAACGGGAGTATGGAGTATGTGTTACTCGAACGGGTGTATAGGGTATGTGTCACTCCAACGGGAGTATGGAGTATGCGTTCACACGAGCGTGAGGGCGCGGGTGTGTGTGTGCGGGGTGTGCGGGTGTGGAGTGTGCGGGTGCGGGGGCGGAGGCTAGGGCGCGCGGTACAGCAGGTAGGCGGTGAGCGCGGGGGGGAGGGCGAGACGTGACGCGGCCGCACGCAATCTCGCCCGCCCCACGCGCTGTCGTATCACACGTCGGCACAGCTCCATCAGCGGCAGTGGCTCCGCTGTAAACAAACATATCTTTCTTTAAATACACGTTTTAGCTGGTGTTAAATTACGGTGTGATCATAGATGGTAACACGCGTGACTTGGCTTTCAAGTCCTGATTCCGGAACACACCTATACGTGCTTAGCGATAGATCGGGCCTATAAAATACCACCACCAAGTATATTTCATCACGATATTTTCCTTCATCGAAGGCTCCGGCTCATTTGCAAGCATTCGAACCTAAATCGATTAAAATGGTATCCGAACGTATAACGACTATATTATACTATGATGAATGTATACATCAGGATTTTTTTTTATATCAAAGGAGGCAAACGAACTGGTGGGTCACGTGATGTTAAGTGATCACCACCGTCCATAGACACTAACGACATCAGGGACGTCGCAAGTGCGTTGCCAGCCTGTATATGGGAGAAGGGGGAAGGGAAGGAAAGAGAAAGAGGAAGGAACGTGGGCCTCCGGCTCTCTCACTGACCGAACGAAACACAACAATGCAAGCACTGTTATTTCAGGTCGGTTATCTGTGAGAGGGGTGGTACTACCCCGGAGGAGCCGACTCATTCATGCTGAAACCAAAAATAGCTTCAGCGGGGCTCTACCACCTACGGATGCTTTCAGATGATGCCAGAAAGTACAGAAAATACACATATACTTTAATTACTTTTTTTTTCGAACTCAGGAATTACTCAGGGTTGAGCGCTCTCCGCGTGACTGCGGCGATACGGGGAAATTTATCACTGCCGAATATGATTTTGGCTATGCTCGTCAGCGAACAGGCGATGGCACGAGATGGCCTCTTTCTGCGAAGAGGTCATCTTGCAGAAGAAGGCGTCGGAGAAGACTCTCTGAGCGGCCATCTCTAACAATGGACAGCCAATAAAAGGGTCAGGGGCGATTAAAGGATTGAGCACTCTACAATAATGCATATGACGACTTAACTGTAACTCATTGAGGTAGTAGTAAAGGTTACTAAAGTTAGAGTTTGTCAAAATACTCCTTTTTTATTGTTATTTTATTAATGGCTGAACCTATAGGAAACATGTTAATGAGACATTTGTAGGAAAATTGATTTAATTTTTATTGAAAATAAAGGTTTATTCAAAATAATAAATTAATATAAACTATATCTCATATACGGTCTAACTTTTAAATGATCCTTCGAGCCGTATATTGTACCAACGACCCATAATATCGGCGGTAAAAACATAATTAGCTAACGTGTAAAAAACGTCATTGGAAAATTTTAATAATTTAAAATATAATAAATGTATGTGTGAGACTCATATACTCCAGCATATGAAAATGGACACATGAAAGTATTTTTCTTAAACAGGGTGCAAAGAAACACGAGGTAAATTTCGTCTAATTTTTATATGGTCAATTAATATGTTTAAGTCTATTTCTTTACTCTAATACTAGTACTCTAATACTTCTTTAGTCTAATACTATAATATTTCCTCTGTATATTGGTAAATCGATTTGAAGTTATTAAAAGAAGAAAACAGCGGTTAAAGTGGTCATGTTTATAAAAATGTCTTTGGATGTCTCAAAACTCTTTATAAATAATAAGTTCTTTTTTGCATTTTTTATGTAATTTTAAGTTAATTGGGCAATGCAGTTTCCTGACTTATCACCAAACAGTCGATGATGAATATTCAATGTTTTTATTCACAGTGAATCGATACCAGTAAGGGGTTAATACCAATGATAGAGGAGTTTATGGAGACACCAATTTTAGTATTGTCTAAAACTATGGATTTCTCGGAGTTTGTATATTTGGTGGTCTGGCGTGGAGATTATGTCCATACCCTATTCGTTTAGGAACAGGCCTATGGCTATGTAGTGGGTCTCTCACGGGCTGATGTGATAATTTTAGTATATACAGAAGAGGTAGTCTGTACTAGTTAAAGTCCAGTGAAGCTGAGCTCCAAAAGGCAGTAAGTTAGTTTGAAAATTAAGAAATGTTGTATGAGAAATTAAGTGATATGATACTAACGATCGAGCCCGCCAATGTATTTCATGGTGATCTCTGCGTGTCCCCACACGGCGGAGACGATGGGATAGAGAGTCTTGCCGCGGAGGCCACGCGCCGCCACGCCCAGGTACCGTCCATCCGCGCAGAACGCGAGCGTACCCTCGTCCATGTCCAGCACCACCAGCACGCGGTCCGGCACCAAGAACTGCTCGTCCGGTCGCAGCAGCGCCGGGTACGTCGGCCCACTGCCACCGGTGCCTTTTGCATTGTGATAAACCTACAAACATACGATGAGACACCTTTAAGATACGAGCGTACACTTATTTAAAAGGACAGCAACGCTCCCCTGGTGTTGCTAGTGTCTATGGACGGCGGTGACCACTTACCACCAGGTGGTTTATAGAAGATGAACAATTAACAACAAAACAACGATTTTAACACATTCGCTGCCAAGAACGAGATACCTCGTAGTTTGTAAAACTTAGCTAGGAGACCCTCAAATAACTTTTGAATGCGTTGATTCTTCGAAAAATAATACCAGACCTTGTTTGTACAGCGTTCAATTCTCTACAAAAATATTCGATGGAAATTGCACGGCAATTTATGATGCATTAGTTAAAAAATTCAGAAGAAAACATTTTTTTTCCTGTGTTATTCTTATGGGAAATCAAAAAGTGCGATGCGGACGACCTTAATAAATATTAAGGGCTCATATTTTCGAGGCTTATTTTGGTATCTAAACGAAAATTTTAAGATTGGTTAAACAAAATTTTTTTTGAAACGCCGTAATAAAAATACAATCTTCGTCAATCTATTTGGCCGTTCTGAGTATACCCGGAAATGAGGACTTGTGCGTTATTTAGTCAAGAGTCTGATATAACACAAAGTTAAAATATTATTATACGTTTCTAAAATTCGTATTTAATTATTTGTAAGTTGTGACGATGTCATAGGTACATATAATACGTATTTATACCTAAATTTGTGTGCTGCACATATATGTGTATTCAGAGAGATTGAAAAGTTTGGCGAAAACTATAGACGTTTATTTCACAGAATATTTATTCCCTTTAACGAAGCGTTTGCAATAAGAAAATTATCTCTGAAAAGAACGTTACTTATGTGTTGTTGGAAATGACGAATTCAACTGATCTTCTGAACAGGTGACAACTATTCGGCTGTTGGATAATTTGTTGTCTTTATTTTTATCGATAGTTTATTTAGACATAATACAGAAATTTGCAATCACTTTTTTGATCTTACCGTGGTTTATAGGCCACATCGGCACAATTGAAACACAGATATACGGCGTAATTAAGCAATAGAATATTGGCTTCACTACGTCTTATAAAGTAAAGTCCTCTGTCACGTCTGTCTGCGTGTTCGCGGTAACCTCAAAAACTACTAAACTGATTCATGAGGAATTTTTAGGTATATCATTTGTCAAGTGTTTTTTATTATCAGGACACGAGCGAGTTAACGTCTTCCGGGTCCACTAGTATAATTATAATCGCGTACAAGCCATCATGAAAAACCAGGTAAATACCTTATTTCTTCCCAAATCCCATCCCCAACTCTGATCGGTGGCTCCGACGAGACTCTGGTATCCGACGGAGTGTAGCGGCGCGTGCGCTGTGGCGACGCCCACGACGGCGTGCGTGCCGCGCTGTCTCGCCGGCCACACCACCTCCCAGCAGTGCAACCCACGCGAGTACCCGACGCGACCCCGGATACAGTCCGTACTCTGCGCCACCGGGTGCCGGTGGAATGTCAACGCGTCCTCCTCTTTCACGAATATGTTTAACGATCTGGAAATTTAATTATATACATCCATACATATAATAACAATGTCAGAGTTTTTGGCGGGATTTCAGTCTGTCATGTAGTGGATTCTATATTTTATTCATAATCTTGTGTTACTTGACTCTATATTGTGTTAAGTTGGTGGTGTTTTATGTAATATGGTTAGTTTATTGTGCATAAGTGAAGTGAATGGAAAATAATACCACGGAGCATGAAATTCTGAGGTGCCACAAAAACTCCCTGGAGGGTTCTAACAAGAGATCCACCATCTTGTTAGAATATTGATTGGCACGACGCTTGATATTGAAATGATCGTACGACGCTTGTAATATTATTGGCTACGTGACAATGGCAGTAATAATCTGTATTGCGAAAAATAAAGTTAAAAAAAATAACAATGTCAATTTAATGTGTCAGTACTTATTCGATTTTCGGGAAAAAAAATATTGCGGTTTTCTAGGAATAAGTAATAAAATATATTTCAATCATTTTTAGAAATATCTGTCTGTTTGTATGAACACGTATCAATGCTAAGGTACTAGGTTCACGATAAAAATCTCTGTGTGAAAATCATAAAACATATCCTCGAGAATAATTTAGTCTTTGTTTCATTAAAATTAGTCAACTCTGTCAAAACTTATTGTAATTTTAATGACGACGCGACTTAAGTACGAGAGAAAAGTAGATAAATATATCAGTGTTAGATAGCTCATTTATCGAGGAATACTATAACGTATAGATTAAATATATATCATTACGCTAAGACGAGAAAGGAGCAACAATGAGAAATATTTGTATATCGGGGTGTTTTTTTTTTACCTTTTGGGAGCTTCCGCTGCGTGTTAGTGTTAGCCCAAAGGAACTATTCCACGCAGACGAAGTTGCGAGCAGAAGCTAGTCTATATATAAATCGGTAGTGGTTAAAAAGTTAAGAACATCTTCCTTCTCTGTTATTCAACCGATTTTTATCATTCCTTTTTTATTTTTTAACTATTGACGTGTTTTATTGTTATAAAAATTTTGATAAAAACTCTTTTTCTCTATGGTCGAAGTTCGATCACTGGAAGAACACTAGTATTATTTGTATTCCAGTAGGGAGTGCGCTCATTATGACTGTTTACAAGGAATGGACGTTGTTTTATATGTAGACATTTATTATTATGTATAGACACTTGTACTCCGGTGAAGCTGTTTTGACCTTGGTGGGTCAATAGCGAAGAAAGGTGGAAAAAAAATTGTTTTATATATTAAGTTGTAATTAACACACCAGATTGGCATTTTTTTTAATCCATTTAAATATTAAAGATCAATTGTAAATCTATATGCACTCTTATTTAAACAAGTTTCTCGATGCCTCTGTTCACTAAGTACCTTCTCCATTCATGGTTTGGCTTGGAGTCTCAATATTCTGAATAATCTCATATTCAGGGTTATTTGAGGTGTGTTTCAGTGAAAAAGGTGTAAAAATCAGTGCTGTTCTGTACCAAATTACTATCCTAACAAACATAGTGGAACCACTTCTACAAACAATATTTGAAAATAGACACTAAACTACAGCCAGTTAATAAGGAATGAAGCACGTAAAACTGACCACCCGTGAAATAGACTTCATTAGGCATGTAGACTGGCAGTCTTATACACCTGATTTAAACCCACTGTATCACATAGATATGGCAACATTTGGAAAAAGTCTGCGCTAAGCCTCATCAGAATTTGAAGTCTTTCCGAGCATCCCTGGTTAAAGCAGTAGCAGAAATAGATATGAATGTGGTGCGTGCTTCGATAGATAACTGAGCGGTTCGATTAAAGGCATGTATTCAAAATGGAGGTGGGCATTTTGAACAATATAAATAAAAATGTATTGTGCATTTAATTATTTTTAATCAGTTACCTTTAATCGTTTTTAACATGATTAGGTAACATCGAAATACAGTTCCTTTGAGGTTCCATTACGTCGGAAGTAGGTACTAAACTAACTGGAATATGCCCATTCGATACGTAGCTTTTTCTAAACGGTTTTTGTTTTATACCGACTTCCAATACATCTCTAGGTAGTGCACATACTCATATGCTTTATTTAATTTGGTTAATTTAATAAACTTTTTTTTCTTGCGTTTTAGTGCCTTATGGGTTTTGCTATCGGATTTGCAAGTCAAGTGATATATTGCTAATTAAATAAATATGCTAATGAAATATGCCAAGAAAATGAAAATGAAAAAAAAAGGGTTTTTGATTGATATTGAAGTCGGTTTTTTTTTTATTTACTTTATTTGGATTCCATCGATGCTTTGCAATTTTATATGCCTAACAAAGATGAAGAGAATCGGCTAGTATTCGTATAAATCTGACCTATCATCTGGATTCCATGCATGTTTGAGCTGCAGGTCTGGATGCGCGGGCGGCGCATCTAGCAGCGCGTCAAGGCGCGCGGGCCGTGGTGGCTCTGGCGCCAGCTCGCGAGCAACAACTGCCTTGAACGGCGCCGTGCACTCGCGCGACACCGACTTTACACCGCCGGAAAGCTTTTGCCCCATGTTCATACCCCTGCAGCGAGTGCGGGCGCGCTTCGGCAGCGCCTTGAGGCCGCCGCGCCGCGCCTCCTCCGCGCCGCCGCCTCCAACGCCCCCACCCCCGCCCCCGCTCCTCACTGAGCGCACCCCGCTCTTGTACCTGGAACACGAAAACATCGTACTCGAATTATCTCTGCATATTCATTATTCTCTGATTATGGTATGATTGAAATATAACGACAATTGTTGGAAATATCGGAAGAAGTCAAGCCGCCTGGGAGTTATCATCGATTTTTTTTTTCGAACTGACTACGCTATTGACCCAGCGGTCTTAACAGCTTCACCGGACTACTTTATCATCAAAACGCTGCCTAATCCTCTTGAGATATAAGAAAATAATGAATTTTGGGATATTCCCCTTTTATAC
Source organism: Antheraea mylitta (assembly GCA_014332785.1). Classification (NCBI taxonomy): domain Eukaryota; kingdom Metazoa; phylum Arthropoda; class Insecta; order Lepidoptera; family Saturniidae; genus Antheraea; species Antheraea mylitta. Next base: position 7,891,818 of record JACEII010000004.1, on the reverse strand, counting down.
CTCTACACAGAAGTAAATAGGGCTGTGAGTGTATGTATCTATCTTTTAAGAATGGCCCACTATACTCATTATATGTTATAAGAAAAAAGTGACGTACATTTCGAAAGCTATTTAGACGGATACAGTATTAATAATTATCAACTTAAATACGTTAGTTACATTAAGCACTCCATGCACATTCTTATCTTTGTATATATAATTCTTCTGCCCGTGTATATACGACTGAACTCCTCCTAGACGGTTGCTTTTTTGTGTTCCAGTGAATTCGGGAATAGTTTAGATTCATAACTGGACACGATAGGTTGCCCTGTGGTCTAATTCTTGGTTTTTTAAGCTATTGCATAGCTTTTATCGCGGGCCTTGACCGTGCAGACCGAATCCAAAAATTCCGTAACGAAAAAACCTAACACCCCCCACTCTGCCTACCATGTAGCTCGGCCGAGCGTTCGCTTAACGTATATATGGTACGACTGTACAAAGCTCGCACGGATCGAGACGAGCTGCTCCGAAATCGGACGAATACGTAATCAGCTGTTTGTGAGAAAGTATACTCGTGTATAGGTATTTATCATCTATGTACAACAGTGAATATCTGTACTCGTATAATTTGTGTACAAAGTGTTTTAAATATGAATAAACAAAGTGCATTTATCAATAAAGAAAGTCAATATCAAAGAAAAAAAAACAAAGGAAAAAAATACTGCATAAATAAAATAAATAAATAGTTATAATTGCATAAGTTAATAAAAAATGCTATGCAATATTTTTAGCGCGGCATTCCCCGAGTGCCACACGTATTTTTAATTTACTTTCAGGGCGGGACAACGACTGTCGGGCCCGCTAATATTGTATAAATCTGATACAGAATATAATCCTAGATTCTGCTGTAAAATATTATCATTGTTACAGGAAATCAATAAACAACGCAATAGGTAAAATATAAGTATTGTAGTGAAACCGGTTTGGTGTTGTTAGTGAGTGGTACCGGTGCGGTGTCGTCACAGCAGAAGTCGCGGCCGCGACCGGGGCCGGGGCGTCGGCTGCGTCGAGTGGGTACCCGCGCATCTTATGTAACGCGACGACCATCTAACCGTGAAAGTCACCGCTCAAAAGCCAAGGTTGCCACGGCCCTGAAGCCTCTAGCCGTCATATGCGAATGTGCCATAACTACCACGTATTAATGGTTTATTTTAATTACTGTTTGTTTTTTCCTTCTACGTGATGTCATATAATTAATTGCTCGGTAATTCTTTAATAGCACACAAACAATGTTAGAACTGTTGATATAACCTAACGACTAACTATCAGTCATTTACCAGCCTCTGTGCTGTATTATTAAACGCTATTCCTTTATTAAGAGAAGAGAGGCTACGAGGTCATTAATATGAAGACGTTACAGTATAGATATAGATTTAGGTGAAATATTTGTAATCGTAATCGGACAAATTATACATTTTGTGTTATTTTATTGTCTAGCATTCCGTTCCTTTCTGTTCATGTTTATATATTTTAACAACACTGACAAACTTTGTGGAATTGTCTACATAATTTTGGTGCATATTCTATATAGGATGGGAAGGAACGTCTAGAAGGCACGCAAGCTACAAGGCCGTCTGCCTTTCCGTCACCTAGAGCGGCTATGACAAAAGCGGGAAGTGAAAGGCAGTGAATGCGTCCCCTCACGCCCGTCGCCTCTTGAGTAGGTAAGCCAACGGTTATATGGTAGATTTCTTAGGATAACAAATAGTGTCTCTGACATGCCACAAGTTTTTTGTCGCTTAGGTTTTACGACCGTTGGTGAAGCACGCAGACATAGATTTCCCTTGAGTCCTTCTCAATTTTGTTTCCCAATATAGATAAGATTAGGTTTACCTTAGGGTTGCGGCGTGCTTTTAAGTTATATGTTTTTATGTTCAAAAAGACGATGAACTCTGTCAAAATTTCTTAGTAACTGGTTGAAATTAGGTTCGTAGTGCATTTCAAGTATGAGTTTTTTTATATTTTTTACTACAAATTGGACTATAGATGCATTTATTTAGATCGATAGCATATAATCTACCTGAATCATCTTGTTGAAAATAAACACGTGATAACAAACTTTTGAGGTAGTTTTTATGTATATTACAGTATATCTTTATTAGCAAAATAAATTATTGATACACGAGAAACGCAGAATGTACAGTCTAAATCTAGCAAACACAAATTTAGGTAAAAATAAGTATTATATTATATAACATCGAGATAACTTATGCATAGAAAAAAGCAACTCCCTAAACAAATAGTTTTACTTTGTTTTGATTTATATATGTTAAAAACTTCATTTAACTAACGGTATTGTATAATCATGTTAACTGGAAAATGATTTACGGGCAAAATGGTTAAATTTCAAGTGTTGTAAATAATGAAATACTCGTTCGGGGAAATGGGGAAATCTCGACTGTTGGGTTATATTCGTGGGGGTGCTGTGTTCATAATATATGTGTTTACAGAGGAATCTTTTCAAAATGAGTAAACGTAAATCTAGGAGCGGCCGTGTGCAATGCTACGTGCCTGATCACGCTCAGTGAGAGGTGAATGGAACATTGGAAGTGGCTAACGTTGCTAGGCCGACTACATTAGCGTGTGCCAACGAGCCCGAACCCGAACAATGAACTAGCCGAATGACGTGCACACTGTGTCACACAATTGTCGGTAGCTGTGGTGTGAAAGACAAGAGTCAATTGCAGTTCACTGCGTATTTTATATATACGTAGTTTATTGCTTCTGCTTTATAAAAAGTAGTTTTATCTAGGTATTTTACTATCTGTGACCTGCTATATATTGGTATATTCATTCAAAATGTAATCTCTTAATTCGTTTGAACCCTAAATTTGGTACTGGAATTGTGTTTGGACAACTGATCAAACTCGCTAAAAAGCAAATACAGTTCATCAATAACATGGTATTTTTATGGCAATAAAAGATAATAATTAATCCGCCATAAAGGAGATTATCTCTATGACAAATAGGCAATATAGTATAATGTACACAAACGCAATGTAACGTAAAGTAGTAAACGTACATAATCAATAGTTAAGTAGAATAGCAATAGTTGCACATATGTAAAAAGATTTTTAAATAGATTAATAGGATTAACGACAGCAAAAAAGGCGTGGGCCAAGAGTCTGCAGAAAAAAAACCCTAAATTTGGTACTGGAATTTTGTTTGAACGAATGGTCAAACTCGCAAAAATCAAAGTAATAAAAGTTCATCAATATCATAGTATTTCTAGTTTTATGGCAATCAATAATTTACCGTGAATTTATTGTTTACATTTTAAATTCGTAATATAAATAAAATCGGTGATTATTCAGAAAATATACTACTAAAATCTAAAATACAGAGATAATTGTGTTGTTTATTTAATTCTAAACATGTTTTATAACATAGCAGTAATTAAATTACCGTTAAGATATATAGTAGTATATATCAATATATTAGAAAATAATATATACTACGTGTATTACGAATCATGTGGCGGTTGGAATAGTTGCTAAAACACCTTCTCTTCGTAGGAATTGCTTTACCTCATATTCTACTTTTAAAATTGCGTGGGTTTTGATTAATTTAACAGAATATATGTTTTGACTTTACAACGTTGTTGATTTAATTATTCTCACTACGAAATGTTTGCAAATCTTTACATTTTATCATTTTAATTAAGAAAAAAAAGACTATTGACGCATAATTGTAACGCTTTTTGTGTTTGCAGTGATCTTTTGAATCCAAATCCGTGAATCCAAAGTCCATACGTAGGATATGGGCTCGACTATTAAGTCATTTAAACTTAAATGCAATTTTATTAAAACTGTTAATTTTCGACAACGTTTTAAACAAATTAAATAATCACATTACGATATCTACGAGCACATTTTCACGTTACATTATATTCATTAAACCTTATAAGTAATACTTCAAATGTATACAAAAGTAATTATATAATTTCTGATATGTCTATTTGTAACTCAAATAAAAGTGTCATCCACAATTATAGGTAAATAATAGTATAAACTGAACCGATTTCTGAACAAGTTGAAATGAACGGATTAATTATTAATTGGTTTACAGTATGTATATTTATCCTTTCAAAGAATTTAAATATGTTATGATATAAAATACAGTTTAATTGAATATTTTATAAGAAGTAACATACCATATGTTTTTTCTGTATTAAATTAGCATTGAGGAAATATTGTTGATAAAAGTGTTTAAAAATGAACTCTACCTCTGTATAGTAATAGAGTAAACATATATAAAGAATATAACAATATATTAACGCTTTTGCAAAATAACTATGTACCTTATTAATAAGCCTTACAATTTTTGACATTACAACGAACCTCAATAATCTCCGATTAACGTCTACACGATTGCAGACTTCATTTCGAATGTAGGGGTGAATTATATATAATTTACGTAATTTCAGATTAGACGTATAAATCTCTCAAGGTGTTGGAAATTTTTACATATAGAATATTAATACTACGTGTGGATTGATATGCTAAATAAAATAAGTCGGTTTCCCAGAAATAAGTATCTTTTTAAAATGAACAGTGTAAGTCAAGGTATCTGAAGTAGCCCACAATGTCGTCAAGGTAAAGTTTATTAAATATAAAAACCTTGAACTTGTTAAACCTTATCGCTATATTAACTAAATCGACCATTCAAATTATCAATGAATTTTTATCTTTATAAATATATATTATAAATTTCTTCTGTACGTGTGTATGTCACTGAATTCCTCCTAAACGGCTGGACCGATTTTCATGAAATTTTGTGTGAAATATTTTAAGTGGAACCGGAAATTGTTTAGATTTACAATTGGACCCGGTAGGTGGCACTGCGGTTGATTTATAGATTTTTCTTTAATTAGCAAGGCAGGACAACGTCCCCTGGTCTTATAGTTCTGTATAAGTTTCGATAACAATGATTATTTTAGAGGAATATTACAAAGTTAGAAGATATATTTTATCGGCCTATAAACCTTTAACAATCAGGTAAAACCTAATTACGTATAGAAAGTGGATGGATAGCTGTAACGAAAATACTTCCGAAAGAAAGTTCCAGCAAGAGGAACTATCATTCCAAAGTTTGAAGTTTTGAGCGCAAAGGTTACGCTAGCAGAACTAAAAGCAAACTACAGTTATCTTACATAAATTTCTTAGTACCTACTTATATTATCATCACTGACTTGTTAAATCCATTATTATACTCTAAAATGTTACTCGGAAAAGTTGACAAAATCCATAATCAAAGTTTGTAATGTCTCTTTTGAAAGTAGATAAACTTCGTAGGTGATATTTTCGTATCATACTTAACCGATCTTTATGGTGGGTTTATAAGTAGGATAAATGTTTCGAATGTTTCAAAGATATTTATAACCTTGGTTGGTGTTAATTTTTCTAGTCTATTTAATTTTCTTGTCAGTAGGCCTCGACACTACATCGATGAACTATCACCTTTTTAAATGACAATTAAATAACCGCTAGGGCGTATCGGTGTAACCTTGTATCGGTTGCGGAGTTGCAACAGGGCCTTGTGTCAAGGAAAACTCACTTAACAGTTTCCCTGGCCCCGAACGTTTGCAAACTTCATTTTTGTTTGTAATACTTAATATTACTCACACATTACTCAGAAATATAGTTACATTTCAGTGTACACTTACGTGTAAGGTAAAGTACTTCAAAATAATTCATCTATACAAATTTTATAAAGAGGTAAAGTTTGTGAGTTTGTGACATTGTAACGTTGTAGGGGGTAATCTCAGGAACTACTGGTCCGATTTGAATAATTCTTTCAGTGTTATATAGATCATTCAGAATGGTTATAGATTATATATCATCACGCTAAAACCAATAGGAGCGGAGCACAGACGAAAAATGTTTTAAAATCGGGATGTTTTTTCCTTTTGAGAACTGCTGCGTGTTAGTGTATCTATTCCACGCGAACGAAGTCGCGGGCAGAGGCTAGTAATCTATACATAAAGAGGTAAAGTTTGTGAGTTTGTGACGTTGTGGCGTTGTAGAGGGTAATCTCAGGAACTACTGCTCCGATTTAAAAAATTCTTTCAATGTTATATATAGGCTATATCATCACGCTAAGACCAATAGGAGCGGAGCACCAACGAAAAATGTTTAAAAATCAGGATTTCTATTCCACGCGACCGAAGTCGCAGGTAGAGGCTAGTAATATTATAATTTGAATAATAAAAAATATAGAACTTGATGACTGTTCATAATTATTTTTGTTTTTCTGTTTAAACGGAATGTAATTACATTATTAAAAATAATAAAATAGAACGGAAATAAATGAATTCGTATAAGGACAAAACTAGAAACAGTATAAAGAGATTTTCTAATCAAACGAGTTTCAAACTTATTCTACATAGCTGTGCCCGCGACTCCACGTGAAATCTAATATAAAAAAACAGGGACTAATAAAATCATATGAATGTATTAAGTCCATATATTTATCTACTTTTCTTTCGTACCTAAGTCGCGTCGTCATTAAAATTACAGTAACTTTTGATAGAGTGAACAGATTTTAATGAATTTAAGACTAAATGTTACTCGAGGATATATTATATGATATTGTTGGTTTTATCATAAACATCTTCAGTATGTCAGACAAATAATTATTGCACCACGACACTATTAAAGTATCCGGATTAGAGGTGAACTATGTTCTATATAGTACAGTGTGATATATTGTTATATACCAAATAATTCGTGCAGGCGTTTAGGCACATACTTATTTGGTGAACAGTTCTGATATACTTTAGAGAGGAAAATTTTATATATCGGATGAGGTGGTGATAAAAAGTCTTCGTCGAGTTCAAAGATTCCCGTTCCTAGAATATGTAGATATATTAATCAACTTCCATTTAAGTAGCTAAAGTATATCGATCAGTACACTAAGATTAATTAAATATATGAATTTTTTTAAAAGAACGCTCAATTTTTTATTACATAAAACTGCCATTTCATGGATACGAGGAACCTAATAAAACTGGTTGTTCAAGCGCTACGCTTGTTTCTATGTAATTACTTATATTAAAAGGGTTTTTCCATAAGATTGATAGAAAAACCATTAATTCAATTAAAAACACATGAAGATAGACAAATGGAACTTTATCTGTGATAGTTTCTCAACTTCGTATCTCATAACACTTCGTTTAGGTTTAAGTACATCATCTAATCTGCATTTATACGACTCCTTGGGGTTTGGTATAATTTTTTACGACAAAATAAGTTTATTTTGTACTCAGTTATGTTACGAATCGGCAGAAACTGGAAATACGCTAAGCCCAGAAAAGAGATTACTTAAAGTGCTGTTGTCAAAACTTAGTGAAAAGTGTTTGGTGGTAAGAGACAGTGTTAGTTAACCAAGCGGGTGGTAAAAATTTCATTACAGTTTGGGAATTATTGATATTTTAAATGTAAGTATTGATTTTCAAAATGGACCCTTCAAAATTGATTTTACATGCAGGTTATTTTCAGTTACGGGTTAATAAAGTAACACGACGTCATGAGGTAAATTCTTTTGTTTTGTGTATTCCAAGAATCATTGTGAAATAGAAAATGTCATATATAAAATGTTATATATGATATAATTAACTGTTCAAAATATACACAAATTTATATATTCGTCAATATTCCATATACTTTTTAAACACCAAATCTAAATACAAAGAACTGTAATCACAACTTAGAAGACTTCCACTAGCTGCATTTGAAAGCCAGTCGCTCTCTATGTCTAGCATGTATTCATTTTTGAACACACCGTCATTTTGACTGAGGATAAATTGTGGCCAAAGGCTAAAACTGATAAAGTATTAATAAAATGTCTATTAATTGGAGAATAGTGGTATAAAGTCTGCTCAGCAGTCTACAATTAACAATTTTTATACCGAATTTCATTCTCTTTAATTATTTTTTTCTATACTAGCTGTTCCCGTGATTTCGTCCGCGTGGAAACTAATGTAAAACTACTTACTTACTTTTCTCTCGTACGTATGCCGTGTTGTCAATAAAATTACAATAACATTTCACAGTGGACCGATTTTAGTGAATCAAAGACTATGTTATTCTCGAAGATATGCTTTATGATTTCCTGTGGTTTTAATGTGAACCCGGTACTTTAGCAGTGTTGCGAGTTATAGTTCGGTGAAGTTGTAAAGAGCTTTCCAGGTCAACAGCGTTTACATTTCGAAAAAAAAAACCAGTGTTGCGTGTTCATAAAAACATTTCTAAAAATTATTGAAATGTATAATATTACTGATTCCTAGACACATGCAAAATTTTTTTTCACGAAAATCGAAAAGGTACAGAATCCTTAGATTTACATTCCTATCTATACCAATATTATAAAGAAGTAAAGTTTGTGAATTTGTGTTAGCATTAGCCGAAAGTAACTATTCCACGCGAACGAAGTCGTGGGCAGAGGCTAGTTATATGTATAGATAGATATGTAATAATTTACAACATAATAATACATATGTAGATATCGATGTTTGATAATAGAGCTTCATTATCAGATCATTTGTAATAGTTTCGATCTGCATATTATGTGGCATTGGATGACGATAGTGGTGGGTGATGATTACATAATGATCGGCAATATTGTATGACGTTGAGCGTTTAAGCCGCAGCGTTCGGTCCGGGCGATGTTTGTGTCAAGGATGCCGTGACTCCGCCGTATTATAATGACGGTGTCGTGCCATGGTCACATGCCCATATACCATTGGTTGTTTCCTTAAACTCGATGATAGATATTTTCCGATAAATATTAATATTACTCAGTTTACCGTTTTAGAGAATACCTAGCCCCTCATTACTTATTTCGCAAAATTGGCAAGAAACACACAGGTTTATTTACCACGCGTACCTTTCTCAAGATATTTATACGAAGCCTACAATGTATCTACTGTATCATCTATTGTACTATATATAGATTGAATTAGTTATGAATATTACATTGTCTAAATTTCTCATCTAGAAACTAATGTTTAATTATTTCTGTCTTCGCTTTGTTCTTGCGAAATACGTATTTACAGAATAGAAATTATGTATAATTTAAGGGTTATTAGTTTAAGTAACGATTTTACTCTTTAGACAAATAACAAAAAAAAAAATAAATATATACAATTCAAGGAAATAATTATTTATTTTAATTTAAATTGAATTAATACTTATTTTACAACTATAGGAAGTCGTAAAGAATCTAAAAAATTAAGAATCCAAATAAGTATTACGAAATAAGCATTCACTATTTTAGTATGCCTTAATTGCTTTATGAAGTAATATTGAAAATAGGCTAAGTACCTTTACAAAAAAATATTACAGTTCTCAGGCTTCGGTTTGATTAATTAAATGTTAGTAGAATGCTTTATTTTCAGTGAGTATAATGGTAACATGCCCTACAAATCTTGTTAATCTTTCTCTTGATGCATTATTTTGAATTGGGACCGCTGGCAAAGTGGTTTTTTTATTGGTATGATATCTCATTTTTTCTGAAAATATCAACTTCTGCGATTCCATTAAATCAGACTTTTAGCAATTACAATATGTAGCGTCTATTTCTTACTGCGTAATTTAGTCGATGGTATATTTCCTAATATAGGAGTGCCAAGAAAATATATACGAATACTTGAAATGTATATGCAAATAATACAGCACAAATTAAACTAGAGTCAGTTGGCGAGGAGTTCCCTATCGAAAGAGGTGTGAGGCAAGGAGATTCATTATCAACAATACTTTTCTCAGTAATTCTAGAAAACATATTCAAAAATATAATTAGCCATAACTGTCCGCAACCACAACAGAAATATATATACCCCTTTGTGCGAAAGTTCTGCCAATCCGTTAGCGGTATCCGCCGCAAACTATGAACCCGTACCTAACGCTGCGCGTTATAAAAGACGTCCGCGATGCATTTTTACCGACCCTTCTGATTTAATCACGTCAGCGAACGATCAGTACCAGCCTGTCCCTCGAAGCAGAGCGTCCTCACGCCCACGCCCGCGTAACCACACATCACGCCGCCGTGGTCTGGGGGTTAATTTCGCTCCCGCACACCCGATTAGGCCTCCCACGGCAGCGGCTCAAGCCTAGGTTCGATCCCTCGGTAGGGAGCCCTTGAGTAGGTTGCTTGCGCGATACGGTGACACACAAATATACATCACTGCTACAACACTACACGATCATTCCCACACACGTACACGCCTATACGCTTACACATGAAAGTGGAAGGGTTTACTTTTTTCCCTTATCGAACTGAAAAATTCTCAATCTTCCGATAATAAATATTTGGAGGAGTTGTTGAGGCGTGTATGCTTGGTACACATATACGTTTCAACAACTCACACATATATGAATGGTTAGCTATGTTAGCTAAGATAGGTCGCGATTTTGCATGCAACAGGCAACAGCCAAGCCGAGGTGTGCAGTGCACCCTTGAGCTGGTTGCCAAAATAAAATCGGCTGAGTGCCTTAAGCGCTCGGCTTAGTAGTCCGGTGAAGCTGTTAAGACCTTGCTGGGTCAATAGCGTAGACATTTCGAAAAAAAAGAAAAAAGCGAAAGTTCTGTGTGGACTTTAGACATCGCCACAATTTTCTTTGTATAAGGATTTTCATACAGAAAAACCATTGAATCCGCCTGAGTATTATTAGACCATGGTGCTTACTCACATTATATTTTATCGTAAAAATAATGATTTTTGATTTTTTGGTTCGGTTTTTTATTGACACATGACTTACGCATAAGTTAATATATGTTATGAAATTGAAGTATATATTGATTTTACAAAAATTCACATTATAATTAAGCACATTCAGATTGCGGCATTTTAAATCAGAGTTACGAATACTTATAGCCTGTATTAAGATTGATCACATATATATTTTCAAGTATTCGATTTTCATGAACGATTTCAGATTAGATTCAAATAATCATTATGTTTTTCATATTACTTGCAAACCATAAGTAATGAGATACATGTAGCTATATTATGAAGCTTCTGGCAGTTCATTTAGCAGCTAAGCAACATTGTGTGGCGCCATGACACTTTTATTACACAACATTCTTAGACAGAGGTGTTAATGAGGATTTATAGTATAACATAAAGCTAGCTATGCGTGAATCATTGTTATAAAATATATTTTCCAATTTTCAAAATTTTGTTGTACTTTTAAGGGACTTAATGCACAATGAATTCATTTGTGAATTGCATAATAAAATAAATTCTTATATACTATGACATATATAAAAATCGCTGCTAGCTTTATAATAAATAAATAATTTCTAATAATTGATTATATTTTTCCTGTGAGTGGTATAATTGTTTAAGTGAAAAGACTCGCATCAAATAATTACACGTGTTTCATGCTTTAAAAACAATACATTTCAGGTATACTAATATCGAAGATCTAATTCCAAGTTCATACTAAATTGATTACTTAATTAATCTATTTTAAGGATTCCGATATAAAGACGACTCGATCAATTTTTCTGAAATGTTATATATGAGAACTTATATATTTATCGATGTTAGAGTACAAAAATTGCCAAGATTACCTTTAAAATTAAAATGAATTTTACTGTACTTTTCAGTTTATAAACTGGTAAGCCTAATGTTAGAAGGTCATTTTCTTCCAAGACTCGATCAATTCTTCTGAAATGTTATATACGAGAACTTATATATTTATCGATGTTAGAGTACAAAAATTGGCAAGAATACCTTTAAAATTAGAATGAATTTTACTGCACTTTTCAGTTTATAAACTGGTAAGCATAATGTTAGAAGGTCATTTTCTTCCAATTAACCAGTGTTAAACTGGGAAAAATTAAGATTTAATAATCTGAAAAATATTGCTGAGGAGTACATTTTGATATACCTCTTCTCTGGGAGATGTTAAATGGATTAATAGATTTTATCAATAATGGTTACGTTATATAACATATAATACAATTCAGAACTCTAAACATAGCTTAAATATAAACCGTTGTGAAAAAAAAATGTTATTAATTTGTTAATTTACACTTGAGATTTTGTTATTTTGGAGTTTGTACCTAATACGTTAAATATGTACACTAAACTCATTGTAGATCGCAATAATACATAATACACTTTGATTTCTCTTTTTTGGTAAACATACACGTCTTATTTTGTACTAGCCTCTGTCCGCGACTCCGTTCGCGTGGAATAATTACTTTAGGTTAATGCTAACACGCGGCGGAAGCTCTCAAGGAAAAAAAAACCCGATTTTAAAACATTCTTCATTGGTGCTCCGCGCTTATTGCTCTTAGCGTGATGATATATAGCCTATAACCATCCTCGATAAATCAAATCGGATCAGTAGTTTCTGAGATTACCCCCTACAACGTCACAAACTCGCAAATTTTACCTTTTTATAATATTAGTATAGATAATATATATGATAAATATAACATTGATTAAAGGAGGGAGTTGTTTCGCGACTTTATGATTCCGTTCGTATGCCTGAGTAGGTATGTCTGGTATGTCTTAGTAGAACGGTGGGAATTCCGCAATTCTAAAACGGTCGATGAACTTGTTAATACCAACCGAATAAGTAACGATAGACGACCTTTGTTTCAATTCTCTACACTTGTAATAATACATGGACATTTAAACACAGATAACATATTTTTAAAAGTTGACATTCTAGTACCTGTTTGTCGCTAAATAAATTTCAAACATTTGCAATGTCATCATTATATACGCAAAATATGTTTTTTTATTAATGATGTACTATTATATTAGTATGTATTTTATGTATGTTTCTCCGTGATTTGACTTGACTTGAGCTAGTTGTTCTAATAAAATCGGCTGAGTGCCTTAAGCGCTCGCCTTTGTAGTCCGGTGAAGCTGTTAAGACCTTGCTGGATCAATAGCGTAGTCAGTTCGAAAAAAATTAAAAGTAGATTATCAAGCTTTAAAAATAACAATCTCTTAACAACCTTGTTAATGAATTTAATTTTGGAATAGATTTTAATCATATCGTTTACACAGAAAATTTAACTTGTTATTTTAATATCACAATTAGATTTGTAATATAGCTAAAGCAATCGACAGCTGTTTTAAAATTTGAATGACACAGCTGATACGTAGTAAAATAGCTCACCTGTAAAATCGTGGGAATATAGTATACGTTAGAACATAAATACAGCTGGAAAACCCAGCCAATGATGTCATAACAACACATTGTGGCATTATACCTATCACTTACACCTGCTTATTGGACCTATATGAAGTATTTGTATGTTTGAATATCTGAATATACAACAGTACAACAATACTGGCATGTATGCGGTACTGCCCGCGTTGAATTACCAAATAATGCGGTTTGCAAATTTATATGGTCGGTGAATTTAATATTGCTTCTGTTGTATGGACATGGTATTTATATTATTTTGTTGTCAGTCTATACATATAATTTAAGTGAAAGTGACCGTTATTTGTCCGGGTTAATTTACAAAGAGACTTTTTTTTTATTGAAGCACGACATAGTGACTGCACTATGCCTGATGTTAAGCATAGTACAATCCAAAAACATCGACAACCACCGAGAGACAGATTATACATCGCCGGTCACCGGTGTCATGCCGGCCATAATGACGAAAGTCACCCGGTACTGGATATGCACAGGCTGATCCCGAAACGCGACGCGCAGAAGCGAGTCACTATGACGGGCTTTTTCGCCATATACATGGTGGTTGCGACCCAGTCAGGCTGTAAAACCCTTCCACCCCGCTTTCGCCATTGCCTCGTTCGTTATTAAGCAAGGTGCACCGCGTGCAGGTGAGGTTGGCTTGGGTGTCTCAAGTCTTAAGATGTTACTCGACACCCCTTACACCCCAGACTCAATCAATTTCGACAAGACTTAGTGAGTTTCTGAGTACAATCTAGGTTACATACATTTTTACATACCAATAATAAAATTGAGAGGTGACATAAAATTAATAAAACGGTAGTACGGTACATTTTACATTGAACTCTTATAACATAGATATGCAACAATAAAATCACCTTCCCGGGACATATTTGGAATTAGGAAAGATTTTCGTCAAGTGAAGTGATTTGTACAAAGTTTATGGCACAACTCTGTAATTAATGTATATTCTTCATATTTAATAATAATTCTGTAGCTTAATTATCTATACATAAACAGACAAAGAAAAAAAATCTGTGTCCTTTTCTGGTATTTAGTCAATCAATATTTTTTCTTTTTCTTTAGATAAATAAAATAAAAATATATAATTGGCTTTTTCTATATCATCGACTAATCGAAGCCTTTATTTATATGTACGTATCTATTTTTTATATTTCACGCTCCTTACGTCTAAAATATATATAACAGGAAAAAAAAACAGGGTGTGTCATCAAGACACATGGCAGAAGTGAAAGTTTTGTATTGCAGGGAAACATTGTAATGAATAAATACAACAAAAAAACCAACGTCACGTGGTGTTCTAACGCGGTCACCCATCCAAGTGCTAACCGCGCCCTACGTTGCTTAACATTAGTGACAGGAATCGTTGATTTCAAGACTCTATCCGACACAGTGTTTATTCCAAACACTTTTCGCCAGATAAAAAGGTTGGGAATCAGTATTTCAAAGCTGTTTCACCCCAAAAGAAATACAAGTAATGTGAACACGTGAAGGTAAACCTTTATACTCCTTATTGTACTCGAAACTAGACTAAAGATTGACTAATTATTATAAATATATATTATTTAGTCATGATAGGCTATAGATATTACAGGTTTACGTAATATATTAACGCGAACAGGCAATACACGCACAGTTTTGCCGATACAGGAAAATTTTACTGTGAGATTAGTTTTTCTAACGTAATATAACTAGAAAGTTATATTACGTTAGAAAAACGCAGTAAAGTTTAATAGATGAGTTATTTTACCCATATGAGGCATGAGCTTGCGTTTATTAGTAACACTGTGCATGCATAACCAATGTAATATGTAGGTAGGGTGCCATTAGTAGTCCGGTGAAGCTGTATAGGTTTTGTCAGGACAATAGCGTAATCAGATCGAGAAAAAAAAGGATGCTTTTTAGCGCGCCTCAACGAATCCTTTGTGTATTTCTCAAGTGATTTTTGAAGATCTAACTCTTGTAATAAATACGGTATTTTGTTAAATTTATGCTGCCAATAGTGTATTGACCAATGCATCATAAGTAGGGGTGTGCGAATATCGTTCGAATCGAATCGAATCGAATATCAATATTCGATTCGAAATTCGAATCGAATAATTCGAATTTTCGAATTATTCGAAATTCTTCGAATAATTCGAAAAATTTCGAATAATTCGAAAAATTTCGAATAATTCGAAAAATTTCGAATAATTCGAAAAATTTCGAATAATTCGTAAAAATTTCGAATAATTCAAGAGTTTTCGAATAATTCGTGAATTCAGGGGGTATTCTAGTCTAGAAGCACGAATTTCAGGTAATTTTTTGAAGTGCCGTATAAAAAGCAATCAATATTTTTACCATCCATTTTTTTATAAGTTATTTATTAACATTTCATTTACAAGAGTACAGAAAAAAAATAAAAAACTTGGAAATTCAAAAAATTAGCAGTTGATGAAGTGGGGGGGGGGGTCTCAAAAAATTGGCACGTGACCATGCCCACGATTCCAACCCTCCTAGCAATCGGAAATAAAAAAATCAAAATGATTATTAATCTAGAGTAATGTCGCTATGGCATGAACTAGGGAAAAGTTGAAAAATTTTTTTTCACAAAATGGCGACCGCTTGAAAAAAAAAAAATTTTTTTGTACTTTTTTTTTTGACATTTTCGATTTTTTTTAAAATAGTAAAAATTAAAATTGGGGGATGGTCCTAGTTCATGCCATAGCGACATTCCTCTAGATTGATAATCTTTTTTATTTTTTTATTTCCGATTGCTAAGAGGGTTGGAATCGTGGACATGGTCACGTGCCAATTCTTTGAGACCCCCCCCCCACTTCATTTAAACTTTAAATAAAATGTATATTGACTGTTAAATTTTTAATCGAAAATTGAAAATAAGAAACCCAAAAAATTTTCGGATTATTCGAAAATTTTCGAATTATTCGAAATTTTTCGAATTATTCGATATTTTTCGAATTATTCGAAATTTTTCGAATTATTCGAGAACTTTCGAATAATTCGAATTTTCGAATTATTCGATTCGAGTTTCGAATCGAATATTAATATTCGATTCGGAACGAATAATTCGTAAGTTCGAATTATTCGCACACCCCTATTCATAAGGTCTACTATATTCATTTGTACGGAGCTTAAACTCTTGTAAATTAAATATTTAGAAAATGCTATTGATTCAGCTTGTTCATCATAGTAATAAATTACGCGATAATTTTTTTATCACGTTAGCTTCGTTTAATATAAAGTTTTAAGAATTTGGAGTTTTAGGAAACTGTCAGCGATATGTGTTTTCTTCGAGAGTGGTATGGTGCTTATTTTTTTCCTCTGTACAAAGTCGCGGGTATCAGCTAGTACAATATAAAACGTTTATTCTGAGGGTCAGACTGTATTCGAAGTTTAAATGTGAATTAAAAGTTCGTACAAATAAAAATATTTGCTCTTAATCGGTGAGTAAGCCAATTACGAGATCTCAGCTATTTCCGCGTACAGTTTTTCGAATTGGTAACTAGTAGACTCATAACTATATCGTGATCACGACAAACCGCGAGTTTATACCCCAGCTCACGGAAACTTGTATCTAATTCGACGAATTTTCTTAAACACACATGCAATTAAATACATATCATTAAGGAAAAATATAAATTTAATGCTTTATAGGTACAGGATAATATGAAAATAATAAATAGACAATTGTTACACACAAAGTCTTGGTGACCTAGTGGGTTGACAGGTGGAATATTATTTCAATGTCCGCAGGTTCTAACATGTACCAACGATTTTTTCGAAAATCGCGTACATTTACTAATTTAAATTGGTAACATTAGCGACTGACGGTGAAGGAAGATATAGAACTGTCGATTTCTCAGAGTTTGAAATCGCCAATACGCCGTGGGCTGGCGAGGTGATTGCGCCCATACCTTCCTTCGGGAAGTGTCCTATGGCCCTGCAGTGGATCTCTTATAGGCTGATGATGATGATTATTATTATTTCAAACTAAATTGCATTCTGAAATAATGGTAGCATGGTCGGGAATTGTCGAATAACATCGGTTCAAATCTCAATAGTGATCCTCAGCTTTCGGTGAAAAGAGAACATCTGGATGAAATAGCATACTGAGAGAATATTTTTAAGGCTTGCTTGGGTAGCAATAGTCCTCAAGTTATTAATTTGTCGTCAGGCCTATAAAAGTCCAGTGAAGCTGTTAAGACCTTGCTAGGTAATAGCGTAGTCAGTTTAAAAAAAAACCTATTATTTTATTTATTTAAAGTCTTTTAAGTATACTGCACAGTGTAAATCTTTTAGGCTTATTACGATATTAAAAGCAAAAATATTTGTAAAAATTTATTCTCTAAATGAACTTTAGAACGGCATGGCACCGCCGTTATTATTACATTTCTCATTTTTGAGTAGTTTAGTTAAGAAACTATTGTTGTTGCAAAGAGCCAAAGTTGGATTTTTTTAAAAATAATATCGGAAAATGTATAACAACGTTAGTTTCGACTGTAAGCATCCATGCTAATAGCTTTAATTGTATTTCCTCATACACACATAGAAATTATTCAGGAAGCCAAACTTGACTAGAATAGGGAAGGGGAATTTTGTGAAACTTATTACGAAAAACGTGCTTCTAAGCGTAATTATTATGTGAAGGGAATATAACTGATATAAACTTTACGTTTAGTTACATGATCTGCTACAATTAAATATTATTTTGATGTTAAGATCTGAAGATTTTAAGCGGATTGCCTAAGCCTCTAAAGGCATAAAATATTTATTATGTCCGCACATTTTATCAATTAATGAAAGAAATAATAATTGTAAAAATAAACCTTGAATTGTGGACATTTTTATAAATTTTCTTTTGACATTATTGGTGTAAGTTATTTCTTGTATGTCTTCAACATTTCCCATCGATTAAAAGCAGACACCATTTAATTAAGATAAGGCTCGTTCTCGTCAGGTCGAGCGCATACAGAGAAGTCGAGGGGACCTTGACTGCAATGCGCGCGCGCCGTGCCGTGTCAAGGGAGCGCTGCTTTCGCCGGCACACCTGCACCCGGCCTACATAAACACGACGGACAAAAACAACTAATAAGTGCCATAAACTGCACTCAGTATTGCACCTCCATTAAGGTAAAGAATCAATTTTCTCAAATGAAGTAAGATATGCCCTCCAAAAACATGCAATAGGTTTTTTTTTTAATATCATATAGGAGGCAAACGAATAGTCGGGTCACCTTTTGTTAAGCGATTACCGCCTTCCATAGACACCAGCAACCCCAGAGGAGTCGCAAGTGCGTTACCAGCCTGTGTTTGGGGAAATGGAGAGAAAGGGAGACGGGTTAGAGTAGAGGGGAAGGGAGAGGGGTAGGGAGAGGAGAGGGGAGGGGACATAGGTATCCGGCACTCTCACTGACCGAACGAAACGCAACAATGCAAGCGCTGATACTTCACGTCGGTTTTCTGTGAGAGGGTGTTGCTACCCCGGACGAGCCGACCCATTCATGCTGAAACCAATAATAGCTTCAGCGTGGCTCTACCACCTACAAAGTTTCCCGAAAATATTCAACAACTTCACAATTAGTTTTAGAAAGGATCAAGGGCTCTTTTTAAAAAGTATAAATAAGAGACCTAATGTACAAATGTGGAGTAAACATTGTAAATTACAAAGAATCGCTAAATGAGTAAAAAAATGCACCATACATTTAAAATGACCTTAAAATGAGCATTTTCTCCTTTTGAGATTTGTGTGTATAATTTTGGCGACAAACTACAGGTACATTTTAATCTCTTTTCCTCTGAACATATTATAAAAATCCTTCTTTTTTCTCCACACATCGTCAACTTATTATATATCGTAGGTTACTTCAAATTTCAAGTCAGTAAGCCATCAGGTAGTTAGTAAAAGATCAATTAAAAATTCCATCACAAAAAACCGCAAATAAAAAAAATGCTACTAATACATACATCTTATATTTTTAGCTTTATTTGATTTCGGTCCTGTCGACTAAGTACTTGTACTTTGATATATATACATACATATACAGATATACACATATCAGATATAGATACATTGATATACATATAGATGTATATAGATTAAAAAATACAAACAGCTGCGAATGTACGAAAGCTTCCTAGAGTCAGAGATGATTCTTGTCCGTAAAAACCGTCTTAACGTAAATAGACATCGCTATATATACAGTATGCTGTTTATCTACTCTGTACATTTATCTACAGTCTTCGTATTATAGATACAACACAATTTATCTGGTATTTCTAGAATACCTATTGCAAAGACACTATTAATGATGAATAAGATAACAACGAAGCAAGTTTATGACAGGTTGAAGGAGAAACTGGCCATTGAATGTTGGTTAAACATTGGTAAACAATAGCCTATAGCAAAATGGCGAAGGTACGTGGAATTGCAAACATTGGCGTAGCTCTTGAAACGGGTCTACACGAAACGCCTAGTTACTGTTCGTCGTTCACATTTTAACAGCTACAGAAATTTGTACATAAACTTTTAAGCTATGATTGCTCAGTAATACGGCTCTTGCATACAATACCCACTGATGTGCGTTTTAATTCCTCAATCAGACTCGATTTTCTCTGAATCAAAATGTCGTAAGGAGATCATATTATGACGGTGGGATATTTGCTTTTATTTCTCTAGCAATCAAAAACCTTCACATTTATAAACCAAATAGCTTTTGGTACTTTAAATGTAGACTCACATACCTACTAGATTTATGTATTGATAGTACATTATAATAAATAAACACAAACCGTTAAGAAAAAATATTTAATATTTTCAACCCTGTAGCTGAATTGGTTTTAATGTATATAACACTGAAAACTAAATCTGTGTCACCATTTTCAGTACAAAGGAGACAGCTCTAGATAAAACCGAGCAATCTTCTAAGTGGTTACAGACGCCGCGCGGTACCACGAACAAAGACATTATACATCCCGTTCGTCTGTGTTCTCCTATAGATAAGCATACCCTCTTCTTATGCCTTCATCGCGATGAAATAGACATTTACATCCGAAAGGAACTTAGCAATATTCTAGTTCAGAAAATATTTAATTTTTTATTTTGTAGCACGGCTACATAAATAATAAATTGACTGCACTATGACTGATGGTATGCACAGTACAATCCAAAAATAATAGCGACCACCGATTGAAACACTATCCATCGCCGGTCGCCACTATCATGCCGGTCTGCAAAAAGCTGGATATGCACAGGCTGATCCCGAAACGCGACCCGCAGAAGCGAATCACTATTACGGGCTTTTTCGCCATATACATGGTGGTCGCGACCCAGTCAGGCTGTAAAACCGTACCACCCCGCTTTCGCCATTGCCTCGTTCGTTATTCATCAGGGTGCACCATGTGCAGGTGAGGTTGACTTGGGTGTCTTAAGTCTTATAATGTTATTCGACACCCCTTACACATTTATTTCAAATGAGAGACGAAACTATTATTATTGAATTGAAAAATTACTCTTGTTCTAGAAACAATGTAATTTCTTAACGCTCGTTTTCTCCTGCTTGCAAATATGATGACAACAAATATATTTTAACTTCGTAAGAAGCTAATTTTACGAAATATTTCAGGTCAATTTACAGCCTTTATAGAAATCTACATTACATAATAATAATGTTATAGCTTGTTGTTTAACTGTTCATAATTAATTAACCAAATAGTTATTTTCGTTTCACGCTTGTGGTTAATATAAATATCGTAATGGTGAAATGTTATGTTAGAAAAATGTCACGTATAAATGAAATTCTCTGAATATGTTTCTATGATAGTTTTAATTACATTAATTTTCAACGCTCTTTGTATAGGTATATAGTATATCTAGAATATTAGAAGCAGTATACTTGAAACAAAAAAGGTGTAATTATGTTTGACAGTTAATACTTTCTTTACAATTTACGGGTTACTACTGTTATTAGACAGATGTTTTAACATAATATATTAAGGTTAACGATAAAGTCTGCCTCTTTATTATGTATACTTAGTTCATATACCCATTTAATTATAAAATTGTATTACGTTGCAATAAAAGAATACGATTTTCAACCGAAATATAGTTATGTTGTACAAAGTTTTCTCAGCTTTATATATAAATTTATGCTCCATATAACATTTGTTAATATTTTATGTTTAAAAATCAATAAATTTCCTTTCTACGGATGTAATTGTAAATGTTATCAAAATAAATTTAACATTTGTAATTTTAAAAACAAAACATCTATATTTTTTCCGTCAAAGGCATGGTTAATAAAATTGGGTATAGCAAGAGCTTGCCTCACGTCAACTAGCTATCCTATTGTTATAAATGTTTCAAGCCTCGGAAATCTCATCGGTACGAAACAGCATCAGTGATTTTATATTAGTATTTTAATTAATATGTCTATACTATAAATCCATTAATATGTCAAATATAGGTAGAATAAGTATATAATAAATACTTAAATATTTGTCAATTTACAACTTCTTAATCTAGTTTTGAGTCTCCTCATTTTGTAGAAGTTTTCACAAATCAACACTACATTGAGATTAAAAATATAATCAGAGTTTCGAATTCGAAACTACAACTCAAACTAGTTTTTTTCTTCCCGAAACAGAAACTGTAGTCGGTCATTACTATTAAAATTCTGTTCATGCATAAACCTTAGTAAACAGCTCTAGGACATAAGAACTAAAACGGTGTTATTACAAAAAAGTTAAATACTTGGTTTAAAGAAGGTTTCGTACGCAAAATGTACCGCGCTCGCCCGAAGCAAGATCGCGTTATCCTTATTTCGCAAGTGTAACCTAACCTAACCAAAGCGAGACAAAAGAGCAAGACGGCGAACATTCAACGAGAGATCTTTTTAAAGCTAGCGTTCAAAACGTGTTTAATTTTTTTGTAATAACACCGAAAGGGTTTGAATTTTATCAGTATTAACTAGCTGTTACCCGCGGCTTCACACGCGTTTTTTTTTAAACATTAAATAAATTTAAAATCGTGATCACACATCTAGTGTAAATTACAATAATACATGTTTCAAAAATATTTGTAAGTATCACAGGCACATCATCTACTGTAACAGGTAACGTGTACATTATATATGTGAATACCAATAGTGAACCGAATGGGATGGGATTATCATCAGCCACATAACTGGAACTTTAAACTATATATCAACTTCAGTGCTCACACTATATAAGAAAGTAATGAAAATATTAAGCTTAACATTATCGAATAATATTTTTTAAGTTTTTTAATTTATATAGATATAATATGTCCATAGTGTCATATAATCAAGTCAGTATTATACTTTGCTAAAATTTAAATCACATATAATATGACATATGACTTTCAAATATATTTATTCTTGGAGTTCCAGTACAGCGCACGTCACACGTGCGTTTTTTTTTTCGAATTGACTACGCTATTGGCCTTGCAAAGCCTTTACAGCTTCACCGGACTACAGCGTTTACAGTGAACAACATATTTTTAATTAATTTTACACGGACGAATGCAAGGATAACAGTTTATCACTACACATATAAAATAAAGTCCTTTTCCATGTCTGTCTATATGTCTGTTCGCAATAAGATCAAAAACTACTGAACGCATCTTCATGTCGTTTTCACCAATATATAAAATGATTCGTGGGCAAGGTTTAGGTATAGTTTGTCTTATTATCAGGGCGGGAAACGTCTTTTAAACCCGCTAGCTTAAAATAAAACAGCTAATTAGTTACTTATTTGCCCGTAAATTTTCCGTTCAAATGTTACTTGTAGTCCGGTGAAGGTGTTAAGCGTAGTCATTTCTAAGAAAAAAAAAACGTTCAAATAGGTCCAGTCTTTTCGGAAATTACCCGAAACAAATAAAAAAACAGACATATCGATAGAGGAAAAAAATGTTGATATTTGTAGCATCATAGATGTATGTAATCACCAAAAATTATTTATTTTAATATAAATTACACTCACTTTACTTTTATAATACGTAATATATCACAAATAAAAAATTGGTAACAAAACTACCGTAGAATAAAGTTTTTAAAGAGTTTTTGGTAGGATTTAAGTCTGTCATGTAGTGGATTTTTTATTTTATTCATAATATTGTGTTACTTGATTCTATATCGTGTAGAAATTGGATGCGTTTTATATAATATCGTTCGTTTATTTTGCATAAGTGAAATGAATGAAAAATAAAACCACGGAGCATGAATTCTGCGGTCTTGAAGATTAAGAAGATAAAAAATTACATTATATTATATAGAGGATTTGACGCTTATACCTTTACATTAACTGGGACATAGACGAAAAATAATTATATTCACAACTTCAGAATTGGCATTATGGATTAATTCCTTCGACTGTCTTATTGGACGAATATTATTACTACTAAACTTTTTGAATAGCGACACAAAATAAACTTTAGAAATGTTTGCGATGTAAACGTAACACGTATAATTAAAAATTGGAAACAAAATTAACGTAGAATAAAGTTTTTGAATAGGAACACAAAATAAACTATGAAAATATTTACGATAGAATGTTATCGCGTTACCATGGCAACGCATATAATACTGACATTAATACGCATCGGAAGCTTGCAAATTAGCCCGATTTTGAGATATTATTCATGAGTGCTCAGCTTCTATTGGTTTTAACGTGATGATATGTAGCCTATAGCCATCCTCTGTAAACGAGCTATCTAACACTAAAAGAAACTTTTAAATCGGATCTGTAGTTCTTGAGATTATCGCGTTCAACCAAACAAACAAACAAATAAACTCTTCAGCTTTATATATTAGTATAGATAATATTCAAAATAATAATGTTTTTTTATGTCATAGGAGGCAAACGAACAGATAGGTCACCTGATGTTAAGTGATCACTGCCGTCGATAGACACCTGCAACACCAGTGGAGTCGCAAGTGCGTTGCCAGCGGTTGTTTGGAGGAAAGGGTAAGGGGGAGAGGATTAGGGGAAGGCGAGGGGTGGGGAGATGGGCCTCCGGAATTCTCACTGACCGAACGAAACGCAACACTGCAAGCACTGTTAGTTCACGTCGGTTTCTTGTGAGAGGATGGTACTACCCAAGGCGAGCTGACCCATTCATGCTGAAACCAGTAATAGCTTCAGCGTGGCTCTACCACCTACACCTATAAAACCTAATGTGCGTTTGTTACGCTTTCACGTCGTTACTACGGAACAGACCGTGATGAAATATTGCTTACACGTTGTTAGGGATATAGAAAACGACTTATGGTACCTTTCATCCAGATAAACCATTCCCAAGTCGTAGATACTATCTACAATAACGTGAGGGAAGTTGCGGGCTAAAGCTACTATTTTAATCCATCAGTACGGTAATTTCTTTTCTACTTACAAACGTTGGAATACTTTTCCATGTTTAATAGTATACTACTTTAAAGAATTGCTCGCTAAAGTTTGAATACGTTTTAGCATAGTCGCTTGGAAGGAAGGAAGCTTCCAAGTTGTGGTATATGTAAACAAGCGGCGTTCTTTGATCTACGGATGTGGAGATTCGTTTTAAAACCTCCAAGTAACTATAAACATATATTGTAAATACTATTTTGTTGAATAAATGTACTTACGGTTCATTGTTTTTTAAAATGAGCATCGTAGATTCTTTTGCTATTTGTCAATGTTTTATTTGCATGTAAATACCCGATCTAGTTCACCTGGACATCTTTTTCAACGTACACTCAACATAGGACAATAACATTACAGCGTATCTTGCTAACATTTGTGCGAATCGATTTTTTTTATTATTTCGAATTCGTTTTTTATTACACACATTAAAAAATTATTAAAAATAACAAGTCTGTTGAATTCCACTTAAAAATATATTTTGTTTGATGTAGTCCAAATTCAGTTATAATATGCTCTGCATAAATAAATCATTTGATATTATTTAACAGTACCTGCTTTGCACTTTACGTTTGCTAACTCATCTAGGAAGAATATAAAGGTACAACATAGAAAATAATTTTATGATCCTTAGTAGTCCGGTGAAGCTGTTAACACCTTGCTGGGTCAATAGCGTAGTCATTTCGAAAAAAAAAAAAAATATGATATCTTATGAATCCTAATAAGCGTGGCAACAGTTGGCTTATCAACACTATTATTTCCAATTGCTCAACATATTAGATATATAAAAAGTTCAATTCAATAAATACAGGCTATTAAGTACATTTCTTTTGTTAAATAACATAAAAACGTTAGAGTAATGTAAGTTTTATATAAAGAATACTAAAAACAGGTTTAATCATCACACACATAAATAACAAAGTGCTCATTGCAGAATATAAATAAATCGTAAGCAATCATATTATATTGATTATAATAGTAAAATAATTGTAGATTATTAAAATTCATTCAATAGAAAGGAATAGAGATGGGCAGGAAGCAGAGTTATTTGCTACGCAAATCGCGTCACCAATGCGTGACTTGTCGCGACGCTTCCGTGCACAACCATGTCGTCGAAGTATTCCCTAAAATAAATTAAACGATTCGTTTCTTTTGTAGTCCAGAATTAAAATTGTCAACAGAGAGAACTGCTGTGAGATATAAATGAAATGGAAACACGAAATAAAGTGAAGATAGCAGTCGAGCAACGCGAGGACTGTGTAACAAAAAACAGATTGTTTCGTTTTGTTTTTATGTGGAAGGATCAACAATGCGATGCATCTCGTCTTGCTGGAAACCGGTATGGACCCCGCCGGTGGCCGGATCAAACGGCTTGCGAGTATCGACCATAACTTCTATATGATTCTCTTTACCAATATTTATTTACTCTTCAAGTTATATTCGAAGTTCTGATGAATATTTGTAAATAAGTATCATATACATATTAACAACATGCCTATTAACGATACTCCATACAAAGGTTTTTTTTTTTCTCGAACTGACTACGCTATTGACCTAGCAAGGTCTTAACAGCTTCACCGGACTACTTCTGCTTACAAAGGAGAAATAAGAACTCTATGGCAACCAAGTTCTTACATTCATATTTTGAATGTACAACGAGATTCATTCTATTGTTTGCCTTCAATTAGAATGGCTATTATAATATAACCAATATTAAAATTTCTATGACTTAATTTCTACATTCATTCAAAGCTGTCCCCTGATACAATTAACAATGCCTATTGCAAAATATAACAGAAAAGTTATAAGTAGGCACACAATTTTTTTTTTGGATCGTGCTACTATTACTTATCGTTATTATTCAAATAAAAGAAAGGAATAGAAATGTAGATATTTAATATTAATAGTCTTACAACTTCATAAGAAGTTAACTTTATTATAACTAATAATATAATAAATAATAAAGTTAATTGGTTTATTACGCTTTCATGTGTTAACTACTGAAAGGATCATCATGAAATGTTGCATACATGCGTAGTCCGGTAAAGCTGTGAAGGCCTAGTAAGGGCAATAGCGTAGTCAGTACGAAAAAAAAAAAAGTTGCATACATATTGAAAGGGATACAAAAAAGTACCTTTTACACAGAAAAAATGTACTGTCCTCGAGGATTAGGTCATATATATATATCTACGGGAGAAAGCGGAAATGTCGTAACTTGCATTTTGGGCTAAATTACTTTTCACCATATTCTTGTATAAAAAATACCACTTCGAATATTCTGGGGCTCGCTTTCCTACGATTCAATTTGTCATCGATACGACCTTCGTTTTCTGCCTAGTTTAAACACTACACATAATAAAAATTGAAGTTTTGAAATAGTTTTTTGGCTCTGGTATAAAGTTGAGTTTTTCAAGTTACGACAATTTTGCTTTCTCCCGTCGATATATTACCGCAAGCCAAGCCGCGAACAAAAGCTGTTAACTTATACCATCAGATATATTTATCTAGTACTATAGACTTAAACCGCTAATCGCCTTTGTTGATAATACATTCGCAAAATGAGAAAGACAGAAACGCGGAAAACCAAATAAATGATTATTTCACAACCTATATTTTGAGGTCGGTGTAACTTCCGAAGACGTAATACAAGGATGCGCTGGAGGTAATATAATAATAACTTCCTTAAATTGCATTATGACATTGACTAACTCTGTATCTATCAAATGGTGTTGAATGTCCTATGTCTGTGTGTGAAAACTAAATAATACCGTGGTGTAATAATGTATGATCAAAACTGTATAAATTATAGATATCATAAAGAACAATGAGTTAATTCTGTATTTTATGTATTGGTGTTTGTAAAAGGTAGGGCTATAAGGTCAATGACACGCACCCCGACTCACAGTAGGGCACAGACACAGGACATGAGTCACTCATGGGGATACCAGCTGCTATCGGCAAAAACAGCCCTCAAAATTGCATAGACTCGCTTATTTTACTATAGCCTGTGTTTTATTAGTTTAATAAATACACGAGTAATTACTTTTAAAATTGTTAACGTTGAAAGAAAGAATTGTTAGTCTGGCTTAATTGTAAGTATTCTCGTAAATACATCGTATTTCGCTTTATCAACACATTTTGTGGGAAATGAAACTGAAGTATTTTCTCAGATGCAAGTTAATACTAAAGTAAAGACGTAACAAGAATTGACGGGTTGGATCAAATAATTAATGTCATTTATCTTGCTGTGTACACTTTATCATCAATGGCGTTATAAAGTTACAACTTGTTAAAATTGTTGAGACAGCTTGAATATATTAGTAATGAGACTTATTATTATACTATTGTTAAAATTATAAGGGGTTTTAATTAGACTTTACGTAATCTTTTAATTATTTATTGACTGTTGCTTCATCATCATCATCTATCTATACTATATATGTATATAACAAATATGAGAGAGGTCTGTCATTATGCGCGTTTCATTGTAAAATTAATGGCTAGGTTTTGATCAATTTGTTTTAGTTTTACTTTTTAGGCGCTTAATCGTTATCCAAAAACTATGATGATAGTGTCATTTATTATAAAATTTTAGACACTACGTTTTTAAGTTTTCTTGTCATGGAGAAATGGGACACGCGGTATGGTGCGCATGCGCAAAAGAGGGAAACTAAACGGATAAGCTGCGTGTATTAACTACTCTGTTATAAAATCACACCAAATTAAATTAACAGTTTTAAAAGTTTGTTCACGTGTAAAGGTGTTCAAATAATTGTCCGTATAATTAGCTATTTTAATTTCAATATTTATAAAGAGATAACCGAAACGATTTGTCGCCGAAACGGTTTTGTGGACGATCCGTAGAACGGCATATACGTAAAGTGATTTGTGATGCAGGGAGTGAAAGCGGCAACATATGTCGGCCTCAATGATTTTATGAAGTGTAAAATCTCGTTGCCATATGGCCAACTGTTGTAGCAGACAGCTGATTCCATTGTTTCGCTTAATCAGGTCATAAGTATACGAGTTTTACTTGGTTTTATTCAAAAATCGGTTACATGTTTTGTCGTTTTCCAATTACCTATACAAGTTATTATTTTCGATCTAAATCCCTCTTAATTTTGAACGTAACCATTCATCTCTACACGTTTCTGAACAAATTGAAAGAAACGAAGTTATACGAATCAACAATTTTAATGATTATACTGATCAAAATGTACATCATCAATGAGAAACAGCGAATATAAAAGGGCGAGGAACTCAACAAGCGTCCTTCACCTAGGGCTGACTGGGCATCGATCCTATCTCAGTGCTTGTTTGACGAGTACACTTATAAATAAACTGCGTGACTGTAAAACATTATCTAGGTACCTTTATATAGTTTACGGTGATGCTAGTCCAACAGGAAAAATATTTAATAAGCGTGATGTTTTGTACTAAATTCCTCTTCAGTTCATTTACATGTAATATCTTCCACTAGGGCCAGTAATTAATAACAAAGAATAGGTTAGATTGATGCATATGAAAGAGTACTGCAAACGTATTCCAATGTATACATCTACAACTCGTTTGAAGATCAAGGTAACCTAATCTCGTGTTTAGTTCGTGTTTAACACTTCACATAAATACTGGAGATTTACTTTAAGGCATATAATAGTTGCATGACTCACATAGTTAACTACCGAACTTCGAAGGCGGAAACTCGCACACAAATGACGTAATAATTATTGTTGCTATTCATTATAATAAGATTGACGTGAGAACAATGGCTTCAAGGAAATATTGAGCATTAGCAGAACACTATTCGCTTGTCGTCAGTCACGTTTTCATGAAAGATCTGTGGTTAGGTGAAGGTGCCAAGTCAATAACCTCGATGGACGGTTCGTAGAGGTTGCAATAAATACGACATCGGCGGCGCTGGCCTGGTCAAGAGCCTTTCAAGGCCGGGAGGTGAGGAGGGGAGTAAGCGTACCCCACATCTTTTACCAAACCTGTCGCTATTCTGGCCCTCTGAATTACATTTCAATGTAGAATGCATTCCTATTCCACTCCCTAAAGAGTGATTTCGGGTGTTGTTTCCTGCTTTTACAATAATTAGTAGTAACGACTCAAATGGTGAATGGTGAAGTAGTCCGGTGAAGCTGTTAAGACCTTGCTGGGTCAATAGCGTAGTCATTTCGAAAAAAAAAAGAAAAAAAAAGTGAATGGTGAAAATAAACAATGACGAAATTTTAACGTGGTAATCTGTTTATTTTGTAATGACTGATATTCTAGATCAGTGTCAAGTGACATGATAAAACTAACTATGTATGGATTATATGTAATCAAATCAACGCATAAAGCATATACATTACAACATTTCTTAAGAAGATTTCAAATTGCGAAAATCACTTTAGTTCTTGAAAATGACAGACCAGTATAAGAGTTCAATGTCTCTTGGACGATCGACTATACCATGACGCTGGTGCCATCAAGCATGCGCACTATCACATAGAATGACTCAAAAAGAGACGGACGCACAATCAAGTCTCTCGAGGATTTGACTCCAACAAAGGACTAATGGATCAGCCGTGACAGAATGCGTGGATAGCTCTGAACTCACCGCAGTTCGAGAAAGCGGGCGGCCCTCGTTCTTCTATCACAAGACATTTTGTTTATTTAACCGATTCACTAGGATTACACTTCACGAACACGAAGTAGTCATTGCGAATAGTTGGTGTATATCCGCACACTATACACACTACCACTGGCAGCGAGAGAACGCGCGCACTGAACCGCGTTGCGTTGAGAACGAACTACCTGCCGTTTCCGCGGCGCGGCGCGGTGAAGCGGAGGTACGCATCGCGGCGCACGCGCAGCCCGCAGGTACGCGACGCGGTCGGGGGGCCGCTGCGCTGGCCGACTACTCTTCTCGTCGTCTGGAGCTCTGCCGCTCGCCAATAACCATCACATGTCGAATTACACCCATTGCTACAACTCCTCGAGACTAACCTCACAACAAAAACCTGACCTCATAAAATATGTAACCAGTATTTTTGAATTTACTATAGTTTGCGAGTCACTAGATGTCTAAATTATTCTAAAAACAACAATATGGTGCCTAATTATTAGATAATGGATACACAATGATGTGTCCATTACCTGTCTCCTTATTTGGCATTTTAAGATCTCAGAATATATAATTTGAATCGATGTCACTTCTTTTTCACAAATTTTCTTACAAAAGTCAAGAATTATGTTCAATAAAACTTTAGACTACAATTATTTAAAAAAAAAATTAAAGTAATTTCTTAAAGTAATAATCATTCGCCTGATTATGACATATTTTTGTTTTTGATTTAGTGATTTTATCACAATTGCTGTTTGTTTAAATTTTTATCACTACTACCTTAACTTGTTACTTGTTTTTATATTTCTAGTTTTGTGTTTTTACTATTGAATTTTTTTGTGGATATTGCTTTAACGTGTTTTATTTATTGCGACTACGAATATTATTTGTGAAGAAGCAGCGCTTATCCAGTGTAAGCAATTTATAGTAGACCTAACAATACACACACAGAGAGAGAAACTCTGGTGCCCTCTTTTAAGTAACATTATTAAGATGTCTAGTACTATATTATTTTTTATTTTGAAACATGATTATGTGTCGTAAATACATTTAACCTGTAAATGAAATCAACTTTAAAATGATGTAGACATTAAATTTTGCTGCAAAATTTAATTACATTTAATCGTCTTAATTACACGCGATACTTTCAAAACTCGAGAGAAAATAAGGCTAGATTTATTGTTTTGTCCTAATTCACAACTGTATATTGATTGTTCAAATATGAGTGAGTCATTTCTGAAGATGGTCAACTTTCACCAACGTTCGTGCTCCAACAATTAGTTCAATTGAATATAGGCTTCAACGACCCTTTGTTTAGTAGTTTTACAGTACTTTTCAATAGGGTCCAGAATATTATTGTATCGTTTGAAATGTTTTTCGAAATTTTAAAGGTGGATTTTTATTTTGTAGCCGTTATACACCCGACATAATAAATAAGGTAAATTAAAAAACGCAGATTATGCGTGATTTTCAATAAAAAAAATGGAGCCGTCACGGAACGCCTGGCAGATATGAAACATCGAAATTGTTATGTGTAATATATGCAAAAAAGATCAGATTACGACAAGAATCAGCTATGGCATAGTGAAAGGATAAAGCATTACAGATTTGTCCCATATAATAATAACTATTTACTTATTTTATTACATAAATATTCATTTTTATTAAATACAAAAATTCAAGAAAGGTGCAGGGGCGGTGTTTGGCGGCGTTTATCAAAGGGCGCTAGGTCGTCGGCGCGTGCCGCGTAACACTAATGGAATGAGTGGCCGACAAAACAATTTGCATCTTATGTTTATACAGATAGCGTTGCAAATGTTTTTGAATATTTCGTTAATAGTGCAATGTTCGTGTTATGCGTCGCCACGCTAACAATCAGGTTTACCCTCCGTCTATAGATGTTTTACACCAAAAAATGTATTGTCAGTGTTTTTAAGATAAGCAAAAATTTGGAGAAGAAATTTGTTGATGGTTTTCATAGAATAAATAGGTCTGCAATTCCTTCCATGGTCGAATCCAAAAACTACTGATTTTGAAACTACAATTTCTTTTTTTATTATACGGTCATTTGCTGCCTAATTACAGCATGTTGAAAATCACTCAAATTTGATTATCTTTGTATCTCTTAATTTTTGTGACTTGTTTATAAATCTAAGTTTTCCCTCATGATGTAACTTTATGTTATGTGTCGCATAGTTAATCAAGCCAATCACATTACACAGTTAATGATTTTTGTTTGACCTTATTAATATTGTAATATATACGATCAATAATAATAAAATATAGTCTTAGATGTGAAAGTTAGCTTGTCCTTCAACCCACGCTTGACTGTTACGGATTCTAATAAATTTGGCATAGAAGCCGAATCTGTCGTGGAATAAGACATATAAACATTTTTATCAATTATTCTTAGAATTTAATTTATGCCCAGCAAGCGTCCAATTAATAATGTTGACATAGCGAGTGACTTAAACTTCAAGGGTACTTACGAAAAGTAGAATTTCAAGGAATACTTAAACGTATGTAAGACTTTAAAGGAGGTTTAAACAATCTTTTGTAGAAATACCTTCTTGTCTGTCTATTAAAAGGGTGTTATGTCGTTGGCATTTCAAAATACAATTTTAATCGTTAACATAACCGATGTTATTTAAAAAAAAAACGTATTGAATACTTGCTTTAAAAAGGTAACGTTTTAAATCCATCGCGCTCGCTGAATATTAGCCATCTTGCTATTTTGTCTCGTTTTGGTTAGGTTAGGTTAGACTTGCGAAAACAGGATAACGCGAACTTGCCTCGGGCGAGCGCGATGCATTTAATACGAAACCTTTTAAAGATAAGTATTTAAAACGTATTTAACTTTTTTGTAATAACACCGAAAATGTTTAATTTTTTAAGATTTCCAATTGTTATACACCAAGAACGGAGTTTATTATGATCCTTATATTTTACATGTACAAAATTTGAATATCTTCAAACATTAGGACCGGCCAATCAAGCACCTTTCAGAATTTATGTTAGCATTATTCAGATAATTTATTTTTTTATCGAACTTTGTAACACCTTTTTTATTAAACAAAAACGATTTATTTGCGTAATAAGTGAAAGCTGAATAATATTTATACCGCAGGTATCCATTGAAAACGGAGACTACCTGAGTTAACGTTATTCGAAACCGACACACCTGCAAATGCTTATGACGTTAAAAAGTTCTTTCACCTGCTTTTAGGTAGTTTTCACATACATAATTTATCTTGTCCCATGTCTTCCTAATCGCCGTATAAGCGAAATAGGGTACGATCACAGTGATCACGATAGTTACTTTACATGATACAACAGTTTTTCTAACTTAAGGTACCGTCGCGACGCGACTTCCAATATACTAGTCTGCCAAATTTTGCAGTTCGTTTTATCGATATATCAGTTTCTTTGTACTCAATTTCTATATATCTGAACAAACTTTCCTTTTAAAAACTACTATACTTAAGTAAAGATAAATTGCCGTAAGCACATTACATCACTTAGAAGGGCTGCACCTACTTGGCTAATTCTTTTAATTGTTGTGTCTGTGCATGTCATTGTTAAAAAAACGTTTGTATTAATGAAAATATTTAAAAATCCACGTGAAAAATCTTTGCTAAAATATCTCCATACAAAAAAAAATGTCAGTGAGCCAGTAAGATTATTTTTGAATTTTTGAAAATACTGAAAAAAAAAATCACATTTTCTTTGGTAGTACAACCATGCAAAGCCGGAACGGACAGCTAGTATATAATATAAATGAATAAAACTGCAGATTATTATTGTAGATCCATCACTGGATTTTGAATTCCAATAAAATAATACATTTTCCAAAATGACATTACTTAACGTATAGGGACACCATTTGCCCTAATATATTTGGAATGTCACTGTTTTTATGATACTTGTCCCAATAAAAACAAAATTACATATTGCTTTTCGTTTTGCGTTGGTTAGGTACGTTTGCTTTTTATAATATACTAGTTTTTATCCGCGGCTCCGCACGCGATTAATACATTATATTAAAGAAATATAAAATTGTGAGATGTATAATACACTTTTTTTTTATAACACTAGCTGTTACCCGCGGCTTCGCACGCGTTTTTTTAAATATATTAAATAAATTTAAAATTGTGATTACACATCTAGTGTAAATTACAATAATACTATTTCAAAAGTATTTGTATCACACGCACATCATCTACTGTAACAGGTAACGTGTACATTATGTATGTGAATACTAATAGTGTATCGAATGGGATGGGATTATGATCAGCCACATACCTGAAATTTTAAACTATATATCACCCTCAGTGCTCACACTATATAAGAAAATAATGAAAATATGAAGCTACATATTATCGAACAATAAAACAGCTAATTAGTTACTTATTTGCCCGTAAAATTCCCGTTCAAATATTACTTGTAGTCCGGTGAAGCTGTTAAGCGTAGTCATTTCTAAGAAAAAAAAAACATTCAAATAGGTCCAGTCGTTTCGGAGATTACCCGGAACAAATAAAAAAACAGATATATCGACAGAGTTAAAAAAATGTTGATGTTTGTAGCATCACAGATTGTATTCACCAAAAATATTTTATTTTAATATAAATTACACTCACTTTACTTTTATAATACGTAATATATCACAAATAAAAAATTGGCAAAAGAACTAATGTAGAATAGAGTTTTTTAAGAGTGTTTGCCGGGATTTCAGTCAGTCATGTAGTGGATTTTATGTTTTTTTCATAATATTGTGTTACATGATTCTATATCGTGTAGAAATTGGTTGCGTATTATATAATATCGTTCGTTTATTTTGCATAAGTGAAATGAATGAAAAATAAAACCACGAAGCATTAATTCTATGGTCTTGAAGATTAAGAAGATAAAAAATTACGTTATATTATGTAGAGGATTCGGTGCTTATACCTTTACATTAACTTGGACATAGAAGAAAACTAACTATATTGACAACTTCAGAATTGGCTGTATGGATTATGAGGATGATGATGAGGATGGACCTTCGACTGTCTTATTGGACGAATATTATTACTACTAAACTTTCTGAATAACAACACAAAATAAACTTAAGAAATGTTTGCGATATAAACGTAACACGTATAATTAAAAATCGAAAACAAAACTAACGTAGAATAAACTTTTTGAATAGGAATACAAAATAAACTATGAAAATATTTTTGATAGAATGTTATCGCGTTACCATGGCAACGCATATAATACTGACATTAATACGCAGCGGAAGCTTCGAAAATAGCCCGATTTTGAGACATTCTTTATTAGTGCTCAGCTCCTTTTGGTTTTAACGTGATGATATGTAGCCTATAGCCATCCTCGATAAATGAGCTACCTAACACTAAAAGAAACTTTGAAATCGGATCTGTAGTTCTTGAGATCATAGCGTTCAACCAAACAAACAAACAAACTCTTCAGCTTTATATATTAGTATAGATAAGAGGCAAACGAACAGGTTGCTCACCTGATTTAAGTAATCACCACCATCCATAGAACCAGCAACACCAGAAGAGTCGCAGTTGCCAGCCTGTGTTGGTGGGGAATGGTGAGGGAGAGAGTGGAAGGAGGGAAGGTAAAGAGGGAGGTGGTTATCCAGCACTCTTACTGACAGAACGAAACGCAACAAAGCAAGCACTGATATTTCACGTCGGTTTTCTGTGAGTATGTGGTACTACTCCGGGCGAGCAGAATAATTTATGCTGAAACCAGTTATAGCTTCAGTGTGGCTCTACCGCTCTTAGAACATTCAAAAACATTTATCAAAACGACACGCACGTCACTTACTATAACATGTAACGCGTAAAATTACATATGCAACTAATAATAATGTGTCGAATAGGATTTACCATAAGCAACATATTTGAAACTTTAACCACTATATAACCTCTTCATTACTCTCTTACACAATGTAAGAAAGTAATTAAAAGCATTTCAGATATTCTACTGCGGACGAAGTCGCAAGTAAAATCTAGTCTAAAATAAAATAATCTAAATTACTTTTTATAAGATAAGCTATGGTATCTGCCTGTGAAAGTCCCATGAAAATCGGGCTAACAGTATTGGAAATAGCACTGCGGGCAAAGCCACGCGAGAATTCTAGTATAAAATAAAGTAGCATATGTCACCTGCTGTATGTTCAGCTAAATGTCAGGAAAATTCCCGTCAAAATCGGTTAAGCCGTTTCGGAGATTACCGGGAACAAACAGACAGACCGACAAAAATTTAATAAATTGCATTTTGGTTATCAGTAGCGTGTATACCTCCATATCCATTCAGCAACAAAATGTTATTTTGATATTACATACAGACACTTCATTTTTATTATATGTATAGATTAATTAGAACAACATGATTTGGGTTGTGGAAGGCTAAAAATTTAGTAAAAAAATAAGCCAATCGACTTTATAAATAAAATAATAAATCCATAGATTGTTGGTAGGTTCAAATAATCCAATATTTATTTGCAATACTTGGCCACAGAACCATTGTTTTCGTGGTAACTATTTTCATTAATGTCGAACTAGGGAACATATAAAGGAAATTGATTATTGATAATTATGGACTATGAAATTGATTTTACAATGCCATATTAATTTAATTTAATTTGCATGGATTAGCATTTTTTTTATAAATATTTATTAGCGCTATATATTTAACTGTTAATTAATAAATATTCGTATTTTTTTTTGTCTTCTTGCGTTATGACATATCCATAGTAACCCTATTACTGCATTCAAAGATTGATTGAAATGCAAAGACCTGTAATAAGGTGAAAATTAACAAAATTCCACAGAAGTTTGTCTGTAAAGACAAATGTTTGAGAGTATATCGCCCTCTAAGATTCACCTTCTTAGAGTGCAAAAAGCATATTACCCGTACTTTGAATTAAGATTATAAGATTCACATTTTAGACATGTACGGTCTCATTATAAAAACAAAAATGGAAGACTAAGACACAGTTTTGTGATAAATCTTTTTAAACAAGTGTTCATCGCGTATTTAACTTTTTGTAATAAAATGGGTAATTGATTTTCCATTCTTTTCACATCTATATTATTTCATATTAAAACAAAAATTAAGTATTTTAATAAAAACGATCTTTTAAATAATAGAATTATATTAAAAATTAGTTGTTTCCCGTGACTTCGACCACGTTGAATATATTAAAAACATTTTTGTTTAGTATAAACGTACGCGT
This sequence comes from Antheraea mylitta, assembly GCA_014332785.1. Lineage (NCBI taxonomy): Eukaryota > Metazoa > Arthropoda > Insecta > Lepidoptera > Saturniidae > Antheraea > Antheraea mylitta. Next base: position 7,854,320 of record JACEII010000004.1, on the reverse strand, counting down.
GAGACAAACACAATCTGACGTTGAATTGACGTTCAACTCAGCTGTTTAATTGCCATATTAAAGAGAAGATTAGATCTCATTTTCTATGTTATTTACAGCCGAAACCGAGGCGGGCGGGTAGTTTAATATATAACTTGATAAAAATCCTAGACTATATTCGATTATTTGATGATTTTCCACGCGATTTGAAACGTCGGTCTTAAGAGATCTCGTTTTTTCTTTAAAACATCGTTACTGGCTCACTTTGTTATTGAACGCAATTTACGTTATTGTCAGGAGTTGACACGTGAAATGAAAATTTATCCCAAACCGTACATTACTACAATGGAGATGGATGTTATCCGTATAATTTCTTCAAATTCGTCTCAATTTGTGATTTGAATGCAAATTTGGTAGGTATTTTAAAACAGCTCTGAAAGAAACCGAATTAAAATCAGTAATATCGTAATTCTGATTTTAACAGTGTATGTTTATGAAATAAATACATTTTTTCTCTGATAAGTAGTGCAAAAATTACCCATACTTAATACTGGATATTTCCAAATAAGATAAGGCAAAACAGATTGACGACTTAATAATTGATACCAAGCAACATATATATGGCTGTAACGCTATATTACGTAATACTGTTACGTATATTACGTAACTTTATATAGCAATATATATATATATATATATATATATATCATATACCTAGTATCGAATAACTGAAATCACTTAGATATTTAAAAACGGTAACACACAATTATGCATAGCAAAAACGGCTATACGTCAATAATGTATTATGCTCATTGACATATAAAAGCTCAAGACTCACAGTCTCGAATGAAAATAACGCTCAAAATCGAGCGCAAAAACTCACCAATATATATACGTGGTTATAGTTATGCGATAAACTTTATAATTTTGCAAATTCAACCTTACCAAAAATATTTAAAGTATGAATTAAATGAATTAAAGTATCGAAACATTGATGTTATCGTAATCAAAATTTCCATATATCCTTTAGGGTCATCTAACGTTGCATGTACTAGCTAGGGACTACATAACTATTAAATTTAACTATTTTACACTAGATGATCTAATCAACGTTATCGAAGTAAGCCGTTCGAATAGTTATTTCTTTGCATTTCCTAAGTGGAAAAGGAAATGGGAACAGCTTCAGAAATGCTTTTTTTTAAAGCACTTCTGTAGCAGTAACGGAACAGACAGTATGGAAAACACCCGATAAAGTTAGTTTTTTCTGAGTCCGATTTGTGTCGCCGCACGCTTCGGACGTACGCTCGCGCTCAGTAAAGTGACCGTTATTTTTCGAAATATTTTCGAGTTGCGATCCGTCAAACGCGCTGAACGCACGCATTTGCGCGCCAGATGCCCAGCCTTGACGGCGAACGCATCTGCCAGATTTCTTTTGTTTTCGACTTCGGTACTCGCAGATTAGTGACGACCCGTTGTTTTTCGTGCTTCGTTGTGCTTTGTGTTTGATATCAATTCGACACAGCTGTGCCGCACGTGTGAAACATCTACCTGAGTGAGTGAGACATTCCCTTATTTATATATTTATCCGTTTATTTATATACTCATTTTTCTATTCCTTATTCTTAAATATCTTACCAACTATTATTTATTTGTTTAATTATCTATTTATTTCCTCATATATTTCGTTAATTTTTATCTATTCAGTGATAAAGTAATATATTTCTGTGCCTCCGTATATATGTAAGTACCTATTTATTACTATTTATTTAACCATTATTTACTTATGTTATAGTATTTTATTCATATGCATGGTCCTCTGTCTCGCCCACTCATTTATTTATTTTGTGCTTTCGCTTTGTTTGGTTATAAACAGTTCTCTTGGCCCGGACTCGATATAGTCCCGTAGCTTACCGTTTGGCGTGCCCCCCTGCCCTTAAGGCAGGGAGGTTGTTTCGCGGCCCCTCCCTTTCCTCGATCCACCGCGATGGATCAGTTAGCTGTAACCGATTATTTTCGCATAAATCTCCTCGAGAGCGGTTTAGATCGGGAGATTGTAAATTCAATTTACAACAATGTTATGTCGCAGGCCGCCGAGGGCCGTTTCGCGCTTAATATCCCGACCGCGAACTCTTTCGCGACTCTATCGCCGCAACTGCCTCTCAATGCGCGCGATAAAGGCCTACTTGAGGCCCCGATATCGAGCTCCAGCCCGGAGACCGGCTCCGAGATGGAGCTAGACGTAACGGCGTCCGCCAAGCCGACCGCGACCGCGATTCCTGCGCCTTCTGCGCAATTAGATAAAGACGGGTACACAACCGTCTCACATAAAAAGCGTCGTACGGCCAGCCCGACGGATTCGGGTTCCGTTGGCCCACAAAAAGTCGCCAATATAGATGGCGCTCGCGTACCGTCGACCTCGGCTACACCGCCGCGTAAGCCGAACGCGAGTCAAAATAGCAATAGCTCCGTCTCGCTCACTCAGGGTTCCGCAACTAGGAAGCCGCGTCCGCCGCCGCCTGTTACGATACAGGACAAATCGAAATGGACCGCCATTTCTAATAGCTTAAAATCGCGAAGTATTAACTACACGAATGCACTCAGCACTCCGGCGGGCATTCGCGTTAAATGTCCCACGTCGGACGATCACCGCGCATTAATCCGATTCCTCACCGAGATGAAACTCGCGTATTTTACGTACGCGTTAGAAGACGAGCGCCTCCTGCGTGTCGTGTTACGCCGAGTCCCGGCCGAAATCTCGGTCGAGGAAGTTACGCTCTCCCTTAAGGAGAAGAACTATCCAGTCCGCGAGGTACACCGTATGTACCGTCCAAGCACTCGCGCCCCTTACAACATGGTTCTGGCCATCCTCGACCGGTCGCAGGAGGGCAAGGCCATTTTTTCTCTCACGTCTGTGTGTGGCCTCAACGGGATCACCGTTGAGCCTCCACGCAAGACCCACATTCCTTCGCAGTGCCATAACTGCCAGAGTTATGGCCACTCCGCGAAGAATTGCCATCTTCGCCCCAGGTGCGTCAAGTGCCTGGGTGACCACGCCACGAAGGAGTGCGAGCGCGCTCCTGGCACTCCCGACCCTCCCAGTTGTGTGCTCTGCGGTAACGCGGGTCACCCCGCGAACTATCGCGGATGTCCCCGCGCGCCGCGCACACAACGCCCTCGTCAGGCGAGGCAGGCGCCCAGGGCGTCTGCACCCGCCGCCCGCCGCCCGCCTCCACCTCTCATGTCCGTGGAGGCCTTCCCGGGCCTGCCGGGCGCTTCCCGCGCCCCGGTAGCGCCCGCAACTACACCACGCTCGCCACTCTCTGTGCCGCGCGCGGCCCAACCCGGGCGGGCCCCTATGGCCCCCTGGGCTCCCAGACCCCAGCCTCAGGCCTCTTCAAGGCCTCTGGCGCCGCCACCTAAGGCGACCCAGGCTCCTTCATCTTCTTCTCTCGAGGGGAAGCTTGACTGGATGGAGCAACTTCTTATAGAGCACGACATGCAGGAGGTGCTCGCCTTCTACGCCCTGGTAGAGGAGAACCCCCACGGGGTACAACTCATTAAAGCTCTAGCGCGCTTTCCGGCTATCGGAGCCACCGTACAGCGCCTCGTCCGTTCACAGTCGCCCAAATATTAGTTTTGAAATTCCCGGGAATGAATAAAGTAAAACCTCGCGGTCTTTGCCTCTCGTTTTTTAACGCGAGATCCCTACGGACACAGCGCGATCTAGTAGCTGACTTTTTACGCGATAGACAGATTGACGTTTTCCTCATCCAGGAAACGATGTTAAAACCGAGCATGCGTAATCCGAGAATCGCGAATTACTGCATAGTTAGAAACGACCGTGTCGCCCGCGGGGGTGGCACATTAATTTATTTTAGGCGGTCGCTGTATTGTATGCCGTTAGACCCGCCCGCGCTTACTCATATGGAAGCGTCAGTATGCCGCGTCGCGATGACTGGCCACTCTGATATTATTCTTGTCTCCGCGTATCTGTCACCGAGCAAAGAACTACTCAGATCCGATTTGCAGGCACTGCTCGACTTAGGTGACTCGGTCATTATAGCGGGGGACCTCAATTGCGGGAATGTTATCTGGAACAGTCCGTGTACTTCTCGTAACGGGAGGATACTCGACAAACTAGGTAGGGTGCTCGCTTTTGACGTCATAGCCCCTCCGGAACCCACGCATTATCAGGACAACTGCCGACCGTCAGTTTTAGATGTAGCTCTGCTAAAAAATGTCGTGCTTCCTGTACGACTCATATCAGTCATACACGAACTCGACTCGGATCATCGCCCAGTTCTATTACAGTTAGGACATAATTCTGACTTCAGCCCGACGCCGATCAGAGTGGCCGATTACGCGAAACTTAGCGAATACTTTAAAAATAGTCCGTCGCCCAACAGTTTAAATAGAATTCCGGACGTGTTGGTGTCTAAAGTCGACGCGGATTCGGCCATCGATTCCCTGGTTGATTATCTCCAGACCGCCGTCAGGGAGACCTCGAAAGAGGTACAAGCGGCGAACGAACGCCGTTTTATACTCCCTGATGACGTGAGAGCATTGATCACGGAAAAGAACGCCGCGACTCGTGCCCACGACGCTTACCCGACCGCTGAGAACCGCGAACGCTTACGTGTTTTACGTAAAGCAGTCAAGTCTCGCATTTCTGAGATCCGGGGTGACAGGTGGGACAGGTTTCTGGAGGATCTCCAGCCTTCTCACCTGGCATTCTGGACTCTCGCGCGTAAGTTCAAGTCCGATACGGTCATTCCTATGCCCCCTCTCGACAGAGGCCCCGGGTTGCCTCCCGCGTTCGATAACACTGACAAAGCAGAATGTCTCGCCGCGAGTTTAGAAAAACAGTGTTCGCCAAACACTAATAATACTGACCCTTCCATAATAGAGTCCATCGTAACAGCTGTAGAGCATGCACTCGCGTCTCCTCCGGCGGATACCCTAACCCCGATAACGTTTGACGAAGTCTCGGCCGCCATCAAGCGTCTCAAACCTAGGAAGTCCCCAGGTCCCGATGGGATCAGGAACGAGGTTCTGAAGCTCCTTCCTGACCGCATCATAGCTCTATTGGTCTGCATCTTCAATGCGGCCATGTCCCAGGGTCATTTTCCAGCCGTCTGGAAGAGGGCCGTAGTGATAGGGATTCACAAGCCCGGCAAGAAAGCTACGCTTCCCGATAGCTATCGCCCGATTAGTTTGCTTGATACATTAGGGAAACTTTACGAGCGGCTCCTTCTGAACCGTCTCCAGGTCACAATTAACGAGCAAAGTTTAATTCCACCCGAGCAGTTTGGATTTCGCGCCAAACACTCTTGTCCGGATCAAGTACTCCGCCTCACGGAGTACATCCTTTCTAATTTCAATAAAGATCCGCATCCGGAGCCGGATCCGCCCGTGAAAAACACTAATCCGAAACGTACAATAGCAGTATTTTTCGACGTCGCCAAGGCCTTCGATAAGGTCTGGCACGAAGGGCTCATATTCAAGTTAAATCAAGTCGGCATACCCGATAGGTTAGTTCACATCCTCCGCGATTATCTAGCCGATAGAACCTTCCGTTTTAGAGTTGACGGCGAACTCTCATCGCCCCGTCCGATACGCTCAGGTGTGCCGCAAGGCTCAATTCTCGCGCCCACCCTCTTCAACCTGTTCATCAGTGACCTACCTAAGCTCCCGGGAGTCGAGGTAGGTTGTTATGCTGATGATACAGTCATCTACGCCTCTGGCTGGCAGCCGAGTAGACTTAGAGATCGCATCGAAAAAGCCGTTAGCACACTCGGTGATTGGTTTCTTCGATGGCGCATAGGTATTAACCCCGATAAGAGTACCGCGATACTCTTCGATCCTAGGTATCGCGCGAATAAGCTAAAGCCCATAAGGCTATACGATTCCGAGATACCTTGGACCACCGAGGTCAAGTATCTCGGCGTCACTTTAGATCGACATTTAACATTCGATTCCCACATTAAGAGAGTGCGAAACAAAGCCGCTATGGTCTTGGGTCGCCTCCATTATTTACTCTGTCAGAAGAGCAAACTGTCCCTCAGACATAAGCTCACATTATATAAAGTCTGTATTCGTCCGGTAATGACGTATAGTTGTCCGGTTTTCGCCCACGCGAGTAAGCTAGATACGCTTCAGGTTTTGCAGACCCGGGCTCTGCGTAAGATCACCGGTGCTCCTTGGTTCGTCCGGAAGGCGGATCTCCACAGGGACCTGGAGGTGCCGTCCATCTGGGCGTATATTAAATCACTCTCTACTAGCTATTTCGAGCGAGCCGCGATTCATCCCAGTCCGTTAGTGGTATCCGCCGCGAACTACGAACCCGTGCCCAATGCCGGGCGTTATAAAAGACGTCCGCGACACATTTTTATCGACCCGCCCGACGATATCACGTCAGCGAACGATCAGTACCAGCCTGTCCCTCGTAACAGAGCGTGCTCACGCCCACGCCCGCGTAACCACAGATCGCGCCGCCGTGGTCTGGGGGTTAACTTCGCTCCCGCACACCCGATTAGGCCTCCCACGGCAGCGGCTCAAGCCTAGGTTCGATCCCTCGGTAGGGAGCCCTTGAGTGCGTTGCTTGCGCGATACGGTGACACACCCATACATCACTGCTACAACACTACACGATCACCTCCACACACGTGCACGCCTACACGCTACACATCTTGTGGAAGGGTTATTTTGTGAAAGATTTTTCCCTTATCGAACTGAAAAACTCTCCTAATTTTCCGATAAAAATATATGGAGGAGTTGTTGAGGCGGATATGCTGGTACTCATATACGTTTCAACAACTCAAACATATATGAATAGTTAGCTAGGTTAGCTAAGTTAGGTCGCGATTTTTGCATGCAACGGGTAACAGCCAAGCCGAGGTGTGCCGTGCACCCTTGAGCTAGTTACCATTATAAAATCGGCTGAGTGCCTTAAGCGCTCGCCTTAGTAGTCCGGTGAAGCTGTTAAGACCTTGCTAGGTCAATAGCGTAGTCAGTTCGAGAAAAAAAAAAAAAAAAGTTAGTTTTTTCACAGACAGTTTTATTTGCTAGCAAAACATCGATGTTTTGCTATCGATGTTTATTATACATCGATACTCTTAAACCGATGTTCACATCGATGTTTTTCTAATATCGATCATTCCTAATTTAAAGTTGTTTTTACAAGTACGCAAACCAAGCGAGACTATTTCAAATGACTCCATAATCCAAATTTATGAACTCATTTTCGTGTACCGGCTGTGAGACGTTAAGTGTGGCTTGTGTTTTTTGTATTTCAATGATTACGCAGCTCTTATTTTATAATAACCGTTTTTATAAACGGTTGTCAGATATTTTGCTGTTGGATAATTTGCGCTTTTGTATCGTATTGAGATTTATAACAGTGACACGATAATGAACGAAAGTTCGTTGTTTGTATCATATGCTGCAAATGTTCAAAACGTGACAGTACTAATTGTCACAATAACGCTTTTCGATGTGAAAGATCTATAGGCGGAGGGTAAACCTGATTGTTGGTGTGGCGAAGCGAAACACGAACTTTGCACTATAATGAAATACTCAAAAAAATGTGAAACATTCTGTATAAATAAGATTCAAACTGTTTTGTCGGCCACTCGTTCTACGCGTGTTACGCTTTTTTTTTCTCAAACTTACTATGCTATTGACCTAGCAAGCTCTTAACAGCTTCACCGGACTACAAGTGTTATTACCTTTGATAAATGCCGCCAAACACACCGCCTCTGTGTCTGATTGTATCTTTTCTTTGTATTTAATAAAAATAAATATTTATGTAATAAAACAGTCGTTATTTTTTTAAACAAATTTGTTATGTTTTATCTGTTAATTATTTCATAGCTGATTTCTGTCCTTATCTGTTCTTTTAGCCATATAACTTATACAAAACAATTCACATTCACATCTGTCAGGCGTCCCGTGACGGCTTAATTTTTTATTAGCAGTTGTTGCTGTATATAGAGTCGTATACTTGTCCGATTCATCGGCCGAGATACGACTACGACAGTCAATAACAATAACGGAGAACGGATGATCAACAGTAGAATAATGATGTCGTCGAAAACATGTTTTCATTAACTAGGAATAATATATTATATCGTTAGCTGTAACAATGTAATTTTTCGTAATGCAATGTAGTTAGCGTACTCGTACTTCCGTAATTAGTTGTATTAACAAATAAAACACGACCTTATAACGATTAGTTTCAAACGTAGTTTTCTATCAGTGCAATTGGTGTAGATTACATACAATGTCACGTTATGTTGCATTGCAATGTGTTTTTAATATATTTTTTACTATTACACAGCTTCCAACTTGGATTCTGTTGGTGGTAGAGCCACGCTAAAGCAATCACTGGCTTCAGCATGAATGGGTCAGCTCGTCCGGGTAGTACCACCCCCTCACAGAAAACTGACGTAAAGTAACAATGCTTGTATTGTCGCGTTTCGTTCTGTCAGTGAGAGCACCGGAGGCCCACCTCTCCTCTTTCCTTCCTCCCCCAACACAGGCTGGCAACGCACTTGCTACAACCCTTGGTGTTGCAAATGTTTATGCACCTTGGTGATCACTTAACATCAGATGTCTTACCTGTTCATTTGCCTCGTTTTATATAAAAAACAAATCTTAAAATGCAAGTTTAAGTTTAGCAAGGGTGAGTTGTATAGATGAAATAAATATTTTTTGTTTAACAGCGTAACATTTTTTTGGTTTATGATGTTCAGATTTTAGTATTTTATACACTTTTGGAAATGTATAATGTAAGGGACCATTCAGGTATTACGTAAACGCTGATGACCCCCCCCCCCCTTGTGGCCTTGATTTGCTTCTTTTTAATGACATAGGGAATGGGGGTCCGGGTAGTAATTACGTTAGCAATATTTCTCTATTAAACCGGAACAGATTTAGATAAATGTTTACGTAAGCATGGGTAAGAGACCATTGCTTACTTTTGCTGACAGGGAGGGGGCGGTTAGAAATTACAAAAATTCAGATTACGTAATACTTAACAGCCCCTAAAGAATAAGGTATCAACATTATAAATAGCACAGAGGCACAGTATAAATATGAGTAACAGTACGGAAACTACGAACTGACGCGCGAAAACGGCACACTCACACAAACGCGCGCATCGATGAGAGGTTTTGAAAGAAATTCTATGGACAGCACCGCGAGGTTCGCTTAGCGGTCGTGTAGATGCGCATGTTTGTGTGAGTGTGCCGGTGTGAGCGTTTATAGGGAGTTTCCATACTTGGTGTTATGTGTACTGTGACAGAGGGCTTTGGTTGTCTAACTACATAATGAAATAGATAGTGATTTATATTGACGTACAAGTTTGTTTAATCTCTTACATGAACTGTAAGTAACTCGCATAATGATATGATAAAACCATTTATGCGCCCATTCGATTTATGATAACTCTTTCATTATTAAACCATTTTTAACTTGGTATATGTTAATAAAGATTAAATTAACAATAAACTTGAATGTATGTAAAAAGTTAATATATGCGAATTTGTCATTAGGAAATGGGTGTTATCAGCTCGTAATGTGTGCACGATAACGATTCTACCACGCGGACATACTGAACGGG